>VWZT01013858.1:32842-43971 GCA_013397055.1 Pachycephala philippinensis | reverse complement strand
CCACTGGCAAAAGCAGCAGGTGATTTGCTGGGGGCAGATTTGCACCCCCAAACGAAGGGGAGGAGAGTTTTTGGGTGTGTGGTGGCAAAACCTCTGAGCTGCTTAACAGCCGAGGCGCAGAGGGGGTGAGCCAGTGGGGGATGACCACCAGTGGAGAATGGCCACAACAAATCAACCTTTGTTTGGCAGCAAGCTGGGTTTTGAGCCAGATACCGGAGAAGGCTGATAAGAAGCAGATCTGGTGAGGTGGGATAAAGTTTTTATCATGCCCATGTCCTCCCTTGCACAACTTGCTCAGGTGCAGAACTCCCACCTGGGGTATCAGGACATTCACATCCAAGCCTGAAGATACTTGTCCCATCTGATGGGGCATAACTGGCTCAACTATACAGTTTTGGTATTTTTAAGAGAAATATACTTTGTCCCTGTTCAAAGATTACTAGAATATGCTTGTACTACACAGAGCACCTGCTAAGAAGGGAGGTATGCCAGCTTGGATTTGGCATTTCACTAAACTTCCCACTAATCTGTGAGCCTGGGCAAAGTGACTTTGAACCTGCATGAGAAACATCACAGTAGCCATTCCCCCGGTGAGACAAATTGCATGAGAACACTCCCCTCCACATAGCCTTTAGGTGGTGAGAGATGGGTAGAATGACAACCAGGTGAACTATTTGAGTTTCTTTTAAGCCTTAATTACACCTGGATTTAAAGAATGAATGACTGAAAGTAAAGATTATCTGTCTTTCTCCTATAACCACCTACCACTTAATTAAGAAAGCACTTAAGAGCTTGTCTAGCCCTTCCTGCAGGTTGAACAAGCCCATCCTAGAAATGTTTCTGATAAAACAAGTGCTGAGCCACAGGTTACCCTACCTTAAGCATAAAGAACTCGAAGGAAAAAAGCACATTTTTTTTCTAGTAAAGTAGGCCTTTTGGAACCTAGGGAATCCAGCAGCTGCCTGTGAGTTTTTGAATTCACTCTAAGTTTTGCATATGAGAAAACAGGGGTAATTTTTATTTTTATAAGAGGCAGTGGCTTTTCCTTTCCACCAGAATGGTATTTCCCCCACATGACATGTCAAAGATGAAAGAGCATGCAGTATTATTTATTCCTCTAAAACTACTTTGGAAACTGATTTATTATAAGGAAATTAAGGAGTTACCTGTGTCAACACTGCAATTAGAAAGAAGTATTTCCATCCAGTGTTCTTACACAACATAAAACTAAAAGTAATTAGTCACGCTGAGATCTATAGATTAGTATGTTCATAAAGCTGAGAGATGAATAGTCAGTAAAAGGCAAAACTACTGGAAGTGACTTAAGTGGTAGAACAGAAAAGAGATGACCAACCAGACCCACCATATTTAGAAAATCTGTAGAGTTATACTATATTTTAGATTGAAAAAGATCTCTGGATGTCATCTAGTTAAACTCTGTCAGTCACAGCATGGCCAGTTTACTAAGGATCATGTCCAGGTGAGTTCTACCTGTTCAACAATGGAGATTTCAGACTCTCTGTTAGTACAGTCTAAGTTCAGTTAGCAGCACAGATAAACAGAAAACATCCCATCTTTCTTATTTTATTAAAGTTTATTGCAAGATCAAAGGTCTCACAAAAAATAGAAACTTACAAATTGTGTGAATAGTTTTAATGCACTCATAAAGAGACATTAAAAGAAAATTGACTAAGATTCTGTACTATATCTGCAATATAATTCACTGGCTTTATTCTTAAAATATTGTTGCTATTTTGGAGTAAATAAAAAGCATAGCATTACACATGTTCACAAGTATTTACCACTTATTTTAAACAAAATCTTTACGATATATTTTTTTTCCAGAGAAATTAGTTCATCCCCATTTTGAAAAGTCTAATAAGAAAACATTCAACATCCTCACTGGAAGTAATGTGAGCTGATGTTTCTGTTGTAAAAAATTATACTATGGAAATCAACAAACAGCTTTACAGAGTTATACAGCCATACTAAACAAGCTTCTATGTTATGCTGCATTAGGCCTTCTGGATTAGCAAAACATTTTGACAATAATGGCAACTTTTCAGCTGAAGCTTAAGCATTTCATAGTTTGGATTAAAAAGCTGTAACCTTTAAAAAACAAATATCCAGTGTTACACACCTGACAACATTCTTAACCAAATGGTAATACTCTAAAGGTTAAGACAGCTCCAAATTGAAGCTGCAATGTCTGTATTTTCACAATTCCCTGCTCAAATTTAACTCCTTAGAATGCAATGTGTGAGAGATAGTGAGAGAGAGTCTGTGTGGTACTTGGTTGCTGTTTGGGGTTAAAGCATAACAGTCCCACAAAGAAAATTAATCATTTTATGTTTTTAATTTGGATATTTTCTTGCACACACTGTATTAGGAAGCAACTGATCCTACAAAATGATACCCATGATGGGACTCATGTTTAGATGGCCTTCCCAAGGTAAGCATTATTTGCATTGTGAGATCCATTCTAAAATAAAACCACACAGGAAATGAGAGGGATCCTGTTACTGAGTTATACCCATTCATCTGAATTTTCCAATTCATCAACAGAACAGCATAGTCAGAGGAGGCAAGTTCACTTAAACAGACAGAAAAATTTTTCAGCCAAATAAAATAAGCATTGCTAACTTATTTCTGATAGTTGGTGTATTCAGCTATTCTTTCTCTTCATGAAGTGTAGCTGGTTATCATTGTTAGGCTAAGCACTGTTACTCATTACTAAAATGTCAAGGCGGAAAGATTTAAAAATCGCTACAGCTTCTTATATTGAAAGAAAAAAACGGTAATGAAATGGTATTCACTGTAGATTTTCTTATTACTCTGTATCTTAAAACCTGTAGGGTAGATTTAGTAAATAAAAAGCATCAAGTTTAGTTCCCAGTTTCAACACAAGCCTCTGTTGATCAACTGCACTGGTGCTAGCACTGAGTTACCATTTACAGATCAAAGGAAACACACATGACCAAGGCAAAGTAAACAGAGGAAAACAAGCTTAACATCTATAACTCAAACTATCCAGAGAACTAGTAGGAATCCACTTCAAGAAATTTGCCAAAGGCTTTTATAACTTTTATGCAAACAAAACCACAACGCATTTCTAAAGTTTTGCTTCAATATTTGTACTTAGTTGTACAGTACGTTAAAGTCAGTGTACAGCTTTTGCCATTTTACTGCACCTCTGTAAACTCACAACTATATTGCATCATATGAAAGGTTATAAACCCTTCTGCAATCCCCATTAGATCTACTGAATGCAGCAGAGTGGAACGTGTTGGTACAGAAGGTTAGGAGCCGGAAGACATATTGGGTGTCCAGCCCATTTGGTAAGCCCGCTCCAGTGTTCTCTTGCAATCCTGTAGCACAGTACTGAAGGTTATATGTGGATATTGCTGCACCAGCTGCTCCACTGTGGCCTCGTTCACCTGCAACACAAGAACAGAACTTGTGATGTGCAGAAAGTGAATGAAAAGGGTAACATTAGGCAAGCTAGAAGAATTGACAAACTTTGGACTCGTGGGCAGGCGTGCAGGATGGGGCTCCTTACTGTTGCTACAGGTTATGGATGCTAAAAAGCCTTAGCAGAGAAGTTTTCAGCTCTCAGCAGCAGTTTGTGAGAGCTCTGTTCTTTCTCATGCGAAACTATGCAAAACATGATAAGGTTTTCTGTAAACAGACTTTGCTAATCTTGCACCTGCGTTTATAATTAGAATTGTTGTGATACTGACTAGAGAAATGAATGATGTGTGAATTGACCAATCACCCTGATAGGTAGTTAGTTAGAGGTCCAATACCTCTTGCTTTTTAGGAAAACACTAAAAGAACTAAACACATAAAAACCCGTCCTTTATTAAATAAATAAATCAATCAATCCATTCCTTTCTGCTGACCACTCGCGTGTCTGAGTCCTTGTTTGCCTCTTGGCGCTGCCGACAGCGACAACAGGTTTGGGTACATTTATCACAAAATAAATATACAGAATGTAATGTCCTGTTAGAGAATGAAAAAAACCAAAATCAAACCCCATGCTTTGATTTCACAGTAATGGAAGAAGTTTTACCACCCTGATTTAACAAAGTGCTGCCCAGAGCAACAGATTTCCATCTTCAAACAGCAGCTATTTACTCAAAGTTGCAGACATGTTTAAAAATGTGAGGTATTTTTGGCTTTGGAAAATGAAAACGGATTACCCCTATTAATTAATTTATGACACAGTTATGGATACATTTACAAATACTAAGTAGTAACTCC
Source organism: Pachycephala philippinensis (assembly GCA_013397055.1). Classification (NCBI taxonomy): domain Eukaryota; kingdom Metazoa; phylum Chordata; class Aves; order Passeriformes; genus Pachycephala; species Pachycephala philippinensis. The sequence goes on along the minus strand of VWZT01013858.1, from coordinate 39,708 downwards.
ACAATTAACTTCACTGGAATGAACTTGCACTGTATGGTTGCTATCAACAGGTTTGCAATGAAAAATAATAGATAACATGGCTAAACATGGGGAAAAATGAAATTATGCAGGTAGGTCAATTACTCCTTTATGTCCCTTTTTCCAAAAGGTAAAAGACCTGCATGTCTTCACATACATCCCTGGCATAAGATTTTATTTTAGCCTTCCGTTGTGAGGATAACTCTGCAGAGTTGGGATCAATGATCAAAACATACAAGATGGTTGGGTCTGGGATGTCCCTCTTAAATCTGAGACATCCAAGTTAGCACCTTTATTCTTCATAAGACAAGGCAACCAGACAAGCCCAGCTAAACCTAACACCTTTACAATTGCTGTGCTATGAAGGGATTAATTTGTCAATTATTTTAAAGATGATTGCAGTTCATACCGCAGAGGTAAACAGCTTTCTTCAGCCTTCAGACAAATAAAAGATTAACCTAAGAACCATGACTTCTAGTTGGCTCTCTTTGAAATCTTTGCTGAACAATTGGGCATTTTAAAATGCATTGATACTACAGTTACTGAACCACCTACATCAGTAGAATGTACAACTGATGGCATTGTTTGTTTTTTTCCCCCCACAGCGTTCCAAATTCAAGGCCAAAAGTAAAAAGCCAGACTGAAATGTTTACTACCATTACAAAGATCCGTCTTGCGAATAATATTTTAAAGCACGGTAACCACAGTATCTAATAATATTTTTGTCCTTAAAAGATAACAAGGAGAGCTTCCTTCTGAACGGTGATTGCACCCAATGACAAGGATAAATGAAAGGTTTAATATCCAGTTCTTCTACTTTGATAATAGATATACTCAATCTTCATTGGAAGTTTCATCTAGCTGAGACTGACTAGGATAGAAAACTGGTTTAACTTCACAGCACAAACTGTACTGCTCTGGCAAATTGCTATGTTACAGTAACATCTTCCAGTGCTGAAAAACAAGAAGTGACTTTTAATAAATCAAAATTAAATCAGAGATAGCACAAGTCCCCCATAATATTTGATATTTACAGCTGAATACATACTTGCAAACTGCAAGCTACAATTCACAGAAATACTGCTTGGAAGGGAAGAATCCCTAAAGTAGCAGTAATTCGCTACTTTATGCCTATTCAAAAAATAGTCAAAAGTCTCTTTTCATTAGAGTTACGCTGCAGAGACCCATGGCAGAATCTATCATGCTACCAGAAACAACTTCTCAATGGTTAACTCAGCCACAACAAAGATGCTTATAACAGACAGCTGCTCATTTTGCTCTTTCTCAATGGGGAACTTGAAGAAGATGCATTATTTATCTACTAGATAGCTGCAAATATTACTATTACATAGAAGTTATTATGATTTGGCACTTATCTGTTGCGCATTATTTGTTAGAATAGCATGGATATTATGGCTCTAGAGCCAGTGTCATATGCATACTCTCTGTTTTAAGAAACAAGTCAGGTGAATTCATTACAAAGATGATGCTCACACACAGGAGGGTAGTGAATGATCTCCATATCCTGGTGTATTGGACTCAGGTCATGTACAGAAGGTACACACTAGGCAGGTATAAGCTGATGTATTTACTACCAGGATAACTTAAGCATGGCCCATGACACTCAGGAAGACAGATGATGTTACAATGGTATCTTTTAGTCTTAAAACTTATGAACAAATCTATGGTAAACTACCTCACACTAACTGTTTGTCTTAGTTTTTTTCTGATACGATTACTACTAGATTAAATAATATTTAATAAAATTGTTGCTATTTGCTATTAGTACTTTGCTAAACAGAAGAAGGGAGCTTTTGGCATCAAATACCACATACAGCTACAAAACAAACATGAATATGAAGAAGGCAGATAAAACTACTGCAGAAGTGCCACTGACAAAAACAGCTGTTTCATGACCAAAGCCTGAAGAGTAGAAGCTTTTCTCCATTTTTTACTAGCGCATTAAATAAATATTTTAAATTATTAATTTGATTCTAGACAACAACTTGTGTTATAACTTGTTGTTAAACAGCAAAGTAATGACAAATCCTATGTATCTATTTGGAACCACAACATTTACAGAAAGAAATTCCTTTGAGTTTGAAAAACTGAGTTTACTCTCATGACAAAGGAAAAAATTATCTTACCAAGCTTCATGATAAATGATTGAATATATGTAACTGTAAGTTAAATATAGGTATCTTTAATCCTAAGAGAGTATATGTCAGAGAGTTAAAAATTATGCCAAATTAAATTCAATGTAAGATTACATGACAAAAGAGGGAGAAAAAGGATCTTATTTGGCAGCAGCAAACCAACCTGGATCCAGAGATGAGAAAAAAATTATTCCCTAACAGAAGATTTTGATACCTTTTCTTTACCATGAGAAAAATCAGGTCAGACACTAAAAGAGTGAAAAACTCAGTATTCAAAACTCTCCATAGTGTTGGACTAAAACTGCGCTATCTGAAAAATACGAAAAACAGAAATAAAATTTTATTCTTCGTTAATGAATGTGAAAAGTAATATCTAAGTCAACTTTGTTAATATTCTTGTCATCATTTCCCTAGTGGCAGGATTAAGATGAAAAGAAGTCTTATGCCCAGCCATTAGAACACAAGCTTCTGTCTCTTTGTTAAGATCAGCCTGGCTGGTGATGAAATGAAAGTACTGAATGTCATTCCCAAAATAAGTTCATTACACAAACAAAGCAATTTTCCCTTCTGAGTTTAAACATTCTTGTTCAATGAATGAAAACTAAAAATCTCCACATCTTAATATGCTGTAAAATGCTATATTTTTCTTTCAGAGAACTTTCATTAATCTTCATCTTTTGAGTTGTCAGAAGAAAGACTATCTACAGATAAACTGCTTAGATTATCTAATACATAATCATTCATTTGAATTTGAATAGCTCTTTAATTATATTTTAACACATAATGAAAGAATGCAGCCCTTATAGTTAAGAATGAAAGTAATAGCTTTGTGCAAATCCTGGTCATCAAACAAAAAAAGAAAATAACAACAAAGACTGGTTTGAAACATATTTTGTCTTTCTGAAATAAAAAATTATCCCAGGCCAAAGAATAGATTAAAAAACCAAAACAAAGGAGAACATGAGTTACAGAAACTGGCAAGAACAAGCGGTATCATCTGTCTTTAACTCAATTAGAGCAGTTACCTAGAAGTCATAATTTTGAATACTTTTTGCTTGAAGACACCTGAACACATATTTCCTGTTTCCCAGGAGAATACACTTGACTTTGTGACAAATGTTATCTGGGGTAGGACCTCCTTAATTTCTTCTTCATCTAATGACACTGTGGTTGTACAGAGAGGATTTAAATATTATCAGTGCTAGAGAATACTTCTCATGTGATAATTAGGAGCTCATCTTGGAAAGAAGAGCAAGAATACCCTCCATGTGAAATGCAACACTGGCAAAAGGGTTTTGCGAGTGCCTCTTTGGAGAACTTTCATTTCACTCTGCTATGTACACACAAAATGTGGATGAAATACTGAGAAAAATGGGAAATCAGTGCTCAAGGCTCTTATTCTCCTTTAGGTAAAATGATCTGCCCATAACAGAAAGCCTGAAAACCCCTACAAATTTGTAAATATTTTTCCCAGAATAAAGTAGCCAACACTTATGAGCTGATTTTTTCAGGCTCAGAGGAAACTGAAAGCTACTCACAATAAAATATTCATTCATATTTTGATCTAGCATGCTATATTTACTCATCTAGTCTGACTGCCAGTATTTACTGATTTGGTACACCACTCATCTGACACAGAACATCTTCAGAAATTTCTGTTATGTCACCTTCCACAAATTTTCATGAAAAATTCAAACTGCAAGTAAAAATAGTTATTAGGTAATTTTATTTTTTTTTCTTTTAGATGTGCTGTGTCATTTGGTTCTAGTGATAATTTCAGCATTGTTTTCTTTAATTTCTAGATTCTAAAATTATGGATTTCTGAAGATATCAAATGATTCCAAAGGGCTAGGATCTTTTTTTTTTTTTTTTTACTTTTTTTTTAAAATTATGTTCCTACAACAGATCTTATTAAATTCAAAGGAGTCAGGTTTTCCTAAGCCTTTTAATGTAAATTAGACATTACATTTGAAACCATAAGCCAAACTAGCTATTTCTTTTTAATGAGACTGATACCTTCATTCACTGCTCAGGAACAGAAACAGAGGTATAGGTGCTTTTCCAAAACAGGACTTCCCCAGTTACTTTTCCTTATCTTGTCTTTAGTTGATACCATGTCCCGAAAATCTTCTCTGGGACTGGATACTCTTTTGCTAAATTGCCAAGAACTGTAAGATTTCCTACTGATCTCCAAAACTCCTCCTATAGATGCATCAAGGTCAGTCTTAGAATGCAGTTCTGACTCTAAAGCCATTAAAATGCGCCAAGAATGTCTGTGTTATCTAGAGCAATACTGAAAAGGAAGAGTAGAGTCATCACCTGAACTGCAAGTTTTATGCAGCTCTACGCGGTGAATGAGTATTCAGCATTAATCTAAAGAGTTTGAATGGTCTTGTTCAATAACAAAACCTAAAAACCTTCACATCTTAATGACTTTAGTTTAACGACCAACTCACTTGATAATTGAAAAGAGAAAGTTATCTCCATTCCAAGTTAATAACTGAAACCAATAAGAAGTTATATAAACAAAAGAGCTAAAGCTTGCAAAACTGGATTAGTGCAAAGGTGCATTACTAGAACTTCATACAAAAACCTGCTTCTGTCCCTCAGACCACCATTCAGGGATGACAGCCAAAATAATTTCTGCATAGTATCTAGCCTAGCCCTAGGAAGGGACATTGTCTGGCTGACTTCTGAGGACAACACAGGTTAGTATCTACAGTTACATAACTTTATAGGCCGGTCATTAATAAAAAATAACAGACCGATTTATAATACTCTGAGTCAGCAATATCTGCACAGAAAGGCATTAATAATACATAGAACTGCTAGCTTAATCTTAGAAATCTAGTACTTGCTAAGAATTTTAGGGAAACGTTAGCAGGTGAGAGGTAACATTCAGACAAAAAGATTTTGAGGGCTGCCATACAGATAGGTTAGATAATGGCACAAGTATTATCATTACATTTCTACATATAAAGAACCACAAAATCAACTTCACACAAAAGAAATGCAAGTGTATTTGTCCCCAAAGGGCTTTCTTATAATATTGTTGACATTTTTGCTTATGGAGTGGTATTGAGGCATTAGCGGTACTGAAATTTGTGTGTACTTCCGTCTCAGTACACTTAGAGCAGTATTGCACAAAAGCCAAATTTGTATGCAGTGGTCAAAGAAATTACTTTATAGTCATTGTGTGTATCCATAATGATGGATTTGGAAAACATTTTATGTTCCAGTTTCTCTAATGGTTTACAACAAAATCCAAAATACACACACTTGGAGTTATAAAAGCAAAACATTTTCACACAATCTTTCTCTTCTCTTCTCTAAGTTGTACTTTGCTTCCTCGAGTGAGTGTCTTACAAAAAGTGTACTTTGTTTGATTTTTTTTCTGCTAATAGTTGAATGAATTATATTCTCAGGTGGCCCAATTATAACTGTTGCCTGTAGCCATAACAAAATTAAAGATTTCTGGAAACGTTTTGTGTGAAGTGCACTTGATCAGCTAAGGCAGACATATTCCACAGAGTTTCAGTGACTGCCCTTATGCCCAGGGGCAGAACCTTTGTTTAGGACTTTAATAAAATAACAGCACTACCAATATTAGCACAATATCCTATAGTCCAAATAAAGTCCCTTACGACTTGAGAAAAGAATGTATTTTGACTTAGAGGATGCTGTTATTGAAAAAAAAGAAGAACAATCACACATGCACACACATACAAACACTGTATTTGTAGGCTCATAAATTATGAAATTGGCAAGTATAGTCCGATGTGCTATTATTATCATGACATTTGACAACTTGTGTTAAACCTTAGCAATTAATTACCCATTTATATTTGTAAAGGGGAAGGAGCAGGTAAACAGAAATATCTGCAATCTTTTCTGCCATGTGAATTGAAATAAATGGAATACACAAATTTTCTAATATTCCACAGTAGCACTTCTGGAAGGATTTCAGAAAGTGTAGCAAGGTTGCTTGTGGACTATATCTACTTTACAGTTCTTGTTTAAACCTCACCTGAAAGGAATGAAATTCATTGTTGTGGTTGTTTTCTCATGTGAATGCTATTGCCCCAAACTGCCAGTCTGCTGCAAACTAGCAACACCCATTTCAGATCTTTGTGAGGATGCACAGTTTTCTAGCACAACCATTATTTCAGGGCTTTCTGTCCTAATCATTGTTGCAACACACTACTGAATATTGAAGCTGTGTAAGTAATAAAGGTTTCACTCTCAATTCTCTTTGCTTATTGTGAGGGTTTATTTTTCTATTAAATCAGAGAAACCATTCTAAAGGAGCCTTTCAGTTTGTCTGGTTATTTGGTTTGCTAATTCTGCCCATTTCATCAGACAAACTTCTAGATTGCACCTATAGAGTATTTCCAGGTAAAAATATTACCAGTATTACACATATTTCAAAAAGTTTATTCTTTTAAAAATTTCAGTTAATAAGGACCCAGATGCAGTGAAATGACAGTGGTAATTTATATAGTGATAAATATTCTTTCAGATTACTTTCTGCTTGTTGAATTAATAACACTGAATATTTTCCTTCCGATTAGACTACATTAACAATAATTTGAGCACATTACTGTAATACCTGTCAAAATGACGGCATGTAAAACTAACGGAGAAATCTTCCTCAAAAGTTGCCAGCTGGCAAAAATAACTGGAAGTTCCAGG
>VWZT01013853.1:10155-28503 GCA_013397055.1 Pachycephala philippinensis | reverse complement strand
CCTCGGGGCGTGGGGATGTGTGAGGAGGGGGTGTCAGAGCGGGGAGCGGGCTCTGCTCTGTGGGGCCCGGCCGTGGGACACGAGGGAAGGGCGGGAACTGGTGCTCGGGAAATTTCACCTGAATATTTATTGTGGAGTGTCCTTCACTGGGGTATTCCTGATCTGTCCGGATACAATCCTGTGCGTTGTCCTGCTTAGGGATGACCCTGCTGGAGCCCATGAGCCACTGCGGGCTCATCCAGCCTGACCCATTCTCAGCTGACCGGGGCAGCCTCGGGCTCCTGCCCTGCTCTCCCGGGGCCCCGGGATCAGCATTCCCAACCTCTGACCTCTGAGTGCTTCCTACTGGGCTAGTGAGGGGAGAGGGAGGCACTGGAAAATCATAAAATCACAGACTCACAGAATGGTTTGGGTTGGAGGGACCTTAAAGCCCATCCAGTGCCACCTCCTACCATGAGCAGGGACAGCTTCCACTGTCCCAGGTTGCTCCAAACCCCATCCAGCCTGGCCTTGGTTGGACCTTTTCCATGGGTGTGCTGAGAAGTTTCATCATCATTTATGCCCGGGAGGGTTAAATGTGCCATGGCAGAGCTGTGCTCCAGGCACAGCTGGAACTGGGTGGATTGGAGAGTCTGAACATCTTTTTTCCTGAGAAAAGACCTCTCACTGTCCCTCTCAATCTCTTCCCACTCTCCAGGCCATGCAAAAGATGCTCTGAGCCTTGCCCAGATGCAGGAGCAGACCTTGCAGCTGGAGCAGCAAACCAAACTGAAGGTGTGTTGGGATTCCTCACGTTGGAACTCCTCAGGCAGCTGCCAGGTTTGGGAGGGACAGAAGTTGAAATCTCTCTTTTGCAGAGGATGTTAAATTTTCCTTTCCCAAACGCTTTAGTAGTTATTTGCCTTTAGGAAAAAAAAAAAGTAATTCTGCAAGGTGAAGTATGAGCTAATTTGGCCTGTTCTGCACATATTTTGTGGTTTTGATTAAAACTTGCATGTCCTGAGTGGTTTTGTAACTCCGGGATATCACTGCTGTTTTGGGGGAATGACAAGGGTTTTCTGTGGAAGCTGTAAAGTGGTTGATGAAGGACTTCTGTCTCTGTTATAAAGGAATTTAGGGATTGTTTGGGTGTTGGTTGGTTTGTTGTTAAACAGGGTTAAATCCTGTTTAATCCTGAAATGATTAATTACGACATTTCTTACAATCGTATTTTATGATCATATTTTAAAGGTACCACTCTGATTACAAAGGGATTTCTTGGAATATAATTGTCAGTATCATTTCTCTATAGGATGATCCATTAATTATGATAATTAAATGATCTAATTACATCCCCAGGAGTACGAAGCTGCCATAGAACAACTGAAGAATGAGCAGATCCGGGTGCAAGCAGAAGAGAGGAGGAAAACACTCAACGAAGAAACAAAACAGCATCAAGCAGTAAGGGAATGAGGGGGAAGCGAAGTGAGGGGAGACCTTGGTTGTGTCCTCCCTTGTGGAAAAGGCAATGATGCATTAATTATCCCTTTTTGGGGGTCGTGGGCAGCCAGAGGGGTGGGGATGTTCACAAGCTGAGCCCCTCTTCTGTCCTGGATTTGTGATGTTGAACTGGGTTTGTAGTTCCAGCTCTGCCCTCTTGTTTTGTTCCCGAGTTCTTGAGCATCCAAAGGAGCTGGTGGTAGCAGTTTCTCTCATTCTGTGCTTTTTGGGATTTTCCTAAAGGGCCTTTTAGGGAAGTGTTGAGGAATGCTGGCTTATCAGATGTTTATGTTGGCCTGGACAGTGAAATAGCTCTGAAGTTAATTGGATTTCAGTCTTAAGTAGCTCAAAAACCCTATTTCTTCTGAATTAAACAGGAAAAAGCATCTTAAGAGGAGAAGTGATGCAAATCTGAGGGTCTCTTGTGAGCAGTGCTGGTGCTTCCTGGTGTGATCTACCATGAGTCACTGACATGGCAATAATCCTGAAACAGGGAAAATGAAGGCTGGCCTTTATGTTAATAGCTCAAACTTCTCAATTGGAGAGCACAGGAAATGAGGGGATTGATTAATTCTAATGAATAACTTAGAAAATCAATCAAAAAGCTTGGGAAGTTTGCTGGAACTGCTTGTTTGGCTTTTACCCAAAGAGAGTTTGGACTTTGAGCGGGGCTGGCCCAGGAAGGAGCTGCACACTCAGGGGTTGGCTCTTCACCTCCTGCAGCTCCCAGGGCATCATTTGAAGTCAAAGAAAACGGAATTCTGTTTTATTCCACAACGTTTTACAGTTGCTGTGGAGGAAACTCCCAATTTGTTCTTCTGTCCCTGTATTTGGAATAGAGAATGATGTCACCCCTGGTACAGAGTCCTCCCTGCTGCTGGATGTGGATCCTCAGCCCACTTCCAGTTCAGTGGAGATGGCTTGGGTTTATTTGGAGTTTCAGGGGAAAACTGATGAGAGGAATTAATGAGGAACAAGTAAAGCTTTATCAAAACAAGAGCCCTTCAGCATATCCTGACAGTTCTATTGCTTGCAGTCACCAGTCCAGACAACGTGGTTTAGAACATGAAAACCTTGTTTTTCCCAATGAAGTCTCCTTTTCTGGGCCAAGAAACACTTGCTCTTTCTTTTAATATCTGTGATCCCTTAAAATGAAGTCAAGCTATGGAGATTTCTCAGCACAGAGGAGTTTTTGGTGCTGACTGAGGATATTTTGCCCTGTTCGTATTCAAACCCAGGATAATTTTTTATTTGTGTAGATTTTCCCATTTTATTTTTTTTTCCTCCTGAACAATCCAAACCTCATTCCCCTCAGGTCCAGGTTGTTTTTTAACTGCCTAATCTCTGTACCCTGAATTCTGTTTTGTGTTTTGAAGAGAGCCCAGTACCAGGACAAACTGGCACGGCAGCGCTACGACGAGCAGATGCGACAGCAGGTAGGGTGGATTCCTGCTCTGATCCAGCTGGGAATGCGCTGGGAGCCTTCTGAAGGCAAAGAGATGCTCTGGAGCTGTGCCCTGTCCTGGTTGGTGCTGGGCACAGTTGCTTTCATCTCTGTTACCTGCTCAGCATCAGCAGCACTGGCCTGGCACCTCTAGGGCTGGGCATTAGGACAAAGCAGCAGCTTGGAATTAGGAGGATAAATGTGGGAGATGGGGAGAGGAAAACGCAATTCAACCCGAGCTTGAAAACGTTTGTAGCCTTAAGGATGGAGTTGTTACAACATCACCTTATCTTCTGCTGTCATCTCTCCCTGTAGCAACTTGCTAATGAGGAAAATCTGAGGAAGCAGGAGGAATCTGTGCAGAAGCAGGAGGCCATGAGGCGTGGTGAGTGTTGTGTTCAGCTGCTGAGGGTGTGAGGGCACACGGAGCCCTTGTGCTCATCTTTGTGTCCATCCTGGGTTTGATGGCAGATTGGCAAGAACGGGTCAATCCCAGCAGTGCTAAAATTACCAATTGCTTCCAAGGTTAGTTTTAGAAAGGGCTGTACTCCTAAACATCTGCCCTGTCACTCCTGGATTTCCCAATGAACTGTCAGCATCTCCTGATAGAATAACTGAAATTCTGATTTTACACTGGGACAACCTAAAATAGAACCAGTTTTGAGGAGGGGAGAGAAACAAAACAGCTTCTGGGAGGAGGGCTTGAATCTGTGTCACCTCATCTCCATTCAGTTTCCTGTAGAAAACAAAGTTGCAGTGTGAAACTTGCTTAGTTTCTTTTTGTTGTTGGGAATTGCCAGAATTCCTGGGTTTGCAGAACTCCACTGGGGTGCAAGTCTCAGAAATGTCAAGGCAATTTGTGTTTGACTAAATGGGATTGGAAGGCCTGCTCTGAGCACAGATGTGGACAGCTGTGCTGCCATCCAGTGAGGGAAGTGTAGCCTGAATAAAACATCCCAGTGGAGAAACCCTGTAGGATCGGATCATTTCACTCCTGGATTTCTCATTAATTCTCCTTTCACACAATTCTGTGTTTGAACTAACAGAGCTTCCCAAATCCCGTTTGAGACGAGGATTTATGGAGAACCTGGGGTTTATATTCCTCTGAGGAATTTTGGCCTGGTGCTTCTCCAACTGTGTCCCTGCATTTGGGAGAGCCTGGGGTTTATTCCTCTGAGAGGAATTTCAGCTCCAAGTGTGTCCCAGCATGGAGAACCTGGGGTTTATTCCTCTGAGAGGAATTTCAGCTCCAAGTGTGTCCCAGCATGGAGAACCTGGGGTTTATTCCTCTGAGAGGAATTTCAGTGTGTCCCAGCATGGAGAACCTGGGGTTTATTCAGGAATTTCAGCGTGGCGCTTCTCTGTTTTGCTCCTCTCCCTTACAAATGGTGCACAACCCCTTCCCCGGGGTACTCCTGCTCCCTGGTGTTGAACCACCTAAAAATTTGACCTCTCTGCTGGTTTTTTTTCCTCCAAGCTACGGTGGAGAGGGAGATGGAGCTGCGGCACAAGAACGAGATGCTGCGGGTGGAGGCGGAGGCGCGGGCGCGCGCCAAGGCCGAGCGCGAGAACGCCGACATCATCCGCGAGCAGATCCGCCTCAAGGCCGCCGAGCACCGCCAGACCGTGCTCGAGTCCCTCAAGTAGGTGCAGGGCAGGGCTTGGAGCTGCTCCAGGTGTGGCCCAGCACGTGGAGAAGCTGGGGTTTATTCAGGAATTTCAGCCTGGTGTGTCCCAGCTGGGAGAACATGGGGTTTATGCAGGAATTTCAGCCTGGTGCTTCTGCGAGGGTTTATTCCTCTGAGGGGTTTTGGCCTGGTGCTTCTCCAAGTGTGTCCCAGCATGGAGAACTTGGGGTTTATTTCTCTGAGAGGAATTTCAGCTCCAAGCGTGTCCCAGCATGGAGAACTTGGGGTTTATGCAGGAATTTGAGCCTGGTGCTTCTCCAAGTGTGTCCCTGCATTTGGGAGAAGCTGGGGTTTATTCCTCTGAGAGGAATTTCAGCTGGGTGCTTCTCCAAGGGTTTATTCCTCTGAGGGATTTTGGCCTGGCGCAGAACGTGGAGAAGCTGGGGTTTATTCAGGAATTTCAGCCTGGTGTGTCCCAGCTGGGAGAACTTGGGGTTTACGTAGGAATTTCAGCCTGGTGCTTCTGCGAGAGTTTATTCCTCTGAGGGGTTTTGGCCTGGTGCTTCTCCAAGTGTGTCCCAGCATGGAGAACTTGGGGTTTATTTCTCTGAGAGGAATTTCAGCTCCAAGCGTGTCCCAGCATGGAGAACTTGGGGTTTATTCAGGAATTTCAGCCTGGTGCTTCTCCAAGTGTATCCATGTATTTGGGAGAGCCTGGGGTTTATTCCTCTGAGAGGAATTTCAGCTCCAAGTGTGTCCCAGCATGGAGAAGCTGGGTTTTATTCAGGAATTTCAGCCTGGTGTGTCCCAGCATGTGGGAGAACCTGGGGTTTATTCCTCTGAGAGGAATTTTAGCTGATGCTTCTCCAGCTGTGTCCCAGCATCGAGAACCCGGGGTTTGTTCCTCTGAGGAATTTGAGTGTTGTGCACCTTTGTGCTCCCAAAACAAGGAATTGCCTTAATAGGAACTCTGTCCCTTGTGTCTACCTTGTCACCTGAGTGGGAACCAAGGGGAGATCTGTAGTGATCCAGTTTTTCTAACAGATTATTTCAAGCCTTGTCCTCTAATCTTGAGACTCAGTAACTTTGAAAACCCTCGGTTCTTTCGGGTTCCCTCAGTTCTTTCAGGTTTCCCTCAGTTCTTTCAGAACATAAATCACAAAGGTATAAAGCAGTTTGGCTCCACAGGGGTGGGTGTTTATGTTTGGAATTGGTTTAATTTTAGGTCCTCGGAGATTTTGAACAAAAAAAGCTCTAGAATTAAATACCTACAGTTCAGCACAGATAATGTATTAAATAAATAAATTGATACCATCTTAAGGCCAGATGCTTCTCTGGATTTAATCCCAGCGCAGGTGGAGGCATCAGATGATCATACATGTATTTTCCATGGTTGTTAATGTTCCAGTTCTGAGGTGAGCCCTGAGTTAGCTTTGACTGGTTCTGAAGAAGATTGACCGTTTTATTACAATCTTTAAAATTTAAAATTTACATTTAAAATTAAATTTTAAATTTAATTTTTAAATTTCTCTTTTCTCTTTAAAATTGATCAATTCAATCTTGGAAATGCCTTTCTCTCCTGCTTTCCTTGCTGTTTGCTCCCCACAGGACAGCTGGGATGCTCTTTGGGGAAGGATTCCGTGCTTTTGTGACAGACTGGGATAAAGTCACAGCCACGGTAAGGTTGGGATATCTGTCAGTAACTTCCAGAAAAATTTCTCTCTAAATGTGTGTGAAACTCCTGACTGTGTCACAGCTTTCTATCTAATTTTGTTCTGGCCTAGACAGCACTTAGAGAACTAAATAAATTGATTAAAAGCCAAACCAGCATCTTCTCACAGGACACAAGAGCATGGCAGTGGATTCTTGAGGACATAAAGTTGTTTCTCAGTGTGCTACTTACACCAAAACTGCAGTGAAAATACATTTTTTGGTAGAGTGGCTGCTTAAAATGGAAATTTTGCTTTAAATCAGTCACCACCATCTGCTCCACCCTCTGATTTTATACACACAAATAGGCTGATAGAAAACATCCTTTGCCTGAGAGCTCTGGGGAGAACAGGACAAGCTTTTAGTGGATTTTTTTGTCATCTGTACCTGGGGTTTCTGCAGCACTCAGAGGCTTTTGTAGATCAGTGCTCAGTGCTTTTTTAGCTGTGCATTCACTTGACCCAGATCCCAGTTTCCTGCATTATGGTCATTTTTGCTTCTGACATGCTCTTGTCTTGTGAATTTGGGACATTTAGCTTAAAAAAAAAAAAAAAAGAAAAGAAAAAGGTTAAGTGTATTTTTGGAAAGGGGATAACACAGCTGGAACTCCTATTTCTGTTGCTTTGAAAAATTTTGGAATTACTATAAGGTAAGAACCAGTGAGTTATTTTAGGGTTGCTCTAAATGAGGCCTGAACTTTCAGCTCTTCCTGCCTGTTCTAAGGGCTGCTCTTTCCCTGCTTCTTCCCATCCAAGCAGAACCCCAAGGTTCTTCAATTTTTTTTGTTTCATTGTGGTTTTACTGAAATTCAGTTTGTTTATTAATCAGAGATCCATTCCTTTGCTTGATACTTTGACAAATAGGCAGGCAGTGTAATCAGACTGATTTTTAGAGCTGGCAATTGGGTTGTTTGAGACAGAACTGTCAATTTTAAAGCTCTGTTTCTCTGTATCTTGTGCCATGAAGTCCAAAATGAGGTAGTTACATCAGATCCATCCAGGCAGAGGTAACTTTGCTCAGTACTGGATGGTCTAAGAGAACATGAGATCATGGCACTGTTTTTAGAGGGAGGCTGCTGAGAAGGTGAAACCTGTTCTGTATCTGAGCTGAATTGGGTGTGGAGATCCCTCATTCCACATCCTGGAACTCACAGTTCTGCTCCCTTGGTGCTCCCACCCAGAGCAGAAGTGATGTCACCCATTTCAGCAGGGTGAGGGCGAACAGATGGTGCCTCATGCTTTATTGAACAATGCCATCCTCGTTGTCCTTGAGGCTTTTGACCCTGAGCTGTACTTGCAGGAGAAGTCAGCTTATTTTAAAAGCAATTGCTGCAGTTTGCTCTTTTCTCTGATATAAATTATTGGCATCAGCTCTAAGCTGACTCCTAAGTCTGGAGTCTTTCTGCTTCACTGGCAAATGGATGGGAATGTCTCATTTTCTGGGGTTTCTGAAAGAGCAGCCCAGTGAAGGATGGTAATTCCCATGATGGTTTTGGCTTTGTTGCTCCTTTGGAGTACCTAATTCCCTGTTGTGTTGGCTGTCACCTTCAGCAGATACTCCCTTTCTGTCCCCCACTGTGCACTGCCTTGGTGGCAGCCACGATTCAGCTGTTTTATCTTGGCACCTTAAATTCAGCTTTCATTTTCTGCTGTGGTGAGGGGCATTCTGGCACACAGCACCTGCCTGATGTGGCTGTTTCATCTTCAGCACTCAACTGAGCTGAAAATGTGGAAAACCCCACACATTTTGGGCAGGATGTGCTTTTGGATTCAGGACTAAATGCTTCACTTGTGCTTCCTCTGCCTTTTTTTTGTGCAGGAGCAGTCAGTGAACAGGGAGTGTGAGACCTTGACTGTCTGAACAGGGCTAAAACACCTTACCAAAAATAAACCCCTCCTGGTCAGCATTTGTCCTGAATCTTAATTCCCCACCACAGGACAGGCTGCACACGACATCATTGCCTTGCCAAGTGTTTTTTTTTTCCTCATCTTTTCCCCCTTTTCTTTGCAGGTGGCAGGCCTGACCCTGCTGGCAGTGGGGGTTTATTCTGCCAAAAATGCCACTGCAGTTGCAGGGCGTTACATAGAGGCACGTCTGGGCAAACCCTCCCTGGTGAGGGAAACCTCCCGGATCACCGTGCTGGAGGCTCTGAAACACCCTATCAAGGTAAAATTCAGCTTTGTTTTTGTGTTCCTCTCAGCCACAGGGGTGCAAAACTCAGGCTGGGGCTGAATAAACAGAATATTAGAGGTGGCATAGGTGGGCTGAGCTCATTGGTGTTCTGGAAGATGTTTTAGTCCAAAGTGAGTTGTCAAAATGTGGTTGTTTTGTACCTGTGAGTAACTGAATTTGTCCTCTCAAGGTTGGTAAACGTCTCACCAGCAAGGCTCAGGATGCCCTTGAAGGAGTTGTTCTCAGTGTGAGTACTCTGTTTTCCTGTCTTGGGCTGTGAGGGATGACTTTAGAATCTAAATCAGAGCTGCTGGTTCCTTAAACTCACTTCTAAAGCTGTAATTCCAGCAGTTTTGGAGCCATAGCACCCTTGGGACACCGAGCCCATAAATAAGCTCCTGTGTTCAGTGTGACATGCATTAAGCAGCCTGTTCACCTTTTTTCCTCTGTGAAAAGCAGTTGGAAGTCTTCACTCAGTCCTTGCTCTGGGGCAGTTTCTCTCTGCAGTCAGCACGTTAAAATTCAGAACTCCACTTGTGCCATCTGAAGTTAAGGATTACTGAACCCAGACCTGCTTCTAGGCCAAAAAAATCTAAATATCGTGTGCATTTGCCCACCTTGAGATTGGTTCTTAACTTGCTAATTCGTGCTGCTTCTGTATATTTGAATTTGATTGCTGGATTATCAGGCAAATTTAAGAGCTGAGAGAAAATGCTCCTGCAGGAATAAAACTCTCCCAGTATCCCCAAATGCAGTAGTAATATAAATATGAGTTTATGACTTGAGAAAGAATTAGCACTGCAAAGAGTTGCTTGTGTTTTGACAAATCCCTCCCAGGGCACGGGTTAGGAAGTGAATATTTTAGGTGTTATCTGTTCCTAGAGTAGTCACTGCACTGCTTCCTGCACTGCTGCTTTTTCTTATGAAAGAATTGTAGCCAAGTGGACAGAAAATGGAGTAAATCCTCACATAGGACAGGAAATGACCCTGGTGTGGAGTCATGAGCAGCTGAAGTTAAGACTTAAAAGCTTGAGCCTGGAGTGCTGCCTCCTTCCTGCAGGTACTGATCTGGGAACCTGGTAGGTGCAGCTCTTTTTGGTACTTTCTGATCCTTAAATTTCAAATTTTTCTTTGCAGCCCCAGCTGGAAGCACGTGTGAGAGACATCGCCATAGCAACGAGGAACACCAAAAAGAACAAAAGCTTGTACAGGAATATTCTGATGTACGGTCCCCCTGGCACTGGAAAAACTCTCTTTGCCAAGGTAAAAACCCTGCCAAGATCCTGCCAACCTGCGTGTTGCAGAGTGTTCTGAAAATTCCAGGGTTTGAGAAGCCTCCCTGGTCTGAAATCTATTGCTGGAGTGTTGCATAAACATCGTGTTCCTGTGGCTGAGCTGGGGAGGGAGGAGAGGGCAGCTGCCTGCTCCAGCTCTCAGTGAGTGCAGCCACTTGGATTCTGGTGCTGAGAGGAGGCACGAGAGCCTTTCCATCTGGAAAAGCTGGGATTTGTGGGAATCACAGCAGCAGCCACTTCACATCCACCTCTGGTGGTTTTGTGCCCTCGTCTAAATCGTGTTCACAGTCCCAGAGCAGAGACAGGGATGGCTCCGTGTGCAGAGGCACTGCCAGGATGATTTTTACATGGATTTGTGTCAGAATTGGATTTTTTTCCTTGTTCTTTGGTGCTTGTCCACAAGACCTGAGGTTCCATAAACATTTTAAGTGTCAGATTTGACATGGTGATGAAAGTTGAATTTTTTTCCCCCTCTATCAGTATTTTACACCCCTATTCCAGAATTTTTCTGACAGTATGACACCTGGTTTGGGTTTCTGAAGCCACCTGGTTTGGGTTTCTGAAGCCACCTATTTGGGTTTCTAAAACCACCTAGTTTAGATTTCTAAAGCCAGTAGAGATGGACAGAACTGGGAAAAAGAAACAATACACAAATTAAAATTGCCACTAAGAGAGAAAAGAAGATAGAGAACACAATACCTCCCTTCTGCAAATAACCACACTGACAGGACTAAACTGCTTTAATTCCCTCTTCATCCTCCACGGCCTTGCAAGTGTAAAAAAGTGTTTTAATGTGCTGGTTTTTGTTTCCTTGCAGAAATTAGCTGTGCACTCGGGCATGGATTATGCCATCATGACAGGAGGGGACGTGGCCCCCATGGGCAGGGAAGGGGTCACAGCCATGCACAAACTCTTTGACTGGGCCAACACCAGTAGGAGAGGGTAAGTTGAGCTTTCCTGAATCCTGAATTTGGGTTCTTTCTCAAAAAAAACCTCACATAACAATGCAGTTCATCCCCCAGTTGTTGTTACTGAACGAAGTAACACTGAGCAAACACAACGTCTCCTAAAGTTTTCCTAGAATGGGTGAATCCTTATTAATTAGAAATATTTAAAAAGCTGGAAACCTTTGTTTTCCTGTTCTCTCAAACCTTTTTCACACCAACTTTTCCAGATCAGTCATGACTTGATTGTCTGATCTCACCAAGCAGGAGGAGAGTTCCTGCCCGCTTGAAAGCTGGGCCAAGTTTCCTTCAGGGTGATTAATGATCTGTCAGTAATTAGAAGATTCAGCACAAATGAGGTGTTTACACTCTGATATTATGATATAATATATTATTATATCCCTGTTGCAACTGCTCAGATTTTAAACACTGATAGTATTTAGATCTTTCTTGTTTACTTTTCAGTCTTGAGCAGGAGTGAATTATAAGAAATAAAAGAGGGTAAGGAGACAGATACTAAAGGCATTGACGTCAGGGGTAAAAATCACAAACTGTTGTGCTTTTTTGCTTTTTCAGTCACCTTTAAAAGCAATTTTTTTTCTGCAGAGAAGCCTCGTGCTGAGGCTGAATCTTGGCTCCCTGATTCTGTGGGAATACGTAGTTAATTTGCTCATTCCAATATAAATGGATTTTTGCAGTGCCGACGTAGCTGAGGAGTTTTTTGTCCAGCCAAGATGTTAAAATTCAATATTGCACTTCCAGTGGGTGTCACTTTGGGTTTTGTGCTGGTTTGATCTCAGATCTGTAAATGTGGCTGCCTGGTGATTTATGTGCTCTCTGATTGCCTGAGATGGACATTATCCTGCAGTGTCTGTTTCAATCCTTGCTTCATTCATCACCTCAATGTTTCCATTTCCCCTTACAAAGAGAAAAAAAAAAAAAGCAGATAAATGTCCTAAGGATTTAAATTTTTTAGGCTTCTCCTACACTGAGCTGTAGAAGGGAAGCTGATAGAATTTAAGTGAGCTTAGAATTTAAGTGAGCTTAGAATTTAAGTGAGATTAGAATCTAAGTGAGAACTTGGAAGAGATGTGAGGATACTCAGCTGGATGCTTCCATTAAGGAATTCTTTTACAGCACTGCCTGGGTCTGAATTTCTCTGCCCTGACTAAAATTCCTGTGCATTTCAGCTTCATGCACTTCCTGATCAAAGCTTCCATGTGTCCATGTAATCAATATTCTCACCTCCAGCAGCATGGAAGTTATTTAAGCAGATTTAATTCTGAATTTCCACCAGTGTCAGCTGTTAGTGTTGCCTTTATTAGCTGAAATTGTGATCACAGACACTCCTCTGCAGAGAATATTTGAGAGAATATTTGGGGCTGGGTAGAAGATGTTAATAGGCCTGAAATCTCCTGGAAGAAAGCTGGGTTGGAGGAGGTAATACAAGCTGTGACAGCTTTATGAGCAACCTGGTTTTGTTATTGATAAACATCTTTACAGGCTCAGTCTCTTGGGAGGAGCACTGCCCTTGGGTTAGAAGTGAATTTATTTCGGTGAATAATTCATGGACTTTATTAATTCACTTCTCCACAGGTAGTAAAGCCATTAAATTCGTGCTGCTGTGGTTTGGGAAAGAAAAACCTCACAAAATACCAAAGCAGGCTGAGAGGACTCTGGTTTGGGCTATTCGGGGTGGCATAAGGAAGGAAAATGGCAGGGAGGTGTCATTGTCACCAAGATTTCTGTCTTGTGCCCTTCTCACTAAAGAGGAGGGAGTGCTAAAATAGCACTCTCAGATTTTATCAGGTCTAAATTTCAAATACCTACTGCAGCATGGCAGCAACATCCAGCACTGCCAGCCACAAACTCCAAACTGTGCCTATGAAAACCCCCATCTAAAAATCCAGAGGAGCTGAAGGTCACGTGCCTTTTTAAACTCTCATTTAAAAATCCAGAGGAGCTGAAGGTCACGTGCCTTTTTAAACTCTCATTTAAAAATCCAGAGGAGCTGAAGGTCACGTGCCTTTTTAAACTCTTATTTAAAAATCCAGAGGAGCTGAAGGTCACGTGCCTTTTTAAACTCTCATTTAAAAATCCAGAGGAGTTGAAGGTCACGTGCCTTAATCTTGCTTCAATCTGCTTCTGAACATCAGGAGACACAACTCCAGAGGCCTGGGGGCAGATTTTTGGCCTGAGGTGTGTGGAATGAAGCCATTTCTCCAGGTGCACACACCACGGACAGCTCGCTGCAGCTCAGCTGAGAAACGCTGCCCCAGGAAATGAGTTTGTTTGTGCAACCCTTTGGGTGTTGCCAAAATATAAAAGTTAAAACCTAAGGCATCAGTGGGGCAGGAGGATGCTGGAGCCAGCTGAGCCTCACTTACCCCTGTCCTGTTACTGTTTAGTGCTTTCCTTTTGCAGCCTCCTGCTGTTCGTGGACGAAGCCGACGCCTTCCTGAGGAAAAGGGCAACGGTGAGTGCTTGGTGTGTGGCTGCTCCTCATTCCTGTGGTGCCTAAAAAGGCCAGCCTAGAAACAGAGACTGTGAAGTGTGCACTAGAGGAGTGGGTTCATTCAGAAAGTTGTGCCAGGGTTTTCTAGCCCTTAAATAGTTTCTCTTTAGAAGCAAAGCTGTTTCAATGCCCAGCACTAAGCGTGGCTCTCTTCCACGAGCAGTATTCGTGCTGTAATGAACAGAGATGTTTACTTTAGATATGACTGAGATAAAAAATGGGAATGTAAGAAGCTGGAAAGAGCCGAACACAGGACTCAGAGGATTTTTAGGTGCATTGTGTTTGTGTGAGAAGTACTTGTGCCTCCTCTTGGCTCGGTGAAAGGTCTTTTCCTGGAAAGGTGGTTCTAAGAGCCNTTGAGCTAATGATGGAATTTGCCCTCAGCTTGCCCCCCTTCTCAAGATGCTGGGTTACACATTTTGGGCCTAGGCCGGGCTGGGTGTCCTTGGAGAGCAGCCTGGAGAGGCTTTGTTCTGTCTGTCTCAGCATGAGAGAGCAGCAGCTCCCAGGCTAGAAGACACCTTAGAGTTACACACCAGGAATATAGAATTTAAAAAATACAAAAGTTAAAACCTAAAGCATCACTTGCACTCTGATTATCTGGCTTCAGTGGGCAAAGGATGAAAGCTGGCAGGTGCCTCAGTGCCCACCTGATTCGCTGGTGCAGAGACCAGAAATCAGGGTTTTGTAGGATGGGATGAGCATCCCGAGACTGAGAATTCCTCCCTGCACAAAATGAATCCCTCCCTTCATTCAAAATTAAACGTATTTGCAGCAATTAGGCTTTTTCCCATGGCTTCTTGGCAGCCTGTTACATGCTGGTCATTCCAGCTTCTGCTAACCCTCTCTGCAGCCTCTTCCTTTTTTTGTTTAACACTGACTTTCCTTCTTGAAGAAACCTTCCAGAGGAGGAAAAAGAGAGAACTTTTTTGCATCTGGGTCTTGGCCACAGTTTCGGGAAAAATCAAAGCAACTTCCTGGACCCAAAATCAGAAAAATTCCCAGCTCCATGGTCAGCCACAGAGTGTGAAGGAGCCTTTTATTCAGATGGGAAAGACTCCTTTAAAACACTCTTAAGCCTATAAACCAAACTCGAGGATTTTTTTTCTTTTGAAAAAAAATTCTTCTTTTGAAAAAAGTTCTTTTAGTTAGGATTTACTTTTATGAAACTTTTCCTGAGGGCTGATCTTTAGTTGAACTGCAGTTTTCTGAAAAAGGGGACAACTGAGTGCTCTCTTGAAGTCCCTTAAGCAAATGTTAATTGTCTACACTACAATGTAGGGACAATTAACAGTTAATTAAGGACAGTGAGTGCTGGAGGAAAGATGCTGCTGCAACCTTGTGGTAAATAATCAAAGATTGGCTGGAACACAAGGAAGGTAACCCTTGATGGGGGGTTTGCAGCAGGAAAGTGGGAAGGAAGGAGCCATATATTGAAGGTTGTTCGTGCAGGGTTTGGAGTTTGTCCCCACAGATGTTTATCTTTAAAAGTTTTTATTACAAAACTGCTTTTTGCTGCATTTCTGTGCATTTTTGCAGCATCTTCCCCTGTACAAATGATTTGTGTTTCCAAAATCAGTCACCACGGTGTACATTCAGTCTGGAGCTTCTATTTGAACCTCAGTGGTGTATTTAAAGAGCTCTCAGAAGGTTTCTCTGAATGTGTGAGTGGATCCTTTGCTGCGGCTTTTTCTCCTGTGAGTGTCACACTGGATTTCCCAGCTAAAATAATGTTCAGCAGGGAAAGCTACCTGGGCCAGGGGCCAGAGCCTTGGGTTTGAGACCAAGCAAATCACTGGGTGAGTGTGGATAAACCTGGAATCTCTCTCCTGGAAGCTTTAGTTCCTAACCTTTTTTCTGGGTATATAAATTGATTTTTTTTTCCCCCCCAAGGTATTAGAGTGCTTTGGGTTCTGCTGTAATGCAAGTGCTTGACAATAACAGAATTCCCTTTGTCCATAATGCTGCTTGAGGCTGTGACCTGTCTGCAGTCCCCAGCAGCTGATCCTCCTTTGGATTTCATCTTTGCAGGAGAAAATCAGTGAAGATCTCAGAGCAACTTTAAATGCATTTCTGCACAGAACAGGGCAGCACAGCAACAAGTGAGTATCCAGTTTCAGCAGGTGGTATTTCCCTGCATTGAGGAAAGTCTTTAAAGGGTCTCTGGTGTAGAAATGGAATTTGGAAATGATTTGTGATTGAAAAAAAAATCAGCAGAGAATATCCCAATTTCAGTTTGTGTGCTGAATGTAGCTTGGTCCTACTTCAACTTTTCCTGGCACTTAGAAATCAGAACAGTTGGAAAATTTTTTCCTGAAACTGGGGTGATATTTGGACATCTTGAGTGTCTTGCTGTTTATATTTTCTTTCTTGGTAAGTTACTGTTTATACAAGGAGCATTGGGCCCAGGAAATCACTATGACAGAAGGGAACTCCGAGTTCATCCTGGCTGGGTGCTTCATGTTCCTTGGAAAAACACTTCAGTGGTGCTCATTGGAGCTGCTGTTCCTCTCCAGTGACCTCTTCCCATCTTGTGCTTGTGTGGGCAGCAACTTTGAGGCAGAGGAGTTTCCATCTGACTCCATTTCTTTCCATCTGACTCCATTTGGGATCCCAGAGCTGTTCCCTCCTGGCTGCTCCCCTCTGAGCACCCGAGGGCAGGGCTGAGGTGACACAGGGCTGAGGTGACAGAGGTGTGAGTGGCAATGTCACTGTCCCCCAGCCCTTCTGACTTTGTCACACTGCTGGCAACTCCCAGCCAAAGCCATTTCCTGGCTCTCATCATAGAGAGGTGACCTTTCCTCCACCTTTCTCAAATCATATTTGATTTTTTTGGTGTGAACTTTACTTAGTTGTTAAAACTTCTCCTTTCACGACTGAGCCGACAAGAAAAAGTTGTCTCTGGCTTTATGTGGGAAGGGGAGGTTTTTAGTGATGAACTCCCCTTGGTGAGGTTGGAATGGAAGACTTTTCGTGGTAACCTCATGACATTGAAATAAATATCCTGGAAGGTCACTGTTGCAGGGCATTTTCTGTCCTTGGTGTCTCTTGAAATGTCAGAACCAATGCAGCTCTAACTGATAATTGCTTGTGTGTAGCTTCTCTGTCACAGAGGTGCCTGGGAAGAGGTGTTTTTCTAAAATAAATTGCTGGAAAGCAAGGTGTTGAGCCTGCAAGAACCTTTGGGTTCCTTTGGGAGGACAGCAAATCTCTCCTGAAATGATACATGGAGTTGCTCTATAAAGCTGTGTTGAGTATAATTATTATTAGTAAACGATATTTGCAAGAATAAACACAACAAATATTTCAACTGCAAACCCGGGACGGGCAGGGGATGGTTCCTTCTTTCCCCTGATGTTAAATTGCCTCAGCAGAGCTCTGGGGGTGATTTTTGGGTGCTGGGGGTGCTCAGAATAGCTGAGCTCTCATTTGCAACGAGCTCTCACGTTGAATTCAGCCCTGATTTCAACCGTGAGCCATCCGAGGACACTGAACATGCCCTGGTGATTCATGCACTGCTTTTCACTTCTGAGCAGCCTGATTGCTGCTCTGGGCAAGGAGGAGTGCTGCATCCATGAGTGGGAGCTCACTGGAATCAGGGTAATGGGGCATGTAAATGGGGCTGCTTTGAGACCCTGAGGAGAGCTCTTCCTTCAGCAGGGAATTGGCACCAGCACGGCCAAGGATTGGGAATTGCTGCCTTTAAACATCCCAAAATCACTTTGTAGGATAGCTGGCTGGCTGAAAATCAGCCTCGTGTCAATCCTTAATCCAGGCTTGCGTTTCTGCAAGTCCTTGTTGGTAGAAAAGCCACACTCTTTGTCTTGGCCAAGTTACCTCCAGAAATGACAGCAGAGAACACGGCCCCTTGTAGCCAATGATTCAAGCAGGCAGCAAGAACATCAATACTCCAATAGTTGTGCTTAAAAGCCCATTTCAAATTATTAGGCACTATTAAACTGGTAACATCAATTAAAGCATTAAAGTATTGGCACAGGGAAGAAGCATCATTACAAAGCAATAAAAAAAAAAGAGTTTCCAGCTCCAAAATGCAGCAGGGCCTGGAGCAGCACATCAGGATCATGGAGCACAGCTTGATCTGCACACACCAGACCCTTCTAAATAGCCCAAAACACACATTTTAGTGTGATTCTTGAGATGCTGTTAAAGCTGTTTCTAAGGAATCCAGGTTTTTATTCAGGTGACGAAACATCTTCGATCCCAACCACGGCAGCTCCCGATGTTCAGACGAGTTCATTGATTTTTATTTTTATGCCTTTGTCACTCTTGGTTGTTCTTTTTCCTCCCGATTCCAGGTTTATGCTTGTTTTAGCAAGCAACCAGCCTGAGCAGTTTGACTGGGCCATCAACGACAGGATCGATGAGATGGTGAATTTTGACCTGCCCCAGCTGGAGGAGCGCGAGCGCCTGGTCAGGATGTATTTCGACCGGCACGTCCTGAAGCCAGCCACAGAGGGCAAACAGTGAGTGCCCCTCAAACTCCCCCACCTCAGAGAATTCTCTTTATTGCTTTTCCTCATCCCCTTTCCTGTGTATTCTGTCTGTAAACCTGATGCCTCAGGTTTTAGCTTTTATATGTTTCAAATTCTGCATTCCCAGTGCGTAACTCTGCAGTGTCCTGCAGCCTGGGAGCTGCTGCTCTCTCATGCTGAGACAGACAGAACAAAGCCTCTCCAGGCTGCTCTCCAAGGACACCCAGCCCGGCCTAGGCCCAAAATGTGTAACCCAGCATCTTGAGAAGGGGGGCAAGCTGAGGGGAAATTCCATCATTAGCTAAAGTTTAATTGGTGAAATTGGGTNCTGTTTCTGGGTTGGCCTCTTTAGGCATCAGATCCACTTTAAACAAGCAGCACAAGAGTTTGAGAGACGCCTCTCATCATCTCGGTGCGATGCCATCCCAGATTTTTGTGCCGTGCTTTGTCGTGCCCTTAAAATTCAGGAGGCAAGCAGGAAACTGTAGGAACTCTGTGCTGTGGCTGCATGTCAACCAAAAGGTTGTTTTGCCTTGCAGGAGGTTGAAGCTGGCCCAGTTTGATTATGGCAAGAAGTGCTCAGAGATTGCCAGGCTGACCGAGGGCATGTCCGGCCGCGAGATCTCCCAGCTCGCTGTGGCGTGGCAGGTGAGTGGGGCTTCTCCTCC
>VWZT01013853.1:0-10059 GCA_013397055.1 Pachycephala philippinensis | reverse complement strand
TTTCCCTTCCTCCCTTCCTTTTCCCCTCCTTCCTTTTCCCTCCCTCCCTTCCTCCCTCCCTTCCTCCCTCCATTCCTTTTTCCCTTCCTTTTTCCCTTCCTTTTTCCCTCCCTTTTCCCTTCCTGGAAGGTTTGAGGCTTTGATTTTGAAGTCTCAGATCATCTCTCCCTGTGAAGTTGTCCATAAAGAGGTACCGGAACACTGCTGGCTCTGGGGTGGGTGGTGGAGTATCAGCAATTCCTCATCCCATAAATAGGAACAGTTCTGATAATCCCTAATGGGAAATCCCTTATGGAATTTAGGTCAAGCAGGTGAGTTTGGAGTGAATTTGGGCAGTCCATGCTGGCCACACTCATGGTCCAGCTCAAGAAGCTCAGCAGAAGAAATGCCTGATGTTGTTGCCCTCATTAGGGTACTAAACCATCCTCCTTCCCTCCTTTGTTCTAAACACATTTTTAGTGCAACTTGAGCTGTTAAGGAAACAAAACTAACTGGAAATGGAGCTGAAAAAAACCAGGTATTTCTTCCATACATAAAAATAAGAAATGCAGACACTGGAGTGCAATTATTCACATGCTTAGCAAGCTTTAGTGTTTTTTTTTTTCAAATCAGGTTTTCACCTTGTTTTGTCACGGCTGCCAGTTTCTTCCTGGATTGTGTATTTTCATAAACTAACCCAGAAATATCAATTGAAGGAATGTGCTCCAATTTGTGTGTCATGTAACCTACTCATGTCAGCCTCCTTTCAGGGATTGTACAAACAAAGTGGCTTTTTGTTTAGGTCTTAAATTTTTAATTTACTTTAGCAGCTCACAAACATCTCACAAAGTTTGTGCGTTTCATTCCTCCTACTCCTGCTTTTCCACCTTTTAAGGGACAGAAATATTTATCCTTTCTAATCTAAATTAATTTTAACTGCAGTAGTCGTGAGCTGAGGTCCAATTTGAGTGCTGTTAGTTCTTGTTTTATTCTCTGGTAGCACACAGCTGGTTAATCTCCCTGCATAATTTTTGTGATATTGAATCATATTTCAAAACGTGTGCTGTCATCTGCCCCACGTATGTGAAAGGCTTTGCTGCCAGCTATTTCCTGGAATAAAAAGTTGTGATAAATGATCCTTTGCTTTTTATCACCCCTTCTCGAGCAAGTTTGTCATTGCTCCTCAGGAATGACCTCAGCTTTTATCATTTATCCTCCTAAGTGCTGGTGAAGGAAGGGAAAGGTGGGGGTGACTAATTCCTTTTTAAAATGTACCTCGTGGTGCCAGCACTATTAACAAGGTTTGAGGTAAAACTGCAGCAGGAAGTTGTGCTCCTCTCTGCTCTCTACACTCAGAGGGCTTAAAAAAAACCATGCAGGAGAGGGTGGGCAGAAATATCTGAATTGCTTTGGTGGAGTGAGAAACTTCATCTGTTTGGATGATCCTTGTGGGTTTTTCCCAACTCAGGATATTCTGTGATATTTTTCCCACCTTTGGCAGGCAGCACCTTGAATCAAAAGGTAATTAAAAGACCAAAAATGATATGTTGATACAAGATAGAAGAAATACAGAGTGTCTGTGGTACATAAACCAAAATACATAAACTAAAATGAAGTTAAATCAAAGGGACTTTGTTTCTTGTTGGTCAGGAAGGGGAGTGTGATGTGCCAAGGGTCAGTGTCCGGGGCAGGGACTGGACATGAGGGCATCCAGAGTGGGATAAGAATTGCCCTGGGAGCTGCCTGCCAGAGCTGTTGATGCTCTGTGGGTTCTTTTTCAATCATAGTGATGCCTAAAGAGGCCACCCCAGAAACAGAGACTGGACAGGAGGAAGGGAATAAAGGTGGATATTTATTGGAAAGGCCTTCAGAGGCACACCCTGGGCAGGCCAAAGGCTGCACCCAAGATGGACCCCGAGTCACGAGTTCTTCACACTTTTATAGCTTTGCTCCATTTGCATCTCAACCCAATTTCACCAATTAAACTTTAGCTAATGATGGAATTTGCCCTCAGCTTGCCCCCCTTCTCAAGATGCTGGGTTACACATTTTGGGCCTAGGCCGGGCTGGGTGTCCTTGGAGAGCAGCCTGGAGAGGCTTTGTTCTGTCTGTCTCAGCATGAGAGAGCAGCAGCTCCCAGGCTACAGGACACTGCAGTGTTACACACTGGGAATGCAGAATTGAAAAATAGAAAAGTTAAAACCTAAGGCATCAATAAAGTCGAGGAATTTGGAGCTGTGACCATCTGGAGCTGCTGTTTCTGCCAGCTCTGGCCTTGGCAGGATGTGCCCCCCTGCCTTTGGGGTTGCCTGTGGGGTAAATCCCCTCTCCAGGCAGGTGTTTTCACTCCACCCCAGGGATCTCCTGGCTGCTGTTGGTGTTTTAAGCCCTGGCTTAGCACTGAGGACTCGTTGTAGGTGCCTCTGTAGCTGCTCCAGTGCTCTGCACTGTCAGGGAAGGTTTAAGGAGCCTTTCTGGCAGTGTTTTCCTGCCTCAAATTGCTGCCTTGCTGCTCTCCTTCCCGTGCTGCTGGTGCACCCCTGTGGATGGCTGTGCTCTGAACTGGGTCAGGGAGCTGAGCAGAGTTAAAAATAGCTTGGCAAGAGGAGTTAACTGCATAGCTCCAGTGCTCGGGGTAGGTAGGGGCTGGAGGAACCAGGAACTGACTCCAGAGAATCCTTCTCAGGCTTCCCTCAGCTGGGTGCAGCAGCTGGAGGGTGTTTATGTACCACAAAAACTCTCTATTTCTTATATCTTGTATCAATATCTCATTTTTGGTCTTTTAATTACCTTTTGATTCAAGGTGCTGCCTGGGTGTTTATGTACCACAGACACTCTGTATTTCTCATATCTTGTACCAATGTATCATTTTTAGTCTTGTAATTAATTACCTTTTGATTCAAGGTGCTGCCTGCCGAAAGTGGGAAAAAATCTGATCACAGAATATCCCGAGGTGGGAAAAACCCCACAAGGATCATCCCAAGTCCAACTCTGGGCCCTGCAGGGGTCAAACCCCATAATCCCACCCCCTGCTGATGTGAGCAGCCCCTTTTTTAATGCACACCTGAGAAATAACCCTGGTGGAAGGTGGAAGGTGGTTTTGCCTCATGGAGCCTCTGGGATCCTCAGCAGCTCTGCTTGGCTTGCCTGGGATCATCTTCCCTTCCTAGGACTAGATCCCAGAGATGGTTTGAGCATCAGAAATGGCAAATTCTGAAGTTTTAGGGATCGAAATCAGCATCACAACCCTCAGCTCTTGCCAGGAGTATCCTGGGACAGCAGCAGTGCCCACTCTGCCCTTGGAGTCAGTTCCCATTTGGGATTCTGCTGCCAATAACGCCTTTAAAAACCCATCTCAGTTAAACTGAGCAATAGCTGCAGCTTTCACAGCCTTAATTCCACCATGAGCTGGCTTTGGGATGGATTGCCTGTCATTTACATGAAGTTCCAGCCCTCTGCTGTTTCAGTCTGGCTCAGTCTGTCCTGAATTTACCAAGAGGAAAAAAAAAATAAGGTGCAGAAAAGCAAAGAGTGTAACCTCTAGCACTGGGAAAAATATTGCTGTCTGGCACAGCTAATGGTGTGCGTGCTAGAAATCCATTTTAATCTCTCCTGCAGGAGACTGAGCATTCCCTTTTTGTCCTTGTGCTTTTCCATTGCCCCTTGATGGCTCCAGCATGGACTAAGATGCATTTTCACCTTAAAAATTCCCTCCAGCTCTGTTTACAGTCGTGTGCAGACTTCCCAGCACTGTACCCAAACCTGCTGATGTGCTTTAGATAAAATGTCAAAACCAAAAAGCAACCTTTCCCTATTCCAAGCTGTAATCTTGGAAAATTGTTTTGGCAGCGCTTCAGGAGAATTCCCAGGAGTTTTATGTCCCGGTGTGAGCTTCCTGTCATTTCCTTGCCTTTTATGCCACTGACATAAATGCCTTTTTTTCTTTTTTTTTGCTCCCTGAACCTTGTATATATTTAAAAAATATATTTTAAAACATTTAAAATATTTTAAATTTTTATTAAAATATTTTAAAAATAGCTGTTGTATTTTGGAGGAGAAGGGGATTTCTTTTATGCCTTTTATGCCATTGACATAAATGCCTCTTTTTTTTTGCTCCCTGAACCTTGTTTATGTTTTAAAAACAGCTGTTGTATTTTTTTTGGGGGGGGGGATTTTTTTCATTCATTTTTTCATTATAAATGGGATTCAAAGGCTACAGATGAGTCTGGCCAGGTTAAAACAAACCACGAGTCTTGGCTGGAACGAGACATGAGGTCATCTGGGCTGGACTTGTCATCTGTTCCACGCTTCTCCATCCCCACCAAATGTTTTATTTCATAATTGGCTTTGAGGGATAAAACAGCAATTGCTGCACTGGAGAAAACGGGTTAAAAATTTGTCCACGCAGGAGGCAGAGGTATGAATATAAATGAAGCTTGGTACCATTTTTGTGTGTGTGTGTGTGCAAGCTACTCCCAGAAGGGGCAGCTGCTTCTCCCATTTGCTTTCTTGACAGCGAGGGCCTAAGGCTTTCTAAAAATAGAAAGTCATTGAGAAAATCACCAGAGCGTGAACTGCACAGCTTTGCAGGAGCTTCCACGCTGGGCAGGGCCAGGGAGGAGGGGAGCCAAACCCATCCTTCCTCTCTGAGCTCTGCAAGCACAAAAATCCATCCCAGGAAAGCATTTTGTTCATTTTAAAACACTTCCAGCAGAGTCCTGTGGTAAAAAACAGCTGTAAAATGGGTGAGTGAGGTCTGAACAAACCTTTCCACCGTGCCCCTTTTGCAGAGAGGGGTTGGGAGAGGTGCAGTGGGAATATTGAAGGTTGTGGAAGCAATTTGGAAGCAGTGCCTCTCTCCTGGTGCTGGTGGAATTTGCACCTCGGTGCTGAGGATGCTGCTCAGGCAGCCAGAGCAGCACAAGTGCCTTTGTGCAGAGAGAATTCTCTGTTTACAGCCCTGCTCCTTGCTGCACTCCCTCCCACCCTCAGGCCAGTGTTTACTCCTGGTTTTTGGGGTTTTTTTGTCAGTGCTGCCTGGAGGAAGGATTGCAAAGGGTTTGTACAGGGGAAGGATTTGATGCTGCTCGCAGGAAAAAGCAGCACCTGCCAGCTCTGGGGGTTGTGCACTGAGACCTTTTGGGATCTAACCAGCTCCCCCCCCAAAAAAAAGGGCTGGAAAATAGGTTAGAGGAGCCTGAAAACCAGCCTGGGTAACCTTTAGCTCGTTTCTGGAGATAATTATTCCTCCTGCAGTGAGGCAGCACGGATCTAAGAGGCAGCTGGAACCCATAGCATCACGGTGGTGGCAGTGCAACAGCTCACCCCGGGCTTTGTCTCCTGCCCCGTGGACATCCCTGGGCAGTGGGGGGTAAAAGGGTCACACCTGAGTTTGTTTCTGAGGTGCTTTTGCTGTCAGACTGGTTTCGTGCTGTGATTGATGTTGTGCACCATCGATAACTGATGGAGCCTCAGAATCACACCGTGAAATCCGAGTTCACATTCCTCGCTGGGACAGGAGACACAGGGGTTGGCACATGATGACCCAGGGTGCTCTGTGGGTGTGGACAGAAGTTTGGGGCTGTCTGGGGCAGGCAGCGTGGCTGTGAGGAGCTGCAGGGGTCCCACCCCTCACCCCGAGCTCCCTCATTCCCCACCCACCCCGGGAACGCGGCGCGGAGCCGCTCTGGGGAGCGCTCGCAGGGGGAGGAACCAGATTTAGAAATCTGCAGCTCGGGGGCTGCTCTGTTACCTTGGAGATGGGTGCAGCTGACAGCACAAGCATCCTTCCCTTCTCTGAGGGACCGGCTGTGCTGGCATCTGCACGGTGCCCGGGCTGCGGTGCCAGCTGTCCTGTGTGTGCCCTGCACGAGGGGCAGCCCCTGTGCTGTGTGTCCCACGGGTCTGTGCCCCCTCTGGGCTGTTGGGCAAGGGTGGCACGAGTTCCCAGCCTCTCTCCNAAGGGGCAGCCCCTGTGCTGTGTGTCCCGCGGGCCTGTGCCCCCTCGGGGCTGTTGGGCAAGGGTGGCAGGAGTTCCCAGCCCTCTCTCCAAGGAGTTGTGCTCACTTTGTGCTGCCTCTCACAGCTCCGGGGTCAAGAGTGGCTGTGGTGGCATCTGCACGGTGCCCGGGCTGCGGTGCCAGCTGTCCTGTGTGTGCCCTGTGTGTCCCCTGCACAAGGGGCAGCCCCTGTGCTGTGTGCCCCACGGGCCTGTGCCCCCTCTGGGCTGTTGGGCAAGGGTGGCAGGAGTTCCCAGCCTCTCTCCAAGGAGTTGAGGTCACGTTTGTGCTGCCTCTCACAGCTCTGGGGTCAAGAGGCTGTGGTGGCATCTACACTGTGGCCAGGGTACCATGCCAGCTGTCCTGGCAGGACAGCCCCTGTGCTGTGTGCCCCACGGGCCTGTGCCCCCTCTGGGCTGTTGGGCAAGGGTGGCAGGAGTTCCCAGCCTCTCTCCAAGGAGTTGAGGTCAGGTTTGTGCTGCCTCTCACAGCTCCAGGGTCAAGACTGGCTGTGGTGGCATCTGCACAGTGGCCAGGGTGTGATGCCAGCTGTCCTGTGTGTCCCCTGCACGAGGGGCAGCCCCTGTGCTGTGTGTCCCACGGGCCTGTGCCCCCTCTGGGCTGTTGGGCAAGGGTGGCAGGAGTTCCCAGCCTCTCTCCAAGGAGCTGAGCTCACTTTGTGCTGCCTCTCACAGCTCCAGGGTCAAGTGTTGGCCGAGCAGAGCTGGAGAGACGGGGTGTGAATGGAGAGGGGGGAACAGGGTCCTGTGGGCTTTTGAGTGCAGGGTGGGAGCTGACACAGCACAGAAGTGATGCAGGGGAGGTTCCTAAGGGGGTGCACAAGTAAAGCAGGATCAGTGCCTGTTAAACATCATTTTAGAGGCACCACGTTGCCCATATTCCCCCCAGCGCTGACGTTCGTTCCTCTCTGCGAGCGTTGGAACAATTTTCTGTTGCCTTGGATGGAGTCATTCCATCACCACCCTGCACCCACTTCTCCTCACCTTATTGGCTTCACACGTGCAGCTCTTTTAGAGCAGGAGAGGAGATTAAACGAGCCAAGTGTGGGGCCTTTTCTTCTGAAAACAAGGGGGTTAATTGCCAGGAAATCCAGAGGTTGGTGACCGCACTGGGCGCCACTTGGAATGAGACTGGGTTTTGGGTGGGAGATCATACATGGGGAAGAGAACAACAGAGAGGGAGCAGTCTGAAACCTCTCCTGACCCTGGGAATTGCCCTCCCTGATCTGTCTGTGGTGCCCTTGTCCCCACAGGCAGCAGCCTACGCCTCGGAGGACGGGGTGCTCACCGAGGCCATGATGGACGCCCGCGTGGCCGACGCCGTGCAGCAGCACCGGCAGAAGATGGAGTGGCTCAAAACAGAAGGTGCTGAAGCCAACAAAGGGACTGACAGGGACCCCCTGCTGCCTTTCCCCAAAGGGACACCCGTGTGAGCAGCCTGCAGGTTCCTTGTGAGGTTAAAGGCCTGGGAGGAAGCTGGGAGGCTCTTCTGGGCAGAGGTTTTTGGTGGAACGGGGCGTGGAGAGCGGCGCAGCCCTCGGTGCCAGGGAGGGGCTGCTGCTGCCTCGGGCTGCCTCGGGCTGCCCTGGCTCTCGTGGTTTTAAGCTGCACCAGAAAAACAAAAATGGTTTAAATAAGGCAGAAGCAACGGAATTAAAGGACCCCTTGCTGAGACACCACTGGCTGTGTTGGTCTGTGTGGTCTGTCCTGCTGGAGAGGCACAAACCCCAAATCCTTTCTGCAGTGTCCCACAGCAAGGGCGTGTGGGGACCCAGGGCTTGTGCCAGCCTGACACTCCCACACATTTAAATTTGTAGGGTTTGTGCTCCAGGAGAGGCATTTCTCACCCTTTTTTCCCCAGATCCTACCTTGCCCTTGCTCACATCTCTGGATGGCATCACTCTTGAGTTGCCCTTCAGAGGCTCAGAGTAGATTTTTCTTACAAAAGTGGATTTGGGGGGATTCACTGGTTGACTTGGACTCAACACAGGTGCTCTGAGAGCAGCCCCACATAATTTTCCCCCAAGCAAACCACTTTTCTCCTTGAAGAGAGAAAGATGAGTGGGGCTTGTTTGCCCCCACTGCTGCCATCAAGCTGCTCTTGCAACACGAGTTTTCTGCTGCATTTCTGGAACAGCTGAGAAAATGTGCCACTGTCAAGCCCTGAACACGAGCCTGTCTTGACGAGATGACATTTGTTCTTCTTCTGTGCATGTGAGAGACAGGTTAGAAAATCTCCTGGTTTTTTTTCTTCGTTTGAACTGGATTTGAACTCTGTGCTCTGCTCTGAGGCCTCTTCTGTAGCTACACAGCACAAGCACATTGGCCTGACCTAAATCTGTGCCCTTGAGTACCTTGCTGAGCTGTTCTCCTCTCACAGGAGCTGACACCAGCCCCACTTTGGCCACTCCAGGGCTGCCTGAGCTCTGAGATGTTCCCTGATAGGAGCTGGTGAGCTCAGGAGCAGAACCCTGTCCTTGGACAGAGCCTTTTTGGGGCACCAGGGAATAATTCCTGAGGCTGCAAACCCTCCCTGCCTGGGCTGCCAGCATCCCCCACGATGATTCCCTGATATTTTCCCCTGG
Source organism: Pachycephala philippinensis (assembly GCA_013397055.1). Classification (NCBI taxonomy): domain Eukaryota; kingdom Metazoa; phylum Chordata; class Aves; order Passeriformes; genus Pachycephala; species Pachycephala philippinensis. The sequence continues at coordinate 1,477 of VWZT01013853.1, read as the reverse complement.
CAGAATGTGAAGAGGCACTTCAGAAGCTGCTCTTTTGGTGAAGTTCCCACTTGTGTGGCCCTCTGACACTCACCTGGTGCCACTCACTCATTGCTGTGGGCTTGGGGGTAATCTCTGTATCAACAAACCACACATTTGATGCTCAGAATGACTCAAATCAATTCAAATCAACTCAAATCCCACTTTTTTCCCTTCCCCTTCAGCCTAGGTGGAGTTGTCCTTTAGTCCATTGCTCAGGATTATTATTACTATTATTATTATATTATATTCCAGGCTTTCCCTTTCCCAGTTCAGATTTTACTGGAATGATTTCTGTCAAGCCCCAGGAGCTGGGAGCTGAGCAGAGCCCCTTGCTAAGGAATGATGAGAGGGAGCAGCTCTGCTTTTGTGATTCCCATCCCTAATTGTGCCACACACCTTCATTCCTCCCCCCTCCTTATCCAGACATCTCCGTGGAGCACAGGAGGAGGGGAAAGGTGCTCTGCCTTGTCCTTGTGCTGATCCAGGGGCTGGAATGCTGCTGTGGAGCTGGGAGAGAGGCACATCAGCTGCTGCCTCAGCTCTTTTGCAGATGGAATTGGGTCCCTGATGGAAGCAGGGTCAGCAGGGATTGAGGGGGATTGAGCTTTGGGGTGACTGGCAGCTCTGCAGGGCACTGAGCTGGCCTCGTGTGTGTGAACCCTCAGAACTCCTCTCTTTGCTCACATTCCTGCTGCAGATGGAATCAGGTCCCTGATGGGAGCAGGGATTGAGGGCAGTTTTGGGGTGATGGCAGCTCTGCAGGGCACTGAGCTGGCCTCGTGTGTGTGAACCCTCAGAACTCCCCCCAGAATGAGCTGGGCAGAGCTGTGGGGTGCAGGCTCCTGGTGCTGTTGGAATCCCAGGAGAGCAGCACCTCAGGGCTCACCTGCTCCTTCCCTCCCTTCCCCAGCTCCCTGCACAGCCCCTGGGAGGTTGTGCAGCATCTTTGGGGCTGAAATCCCCTGGGAATTCTCACCCTCCTCCCCAGAGGTGGCTCTGGGCAGAGCAGCCACATCCCCCTGTCCCCTTTGGAGAGATCCCTGTTAGTGCCATGTTTGGGATCCACCCCTTGGCAGCAGGAGCAGGGCTGGGTGCTCCCAGGATGTGAATCCAGCGTTTTTCCAGCTCCTGCTCAGTGATGGATGCCTCCCAGCCCACCTGGGAAGCAGAGGTGGCACCAGGCTGGGAGAACTGAGGAGGTGGAGCAGGGAAAAACAGAGGTTGAGCCTGACTTGAGGAGGATCGAGGAGATTTGGGATGCTCCCTCTGCCAGGTGAGGCAGGGACAGAGGGGCAGAGGTGCTGTGGACAACTTGTTTTCCTTGGATTCAGTCTCCCAGCCCAGTTTCACCTCTCCCCAGTGCAAGGAGGGAAAGGCACAGACCTGTGCACCCTTTGTCCTGGGTGGCACTTTTTATTTCCACAGGAAATGCAGTTCATCCATCCATCCATCCATC
>VWZT01013851.1:0-41576 GCA_013397055.1 Pachycephala philippinensis | reverse complement strand
GCCAAGGGCCATTCCTCCACAACACACATTGCAGAACTGGACGTGTATCACACCTTAAATCTCACTGAGAGGGATTACAGTGCAGAGGCAGAAGGCTGATGAGATGAAAAGTAGAAACAACAAAGTAGAAGTGGAACTACAGAATAGTAAAGGTGTTACAACAGAGTTTAGGGGTGGGGTAGCCGCAACAGCAAAGCCACAGCACCCCATCCTACACAGTTTAAAATTTATTTACGAACCAGGATGACTGTAGTGGTGGATAGCAGTTTCTGTTCACCACACTCACCCACGTGCTGTACAAACACACACCCAGCAGCCACTGCTTCTGCTCCAACTTGAGCATCATGATGCCCTCAGGGCAGCAGGACTCCTCACAGATGGACAAAGTGCCTGAGCCCTGGCTGGTGTCCTGGATTTCACACAGTGCTTTCACCTTGGACTTAGCCCTCTGCAGTTTGCTGGCCTCCTGTGAAGGTCTTCCTATCAAGGAGCTTTACCTCTTTATTGCTTTCTAACTTAGATGATCAGGCTAACTTTCCAAAGGCTTTGCCAGTCTGTCCCCCCAGGACAAATACCTTTGAATTTCTCTGTACAAAAACCCAGCTAGATGTTGCTATGTGGTTTTCTCTTACCTTCTGACATCCCACCCTAAATGTATTACAAAGATGCAGAGTTCTTAAGAACAATTTTGTGTTTCCTGGTTTCTCCCCCATGCACACCTACAACATTAAAGGTGGGCAGGTGTAGTTATGACTTCCACATAAGGCTGCCCTATAACAATTATTGGTATTTTCCCAGAACATGCCATAATCACCTAATATTATGTCAGAGCTGAGCAGATTACTTGAGGTCTCATTTAAGGGATTCATGCTTTGGGGTAGGCTTTGATACATTACACAAAGGGAAAAAAAACATATTCTTGACAAGCTGAAAAGTTATATAAATAAAATGCTAGTATAATAGTGACTCTTTCAATGGCATTCACATCAGAATGAGACTCAAAAATCTTATACATATTGCATATAAGAACAAGGAAACTTTATAATTCATCCGCAGTTCAAATAGACATTTTTCTGTGTGCTTGAAAATACATATTGATTTTGTATTATGATTCCCACTTAGCTGAAGAACAAAGAATAAAAAACCACAGCCATTACAAATTTGATTTCATGTACAAATCAATATTTGCAAGATATGACACGAGCCACAGTAAGGACATATAAGAAATAAGTTTTAACAGTTTGCAAAGATTTATTATTTTTGGTATACTTTTCCAGGTCCAAGACAGACACAGTCAAACGGTAAAAAAAAAGACTATCAAAATTACTTTTAATTAAGGATTTTTAAAAGCCTGCTCTACTAGTTTTTTCTGCACTGAGTCCTGGTAACTTATAGAACAGTACCTCTTGAATCTAAATTCTTAATGGCCTTATGTTATTTAAAAAATGAGAGGAAAGATTTAGATAAGTGCTATTAAACGTAGGAGTATTGTGAAGTCCTTTTAAGCATAATGAAAAGAGCAAACAGACAAGACCAATAGGTTAAATCTGCAATGACGTAGCCATCTAACAATACAAACTCAAACATCTAAAATGTGGACCTTTTCCCCGTGAAGATGCCCCTTTTTGTTAAAAAGGTTAAACACTAGTGCCTAATAAAAGACTAAAACATGAAGAACAGAGCCAAGGTGAAGAAGGTCAGGCAGAAGAGTAGCATGAGAACTAGGCTCAAAGATATAAGGTACCATGCCAAAGACTGACTGACAATACAGGTACATATTGTATTATATATTATTTATACATTGTATATATATTATATAAGTACATTTCTTTCCTCTATAAATAGTGTCTTTTTCTAATTTTCTGCAATAGAGCAATTTTTAGCAATGAATATAAAATCAAATAAATTAAAAATTAACCATAATTATTTTATTGCAACTGCAACAAAAGAATTCAAGAGAATCAAAATAGATGCAAAAAAACCACAGAGCAGAAATTCAGATCCCTGAAATAATTGTCAGCCTGTATCAAAATGGAACTGGAGAGATGCACCACAAGTATAAAACCCTGCCAGCACCAATGAGGTGCAACCATCATCTCCAGGAATTTTGTCTTCACAACACACCACCTCCTACAGATGAGAATAAGCAGAGAAAAGGTAACACAAATGGACAAAAATGGAGAGAAAGGCTGATGTAAGGGAAAATGAGAAACTTTTTATTTGTGCAGTTCCTCTAGATGAAGTTCTGAACATCTGGCTTTGACCATTTTGATGCTAAAACAGAGACCGAAGAGTCTTTCACCTTCAGAGTTCACAGACCTTCAACTTGCTAACTGAGGTTCTTAAGGTCACTCCAGAGAAGCCCACCTTTCCCAGTGTATATAGGGGGTGCTGAAAAGCCTGATGATTTTAAAGTTTTAAGCTAAGCACAGAGCAAGCTGTGCATCATGTCATTAGTTACTGAATTATTTTTGAACAGCACTGAACTCAGAGTCGAAGAGATCAAGAGTTTGGAAACTCCAAATAGTATAAATTATCTGGTGACGAGTTCAGTCTTGGTTAAAGTACAGGCAAGGGTACTGTATACAAAACAGGATCTATAGAGGGTCTTCAGCTTTTATACAGTATAATTTCCTGACAGGACCATTCAAATAACCATACACAAAGTGGGGTTTTTTAATCCTTTAAAAAGTTCCATTGTTAGGCCTAAAATTCTTCAGAAATGTTTTTCATTTAAGCAATTTCTAATGGCTGTCACTATGATTTAAGGTCTTCTACAGAATCTCTCACATAAGGTATGCCTGCCTAAATTACTTTGGACCTAATTTTAGATAAAATGCTATAACAACTGTTCAATGCATGCATGAGTAAGCAAAGAAAAGCAAAACAGGTATTTAATATTTGTGGCTGGTATTATCTTTCGAAAATATTTGGGTGAACGTACATTGGGTTTGCTAATTAGGTTCCATACTAAAAATGAATGTTCAATCATCTCTCTAAAAGGCTTGTCATTGTATTAGCACTGGCTAAAAAAAACAACCTAATGCCAATCAATGCCAGATGCATTTCTTTATAAAACACTGTCTTATCCCGTGGCTTGATGCTGGTAGGTAGGAGGAGAACTCTTAGGATGAACAGATATTTAAGCCAAGATTATTTTGTCACTGGGTAAAAAAAAAAAAATCAAATTAGAAAGATGTTGTGTAGGTACGCCATAGTGATATGTATTGAAATTGTACCTGTGAGGTCTTCTTTTCTTTTTGCTAATAAAACTTTGGGGAGATTGTTCCATGACAACTGTTTTTTTCAGTCTGTTCTGTTAACTTTAAAATTGCAGAAAAATAAAATGTCCTGGAAATAAATCTTTTAATCTGAGGATGGAGAGGAAGAACTAAGCAAGTGCAAGGATGATTGAACTCTGAGATTTTTGCACACTTACAGGTTCCCTGCACTGTCACCCTGAGTTAGAGGATCAAATATTCAGCCTAAGGCTCCTATGGCATAGGACAAGTAAGTTCCTAGACCAAGTACATATACCCTAATAGGTGACTATGAAGGACTCTTTGCTTTAGTTACGGGGTCATAGATAGATATTATTCCCCTTATTTTCATTGTCAGTTTAATTTCCTACTTTATTTTATTCAGTCAGAACCATAAGAATCACATAATTTCTACTGGAAATGACACAACATCTAACTTTTATCTAACTTTCAGCAACCCCCGAAAATTGATTTTTAGAACTATCATTCTGCTTCACCAAATCCCTTTGAAATCAATGGGATTTTCAGAGCAGAGTGACTGACAGATGGGGCCCTTAATCAATAGAGAGGAGTAATTTTAAATACAGATTAAAGGTACAAACATCACAGGACATAAGGTAAACAATATTTAATATTTTACAGAAGAAATCTTTTTCCAAGTGTTAAATGGACCTAAAAATCAATTAAAAGAAATAAAACTGCCTTTTCTAAATAAGCAACAACGGCAATGCTATCTAAGCCATGTCTTTCATTCAGCTGAGCTGAACTGCAGTTCAGCTCACATTGTACAAACACAGATGGGTCGCGGGAGTGACACAAACCTCACCTTCTTATCATGAGCTGGATTCTGATCATTATCCATTTAAGTCTACTGAAAGCTGCTGTGATTCTGGTTGTCAGTGACAGCACAGCTTCAAGTGGCAGCTCTGGATCAGCACAGCTGGTGGAAGATGTGCCTGTGGCCTTTCAGCCTGTCTTGCAATGACAGCAATGGATAAGGGGGGAAATGGCTCAGCAAGGGAGAAGTGGGCTCCACACTGAGGTTTTATCCATACCTCGTTGTCACAGTGCCTCTGAAAATATCCCTAGCACCAGATGGTGTCTCAACAACACTATCTTTCCTTTTAATCATCCTCCTGGGTGTCCTGAGTGAAGGCCAGTGGGGATGCAATAGAAATGCTCTCACTGATAGAATACCGCTAGTAATGTAGATAATCAGCAACAGCAACAGCAACAACCCTGCTTGGGGTAGCTGAGCTCAGGCAACCCATAATCCACAAGGCCATGAGGAATGTCATGCCCCAGCGACTCACTTATAGATCCTCCAGAGCTATTAGGGTCATATACAAACTCACCAGACTCTGATCAAAGGTTCTCTGGGCTGACCAGTCTTCTGTAGTCTCCCAGCTTAAAAAAATATTGCTATTCTTGCACATATTGAAAGATACAATTTAGAGCAAATTGTAGTCATCCAGTTGGAAATTCCCATTCCACTTCAGTGGGAATGGAGATCCCACCTCTGGGTGATCAGTGATGTACAGCTTTTTTTCTACAAATAGGAAGATGTCAAATTTGCAAACAGCAGCCTGTTGTTATTTATTTATTTTATTTTATTAATGAAACATTGAGACTAATGAGGAATATAGCCTCTCACACATAGATTTACCATGGGTGCTTATGGTGGACAAGAAAGCGTGCCTCCTGGGTACATTTCATCTCTACAGTATTTCCCAAGGATACACATCAGGCTGTACAAATGTTGTTCAGCTGCACAAACCCTCCAATTACAGCAGTCATTTGCTTGTGAATTTCAGTCTGCTGTGCAATGATTTGTAGTAAACATTTTTCCAAGCTCCTGGGAGACCGCACTGCCAAATTCCGGGTCAGGGTCTGGTGTCCCCGCCAGACTGATGGAAGCTCCTGACAGTACAATCAAAGCAGCCTTTCACTTCTTGGAAATAGCTGACATGTGAATTGGAATAAACCCATGATCCCACCAGAGAAGTAAGTAACGTGCATCCGTAATGCTGTAACCTGCGGAAGTGTGGATGCAGGTTCAGTGCCCCTGACCATTGATCCAAGCCCTGGGAATTTCAGAGAACATCTCATCCCAGACTGTGACTGATGGGGAGCTGAAGCAGCTGGGACTTTCACCTTGACTAGGCTTCGGAGTAAGGTTATAGGAGCAACAGAAAATGCTTATGGAGTTCTGTGCTATGTATATGCAAGGATTGCACATGGAACAGAAAAAAAAGGATGAAATATAAGTAATATTTGGTTTGTGGATGAGAGTCATTCTTCAGAGCACTCCTGGAAGCAAGCATAACTAAAGTTTTCCATGAGCATGCCAGCAGCCTGCAGTGCAGGTGCTGATGGGGATTTCCACACCTGGTGCTTTCCCAAGGGAGGCCTCAGGGAACAATGCAGGACAGCACAGTACCCATGGTCAATCCCACCTGCACAGGAGCTGATCAAGGCACTTCAGGATCAGTGTGTGCTGGTGTCACAGAACAGTTCACTCTCAGCATCGCCATAGGGAGACTAACATAATGAGCATTCATATAAGAAAAGAGTTCTCTGACGAGCTGATCAGATCCCCCTTGGGTAGTTGGGGTCTAATTCATCACTCCCTGCTGCTCTACCTTTGTAACAGAGCAGATTTAGTTTAAAACATTCTAATTCCACATGGAAAACCAGTGCAATACAGAAATCAATCAAGTACTCTGTATTTACGTAAAGACCAATATCCTCAGCCAACAAAAACTGGAGTGATTCTGCTGAAGCCAGTGGAGTTGCACTGATTTATACTAGCTCAGGCTCTGCTCTAATATTTTAGAAATAATGATCTAAAGCCTCAGATAACCTATGCCAGAACAACTCCATCAAATTTATACATTGACTGAGGGTATGACCTTTTATTGAAATGAGTATGCTAGAATTCCCCTTTGGTTTGTTTAAAACATTGAAAAAGAGTAACCAGGTTGTTGATTGGTATGCCCCTAACCCAGAGGCACAGTGGTTCATATGCTGCATGCTACATGGCTGCAGTTTGTATACCAACACTGCAGAAGTATTTCAGAGCAGCGACAGAATGGGTAGTTAGGAAGTAAATCTGCCCTGTGGCAATCCTCCATCATGCATCTCTCACTTGCCTGAATTTCAGAGTGAATGCTGCATATGGTTTTGCCCTCTGGAGCAAGAGGTTCCCTTTTTGTTGGTTTGTTTTTCCCTTTAGCTTCAATAAGTGTTTCTTGTGGCTCAGGTGCTTAATAGGGGATAGGGGAAAAGGAAATGTGCAAATATGGAATTGAAGGTTCAGTGACATTCATAAGCTTTTGACATTTTTTGAGGTCTCTTGTTCAGGTTAGTTTCTGAGCAGAAGATACTTTATGGCATAAGCAGATTCACACGCTTTTTTCCAAATGCTGTAGGTGAACTGCATTTGCACAGAGGTGGACGAATTATTTATCAACTATCCAGCCCATTTTTTTCTGCCCTGCACTCCTTAAATCTCTATGTGTTATGATGACTGTTATAACTGAATTAGCGCACAGTCTTAACACTTTACAGAAATCGTAGCCATGTCCAGAAACAGCATGCTATCTGCAAAAGTCCATGCATGAGGATAAATTCAGACCATAGATTCATGGAATCAAAAAATGTTTTGGAAGGTACCTTTAAAGGCCCTCTAGTCTAATCCCCTGCAATGACCAGGGACATCTTCAACGGATTAGGTTGCTCAGAGCCCCATCCAGCCTGATCTTGAATGTTTCCAGGGACTGTACATCTATCATGTCTGGGCAAACTGTTCTAGCATTTTGCCACCCTCACTGAAGAAACTTCTTTGTTATATCCAGTCTTTATTTTAAAATTAAATGACTGATAACACAGTTTGATTCTTTTGAACCCAATGAGATTACATATGTCAGTAAATTAACTCATAAATTAAAGGTCTTTGAAGGTATTTCAGTTTAATCTCAAAAGTGAAATGCTGACCTCCTAAAGTCAAATAAAATATTGGGAATATTGATTTTCATGATAATTTTAGCCCAATGGCAACAAACAGATGATCAGGTCCAGATAACAGAAATGCTAAACAAAGTATATGAGGAAGGCAATAAGACAATAACTCCGGTTGTTCGGCAGAGGCACATGATTGTTATGATGATCCAGTTAAATTCAGTTAAATGTTCCACTGTGTTTTTTCTTCTTAAGTAAATATTCATTGCAGCAGAACAATAGGAAAAGATACAGAAGGTAGAAGAGTCCATGGTAAGGACTCTTTTGTGTCCACCATATATTACAGGGATTTCTAAGAACAGATGCAGTCAGTAGGAAGTCAATGCCAATCAAACCTGTATAGGGAAGGAATTCTAAGAATAAGAAGGCATCACTAAAATGACTTAATAATTAGCAATTAACAGTAGGGACCTCGTTTATGTATGTCAGGGAAATCTGAGTCACTCTGCCAGTTTCAGTCAAACTGTACTGATTAACCAACTGAGGAGCAACCTACTGGGTCAAAAAAAAATTAATTTTTTCCTGGCTTGAGGGATGTATTTGAATGATTGTTTTGGTACCTAGGATCTTTGATGCATTTGAAATCAGAGTTGACAGAAAAGAGCTGGAAGACGTTTCTGGAAAAATTAGTAACACAGACCATATTTTGATTCCATAAAATTTAAGAAGCTTAGAAATCTCGTACAGTACTTTTTATTTTTGTTGTCAGCAGAACAAATAGACAAGGCATTAAAATCTCAAATCTCTGAAGCTGGTGAATGTCTGTCCTGCCCTCAAAGTATGACCCAACTTTTCATATCTACACTTCATCCTTAAGTGTAAGCCAGTAGCAATTTTATCTTTATTGCACCTGCATAATGTAAATCTGTGATTGTTGCATGTTGCGTTCCAATTTATCTTGACTCAGTGAGACACAACATATGGCCATATTATGCATTAACTTCTGCAAAATTATGCTACTGGGAAGGTACATTGCATAAGAAATGTTAGTCTCCTATCACAGTCCACAACAAGTCATATCAAATACCTTATGCCTGATGCTTTGACATACAGATGGATCTTGGGATCAGCTTGGAATCCATTTATTAATCAAGCCATATTAGCCATGAGGGGTGTCTGCAGTAGGTTTTGCTGGATACTACATGGGGCTGCAATGGGAGAAAAAGGAATCTTCAAAAAGATAAAAGGAGAGCTAGGAACAGCATAGAAAATTTTTGTGATATGCACATTTTTAAGTACTCTATTCACCTTTTTTATCTTTTCACAGTGATTGTGTCCACATTTTTCTTTTTTTTCGCTCTCTAGTTGGTGTCACCTTAGTTTTAAATTATTCTTTCCTTCCTGTCTTTGCAGTTTTCCCAAGTAGATTGTAAATCAAAAAAAGACCAGGCTGAACTCTTCCCCTCTTTAAACCCAAAGGGCACTAAGTGCAGATTTTCAATTACAAGTACTTTGGCTACAGCCTTGAATCTGGTCCCACTGCAAGTATTTTTGCCAATAGAAATTTGTTATTAAGGACAAAAATATGCCTCTAATCATTTTATGGAAGCATGTGGTTGACACTAACAAGATCTTGATCTAGAGACCTTAGGTTTTCCAAAGATCAACAGAAGTTTTGAACCTGAAAAAACATGCTTTTCCCTGGAAAAAGTGTTAGGAGAGACAGCCCTGTGAGTCATGACTTAGCATGACCTCACGGTGCTGTCTGTGCTATGGACAGTTTATTGGTGGGGGAAAAACCTCAATTCTGTGGAAACTAACCCTCCCCCAAAACCTGCAGTTATGATGAAATGAGGAAGGTAAATAAAAAGAAAAAATGGATCACTATACCAAAATCAAAAATACTGCTGCCCATCACCAAGGAAATAGTAGAAAAAAGTATATATGAAAAAAATTAAGCAATACTTTGTTTGTTTATAATTTTGATAGGGTATTTATGCAATAAAAATATGCAATAACCAAAAAAAATCAGTCAAGGATTTATAATTTTATTTTATAAGAAAGAAAAAGAATTTTTTATTGATGACCATCTTAGGTGGTTGCTTTACATTAATATGCAAGAGCATGTCATTTTCTGTTCTTAATGAGTATGACCTAGAGTTTACTTAAAGTTAGGACAAAAAAGAAACTATCACTGCTTTTCCCAGTTCTAGTTTACTAAACTTAAGATATGTTTCAAATACACAACTAGTAGGAAAAGACATTCTTTACCCTAATAAACCCTGGTTTTTTGTGTGATTATAACTGTCCAGATTTTGAATCTTATTCGTATCATGCCTCTAGCACAAACCAGAGCTCCAGTCCTCCAAACATATGCCCATGCCTCACTTTACATAACCTCACATATGTCTAAATTTACACAGCAAATCTGTGCCACCGAGCACAATTTTTCTGAGAGAAAGATGAAAATTGTTCATCAATGTTTGGGGAACCATGGATTCCTAAGGATCAGTCCAAGAACAATTCAACAATGAATGTAAGATATCTAAAAAGTAGAACAGTATTTTTAGAAAAGCATGCCTGAGCTATTGAGCAAATGTCAGGCTCACAGAATCTTATCTCATAAAGCATTCCTGACAAAGATCATCCAACAGCATTAGGTTGAGGAGTCTGCAGGGACGAAGTGCTGTGATTACAAAAAGAAGAAGAGGAGGAAAAGAATAAGATGGGAAAAATGAAACATTTTATGTGTGGAAAATTGTTTGGAAGCAAGCCATCCTTTTCTTGCTGTCACCACTAGAATAAATGCAAGATGCTTTCATCTGTAACGGTGTTTTCAAGTCTGCAAAAAAGCATTTCCCCACACAGTTTCCAAAATTGTTATGTAGGGGAAAAAAAGAAGAAACAGCAACACAATTATAACTGTTTACTCTGCATTGACAAATAACCACTATCTAATTGCCATCATTGAGTTTGATCAGCGCAGAGGCTTTATAAACAAAGAGAGCCAGTTTTGCCACTGGTGATTGCTGGCTGTGAAATCCTACTTGCCATTCTCTACTCCTCTCCCTAGGGCCATAGCCAAATGATTTATTTATGCACAGCTTGTTTGCACAACTGGAGGTGCTGAGCTGTGAAAAATTATAGATAAACATTTGGGGGTTAAATCATGGACATCTCATTTAAGGTACCTTAGACATAGCTAACTTTGTGTCAGCTGATTTTCAGAGCTACAGAGGGCTTCTGATGAGTGTCGGTGGGAGTCATGTTTTCACCCTATTTCCATCTCTAACATTCTTTTGTGTTTGGGACAACAAATTATCTTATGTCAAGACAGCATACCTGGAGAGACGTGTCCTTTTGCGAAGTGTATTATTTCCTTAGGTCAGCAGTAGCCAAAAGCCTTTGGCATCCAAAGGTTATGTAGGAATTAATATGAAAGAAATCTGTGTCTCAAAGTCAAATCCTAAAAGATGGCTATCCACACAACAAAAATCATTGATCCTGAATATGCTTTAGGAGCTGAGGCATAGACCCTTTATTTTTTCTTTTCAATCTACCTTTTTCAGATGTCAGTAATATTGAGATCATTGTTTTCATGAGCCAGCTATACCACAAAATGGAAGATAAAGAAATGTGTTGAATGTGTCCCATCATTAGAAACAACAAAACATTTTTGTAGATGCATTCCCAGCTAACTGCTTCTATTTATTCCATTTGAGAGCTTGCTCATCATTCCTGTTTTTTTTCCCATCCAATGTGAGCAATGTTTCAGAGAAGGCTTCAAATAATTAAAAAAAAAAAAAGCTTGAAATTCCCTCAGAAAGAAAAAGAAAGAAAAAGTTCATAGTGCCCATAGAGTAACTTTGATTTGAATATTTAATTTGGAATATAGTGATTCAGATAGAGGCATTTGTCTTTAGAAGTCTTGGGTGCCATTCCTTTTGACATTACTCGCGCTTCCCTTCATTCTCTCAGATCATGAGATGTTTCACACTTAACAATGAAAATTGTACTGCACAGCACATTAAGTTGCTTATTTTCTATTAGGTGTACTGCTTCTATTTCAGCTGTGAAATGTTACACTCTATTTCCTCACATGGATGGAATAGATGCCATGAGGAGGAAAATACTGACTCTTATCTCTGCAAATATGTTTCAAAATAAGGTACCTTTGAAAAACATAGAATTGAACTAAAATAATGCTTCTCAAAAAAACCCTACAAACTCAATGTTGCAGATCTTTACTAAAATTAAAAGTTTTATTCTTAGATTTGTGCAAAATATGCACCATAAATTTGTTGCAAATCTAGGCTTAAAAACTTATTTATTTGACAGTATTGCACTGTTCTACCATCAAGGTTCCTAACAGTCAGAACTGACAAACATATAGGTTGTTTGCTAAAACTCTGAGAAAGTCTGTTTACAATGCAATGAGAGTAAAAGTCTACTATTGGGCATATTGTACTATTGTATGGATAAATTTAAAAAGTCCATAGCCAACAGTTCAACACATTCCTAGAAATTTCATTGGATGGTGGAAAACTCAGTTTTTATTTGTATCGGTCAAAAGTAGCCCCAAGGTAAGATCATACTTTTGGCTGTTGCTTCATGCCTCATCTTATAATACCACAATTTGATGTAGTGATATCAAAATTTGGTCTTGCCAGACATCCAGTGTGTACTTGGCACATCCAAAATATCTCGAGCTATCTACATGGCTTATATACGACAATTCTTAGCTATCACCAGTTTAAAAATAGTGCCACTCTAATCACCCCCCTGCTTCTGAAAATTTATTTTAGCCTACTGATTTATGTTAGAATGATTGCTTGTGAAAACTGCTGAGCAGTAGCTTCTACAAGTTATTTCAAGTATCTTGCAAAAATCGGAGCTAAACATAAAAGATGATTACCACAAATTGTGACTTAATGATAGCCTGTCTTCAGAGCAGAAACAAAACAGGGTTTATATGTGTGGCTCTGTCTTACAATTGTTTATACTGACAATTTTTCAATATATTTACATGGAGCAATAAAAATGAAACTTGACTTGCTGCAGTGTTCAATTTTGATTAAAGACATGGTGATTGTCATGAAATAGGAGTAACCTGAAATTGAAATGACCCTTTCAACAGACTGTGACTCTTCAGATAAAGACAGATTTGTTTGCATCACTACTTTTCACTCTAAATCTCAGTACTTTATTGATAGCCTACATAAATGGACCTCTTTTGCGTAAAGCAATACTCACAATCACTCATTGGTGATTTGTAATCCAGGAGCTTTTTCAAAATTTCTTTTCTCAGTATAGAGCTGGCCTGAATGGAATGAAACTTCTATTTCACAACTTCTGAGGTTTTTGACATCTGTTTTCCTTCTTGACTCAAATAAAAAACAATTCTGAAAATATTTTTAGAAAAAAATTGAGTTATTCAGACTGTCTCCTTGATTCAGTGCTTGAAAGTTCTTTATTCTTTATCCTTTATCTACAGCTCATCACTTTGAACTGATACAAACAATTTTACAAAATCTTCAGATAAAACCCTTTTCAAAATAACTGTGTGGTTGTAAAACTTCATATTGTTATTCTTTTCCCATCCTCCACCTCCACCCTGTCCCCAAACATTCTGCTGAAGAATAGAGCTGGCCAGAATTTTTGGGTGAATTATTTAATTCCAATAAAAGGCAGAGTACTGAACGTGAGAATTTTTATATTGAAGAGAACCATAATTATTTTTATAATCTTACAGTATTTTATGAGACCCATCTCTATGTTTAAACCAGCTTAACTGAAGATTTTACAGATTTTAAGTTGATTTCCTTCACACGAAATGTACCCCGGGAGCCAACACTGGGGGAAATCCCTGTCAGCATCTTCATTAATCACTTGGAGGATGGGTCAGAGTACACCCTCGGCAAGTCTGCAGTTGATACAAAACCGGGAAGAATGACTGATACACCAAAGGGTTGTGCTGCCCAGAGTGACTTCAAAAGGCTAGAGAAATGGGCTGACAGAAACCTCTAGAGAAATGGGCTGACAGAAACCTCTTGAAATTCATCCAGGAGAAGTGCAAAGCCCTGCACCCAGACAGGAATAACTCCAGGTACCAGAACAGGTTGGGGGCAGGAAGGCTTGAAAGCAACTTGGAGCAAAAACCCCAGGATTCCTAGTGAGCATCAAGCTGACCGTGAGCCAGCAGTGCACCTTAGTGTCAAAGGCAAACAGCCTCCTGGACTCCTTTAAGGGGAACATTTCCAGCAGATTGAGGGAGGTGATCACGCTACTCTCGTCAGCCCTGGTGAGATGCATCTGGAATACTGAGATCTAAGCTCCTCAGTACATGAGAAATATGGCCCTACTGGAGAGAAAACAGTCAAGAGCCTTTAGGATGATTAAGGGATGGGATCATCTCTCCTGTGAGAAAGTGTAGAGAGAACTGGGACTGTTTAGCCTGGAGAAGAGAAGGCTCAGAGGGATTATATCAATGTGTTTAAATCCTGATGGGGGTGAATAAATAGTACATGGCCAGACTCTTCCCAGTGATACCCAGCGACAGGAGGCAATGGTCACAAACTGAAATATGGGAAATTCCATTTAAACTTACGAAGAAACTTTCTCTCATATGGTGGTTGAACACTCGCACGGATTTCCCATAGAGGTTGTGAAACCTCCAGCCTTGGAGATATTCAAACACTGACCAGACACTGTTCTGAGCACCCTGCTCTAAATGGTTCATCTTTCAGTAGAGGGGTTGATCTCCAGAGCTCCCATCCAACCTCATCCATTGCATCGTTCCATCAAAATGAACCATGTTTTTTGTCCAATGCATTCAGCTGCATTACTGTGCATTATCTCTCAACAAAAGTAAAACCTGCAAACAAAGCCCTCTTTCTTTTCATACTGACTTTTGTCTGTTTTCTCTGCTGATCTTTAAAATTGTACTCTTCGCTGGAGATTCAGTTTATGAGTTTTACCTCCTGTGCATCAAGAGCATGTGCTTTTTTCTAAGTGACAGGTTGTTGCTTCTAACTCTTCAACATCAGCAGAGAAATACTTAGAAAGGAGCCACAGGGCAGAGAGCTAGACCCTTTTGCTCATCTCACTTGTAGGCAATCAGTTCACCCGGAAGCTGTCATCTGAAGTCAATCCACTGGCTTTACAAAGTGCATGCAATCTCAGAATTGTTTTCTCAGAGGATGCTGCATCTAGCAAACAAGTTGGAATGAAGCTTATTCACCTGTGGGCCATTACAGCAACAGTGGCAGCTTGGTAGGGCAAGAAACATACAGGCAATTTAATCTGCAACTAACAGGCTACATCTATTTGGCATGGGAGAGAAAGGGAAAAAAACCAAACCCAAGTAACCCAAGAGATAAGGATTAAACTTTCCTTTTTCTATCTCTAAGAGCACGACCCATTTTTATTTCTGGTGAGGGGTTTCTTTGTGGGTTTTTCTTTTTCTTTTTTGCCTTCAAGTGCTCTTTTTTCTTTGCCCCATTGTGCTTACTAAAGTGATTTCCAGTAGTGGTTGAAGAGTGTGAACACTCCTTCTTTATTTGCAGGATGTCAAGGTGCATGCAGGTTTCCTTTAGGCTACCTGGAGGGAAAAGGCAATGGCCTGTGCAAGAAGCAGACATCCACAGCAATACTTTAAGTCTTCATGATCCCCTTGGGGGGAAGAAAAGCTTCAGGCTCTTTCAGTCTGGAAGAGCAGAGAGGTAGATAGATTCAAGCTTCAGTGGTTCTGTGTTAAATACTACATAGGAAGGGAGAAATGCCAACGGAAATGTAAGAAGAAGGATAAAAATCATTGGAAGAATTGCTATGAATATATATTTGTCCTGGATTACAATTGCATAGCTAATGATGGTGGCATACTGCTATTTTCTACAGTCTGCTGCAGAAACCTTGACTAGCATCCAGCAATTCTGTGACCAGCATAACTCTACAGGTATGCTTCCAAATCTTCCTCTTCAGATGTTAACCACTCTAAACTCTGGTGAAAAGTCTGCAAGCACTGTTTTGCAGTTATTTCTAGGTAATATGATTTATTTATAGTGCAATACAAGCCATGTTTCTTGCAGGGAGAACCAAGTATATTCCATCCTGCACTGAATGGGATAAAAGGAACATCACCTGTGGCATGTGGTCTGCTTTGGCACATTCATTGCTCTGGCACCTTTTGCAAAGGAAGTACCTATTACCCATTTATCTTGTCATCCATCCAAGGGAACAGAAATGTTCAATGTCTTTTCACATTCTTTGGATGTTCTCAGATACGTGCTAAAAAATATAGGGCGCATAATCATATTTTACTTGTTTTATTGGCATTTCTTGCTCATACTAACATCAAAGGATGAATGTAGCTACAGTGGAAGAGCCAATGAGATCTTGATACTGAACAAACTGGTCCTAACTTGGAGAGGAATCACCAAAAGCATGCTTTGGAGTAAAATCACTCCCCCACAGACTGATGCACAGGAACCTGTATTGAGAAGGGGATGGTTATAGGTAACATTTCTGTTAAGAGGTTCTTAATTGTTTTTATGCATACTGATCATTACCTTTCATAAGTCTTTATTTTCTCTGTGTCACTTTTCACTGAAGAGGACCAAATGAAATGACCAATGATGCAGCTCAGAAGTGTTTCCATAAAAAAGCATCACTTTGGAATGACATAAGATTTTTTCACTTCCATTCCCTATCTGCTTTCTAATGAATAAAATGTTTTTCCTCTGAGATGCTGTAGCATGTTGTAGGGTACAGATTTCCAGACTTCTGGAATGCACAACATCCCAGCTATTTTGCCCTGGGCTATCCCTGAATACCATTCTTGCACCATTAGCTACCTCCACCATCTCACTGTGAGTTTGCTTTATTCTTCACTGGCTTGGCCTTATGCCTTGAACTGTTTCCAAAACACATCCAATATTTGTCATATTGAATAACCACTCTCTATATTATAGCCATTATGCATATCATAGAATGGTCTGGGTAGGAAAGGGACTTAAAAATACTCTAATTCCAACACCTGCCCCCACCATGGGCAGGGATGCCACCTACTAGAGCATGTGGCTCAAGGCCCTATCCAACTTATCTTTGAACACTTCCAAGGACAAGACATTCACCACTTCTCTGGGGAATCTGTTTCAGTGCCTCACCACCCTCTGAGTAAGGAATTTCTGCCTAACACCTAATCCAAATCTCTCCTCTTTTAGTTTAAAACCATTCCCCTTTGTCCTATCTTGTATTTTTATCTCTTATAATACTACATTTGTTACAATCTAGGATGTGGGCTGTTTGGGAAATGTTATGGAAAATATTTAATTTAACATTTTTGGATTCAGTTGTGTGTTTTGCAGATAGTATCCCTGATCTCCCACTGGATATGTTGTTGGTGTAATTCTGAGGCAACCTGTTTCTATTACGCCTCTTTGTCCTTCTGGAGCCTGCTGTGGAAATACTAATAACGACTGAGTGAAACCTTTAAGTTTTAACCGTATAGAAGCTTCCTATATGTCAGACTAAATACCTGCTCAATTATGTTCCTTAACAGCTCTCTACAGTTTTAAATCAAACTATATAATTTAGAAGTAAAGTTGTGCCTGATAATAATAATTCGGAAAATACACATCTTCTTTTTGACTAATAGATACAAATTACCCATCATTTTAAACCTGATATTAATACTAATATTGGTATCACACCACTGAGATGAACTCCCCGTTCATGAAGTGTTATCATTTCAGACATCTGGCAAATTGGTTGTTAACTTCTGACACAATTTATATGCCTTTTATTATTGCAATATTCTGTTTCAGAAAAAGAGTGCCCATTTCCCAGTGATGAACCATTTTAATGATTTTATGTAGAAATACAGCTAACGAAAAATAATGTCAAGGGACTTCTGAATTCAGTTTTTTATTTTCTATTCCAGCAGTACTCATTGCAATATCACAAAATTATGTCTAATGAAGATGACACACAGGTACACTTCACTTTCTGTTTCAGACTGCCTACCATAAACAGGAAAGATTGCACTACTATCAGGGGAATGTCCTACAATGCTTGGATTGTCCAGCAAATAGAAGCATAAAAATAATTTATTCTTTCTATTACATTTGGCACATGCGGTGCCTGAGGCATTCATCTTTCGCAGTTACTGTTCTCTTTTGCTATGAGCATCCAAATGAGGAAATGAGAGCCCTAACTTAGCTTAAATTTTAAAATCAGACTAATACTAGACTTAAGAATATGCCTATATAGCCCATATATAAGAATATTATAAGATACTAGAAGTACAACTGAAAGCTCATATTATCACTGTCACTCCATTAGATTTCTTTCTTGAGCACCAGTATGTGGCAATTATTGCAAAATACAGTGGAATACAGTAATACATAAATGTTCATGCTTGGTCAGCTTGGTGATCTATTCAGCTCAGTATCCTGTCTTTATTAGCAGTTAATCACGGATGTTTCCAAAATATGAAGACTCTATTATCCTGTAAACTGTATCCCAGATACCTATTTTTCCATAAGTTCTTTCATTTAAGGGGTTTGCCTCTGTGTTGAAGTGTGAATGTTTATGCCTCTTTTCTACCTTACCATATCTGCCACAACATGAAAAATTGTTTGACATTCATAGAGGATAGAGGTTTCAACAACTTGACTTCTCTTCAGGTGCAGCTAAGACCCAGATTTTGATTTGTACTGCTAAGTTGTCTTATGATATTTTATTATAATTGGAATAATTTTAGTTATAATTTTATTTGGTTTATATTTTCTTTGTAGTAATAAATAATTATAATAATATTAATAATAATTTTTTGGTGTAAACACTGATGGTAAGGCACAAGATGCTGGAAAGGGCTTTATGGCAGTGTGCACCAGTCTGACACTGCCCAGTTACAGGTTAGATTACCTACATTTTTCTTAATAAACTTAATTTGTTAATAGATTTTAAACATGCAGGTAATTTCCAATAACTATATTGACAATCTCAAAGCAAATGATCCTCACATTAATCAGTTTCTGTATGAAAATGTTCTAATTCTAGTATTCAGGCAAATGCACTGACTAGTATTTGTTCCACCTGAAAAAACTGTACCATGTTTTTTTCCAGCAGGTAGGTGATAATTAGCCCTTTTATTTATTTCAGCCATTTTAACAGATTCCAAAATATGGTTCAGTGATCTGTTCTGTCTTGGATGAAATCCACATGGCTTCAAAATAAAGACACATTTGCCACTTTCCAGTCCCACAGGATGGTAGCTGTTTTTAATGAGGTTTTTAAACATTTTCCTTATTAGATCATGTTTAGTCTGCTTTGGGGTTTTTTCCAAAACCCTGCAAAGCATTCAGTCTTCAGAACTTTCAACTTAATTTATCATTTTGTTCTGGCATGTCTCACTAGAGAGCTTGCAAGACTCTAAACACGGACAGGAGGGAAAAAACCAGCCCTGCATGATGATAAAGTCCAGCACTTTGCTGAATGGGCTTGTAAACGCAATAAAACCTGAAACAAAGTACTTCTGGAAAGTGCACAATTTGTCCATGCTCCAGGAAGCACGCACTACAGTCCCAGAGCAGTGCAAGTGGCCCACTGTTCTGCACTGAAATAATGTACAAATCTCACAGCAATCTGGTGGCGATTTTGGAAAAGAGGTGGTGGGAGAGTTGTGAATTGAAAAGGAAAATCTAGTGAGGAGTAGAAAGAAATCAGTGAAGTAACTCTTGCAACACACTCTAGATGAAATCCCAATTGCTTGGAAGCAATTAGATTTTGAGTGGAAATGCTCAGATTTCAAAAGTAATTTCTTAGCACAAAGAATTAGCACAATGCAGAGTTTAACTGCATATGCAATTTTATTCAGTACATGGCCTTTAAGCAAAATTATTTCCTTCTGGAAATATAAGGGTATGTTGCTTATTCTCATGTTAGTACTGGACAAATCCTCATCTTTGTTAAACTCAATTTTAATAGTAACTTAAGTGTTATTTTACTGTATCTTCGGTAACTAGAAGTGTGTGTTGAAAAGCATTAATAAACCAATTAATTTTCTCTACACTGAAAAATTAATAGACAATTCTCTTTTGAATAATTCAGAAATTAAAGTTTAGCTGATACAGGGCAACATTATCATAAAGGCAGTTTTCTACCCTTGCTGTGACAGAACATAAGACTAGCAAAATTAAAATGTGTACTAAATGTCATCTGTTATTCTTTTAATACCATCACCCTATCCCGCTGACTAGCAAGTCCACTAACACTAGATCTTAAATCATGCATAAGCTGAAGCAAATACTCTGAAATCTAACCCATAAAAGCTATATGCAATAAATTCTATTAAGCTATATCATGTTTCTGTGAGGATAAATATCACACCATGAATCTTTCACTAAACAGACATTTCAAAATTGCCAAGAAGGAGTCAACATTCTTAATCAGCCAGGACCACATTAGGAATTGTGATACAGTTCATTACTTTTGAGATGTTACACAGCATTAGAGACTTCCATAGGCTTAATTTGACATTAAGCCATCAAACTGTGTAAAATAAATTATAAGAAAACGAACTTCAAATACATTTACCTTCCAGACAAATTTGAATTTTGCAGACATATTTTCTTCCTGAGGCTACATAGGTAGAATATGAATAATGTATGTTTTAATATACATTTTTTAAAAAATCGGCATTAGCCTCTATTTTTTCTTAGCCATTTAACTCACAATTAAATGTGAGGAAAATAAACATTTTAGTATAGCAGTTATTGCTATTGAAAAATGCCAGCACTCTTGCATATTTTTTTCTATGGCAAGTTTATACTAAAAAAAGTAAGATGTGCTACAATCTATATGAAAAATTTTGTCTTTTCTGTTGTCCATAAACTACTGCTAAGAATTCAGAATGCTTCAGTCTTTATATAAATGTATTTTGGCATTTGAATTGCTTTCAAATTGTGTTTGTGTTTGAAAGATTTTTCTTCCTGAAACCTACATACAAGGTTTGTTTTCTATAAATTTTTAAAGCATGAGCTACCCCCTCAGTATGTTCAAAACCACATTAGAGGAAGTTCTACAGCTCAAAATGTCTCACATTTCCCCCCAGTTTCAAGAAAGGACCATCACGGCTGTCATCTTCAGTACTCACTGAAAGACCAAAAGGTACACATAGGGCATATAGACACACTAATGTCAAAAATACACTGTGAGACAACTCTTGGTGAGGAGATGTACAAAGGACAACAGATGAAAGCAGAGCCTTCCCTAAGGCCTCTGGCTGGACACAGGTAGCACCTCTGTGTATTCAGGTAAGTAAATGATTGAGATACAGAGGAAGGGGCACAATGCAACCTGCTGTTCTTAAGAGCTGGAAACAGCTCATTACAGTTTAGGGCATGTACATAACCTGTTACCCATAAAGTCTTAAAAAGTCTTTAATTACCAAGTCTTTACTCCTGGCCATTTCAACCCCCTCGCTTTTGTTTCATGCCCCACTCCTGCAAAACTTTGCAAAGCTGTGTTGAATGGTAAACCTTGTCAGCAGACTCAGTCACCTCAGTGGTTTTCTGATCCAAGAAGGGAAATATATTTTTGATTTTTGCAGGCCTGAGGCTTTAAGTTTACACAGTCTGAGGCAGGAGCTTCATTTATGCTTCCATCTGAGCATTGCTGTAACCAACCACAATAAGAAATACGTGTATATGAGTATGAGATCGTTAAAACCTGTAACTAGTTACATTAAGTGTTAGAGTCCTTATTTGTGGTGCTGAAGATTAAAAATGCCCCAAAACAAGCAATCCTTCCTGTTGAGCTTGTCGAATGGGACTGATTGTTTCCTTTTTAATGTATAGAAGGGGCAAGGAAGTGGCCATTTTGGGGGATCAGCATAGCACAGGGCTGTCTGCAACTAGAGCTCAGGCTATTTGGTTCTGTAGAAATCTAGTGCAGATCTCCCTTGTCTTCTAGAACTTTGGGATTTCACCTCCTGAATTAACGGGAACGGAATGAAAAATAAGTGTCCTGTCAGAATCACCCTATTCCTATCTGCTCATCTGACTTTCTGTAGTCTGGAAATGAATTAAAAGAGAAAATTTTTTTCAGATAAGAGTCTTTGAGAGCTGAAGTGGAATTGTTTGCACATGATTTCTAACTTCCCTTTTGGTGTCATTTGAAGGACAACCGACTGCTGAAGTCTTCCTATTTTAATTAATTTCTCCTTTTTCTCCTCTACAAAGGAGTACTCCTTTCGAATAACAAGAACCTGCTCAGGGCAGACAATTTTTATTGCTGTTTCTGACTTACTGTGTCAATGGATACGTAATATTTAATGGAAGAGAAAGTTTCCCCCTCTTCACCTTCTACTAGCATTATTCTTGATTAGGTTTCTCAGAATGTACATGCCTGGCTTTTGGAAGAGGAATGCTTTGTTCACAGAAGGAATGAGGGAATTGGCCTGCTTTCTGTGCAAGAGTTTGCTAACCTACCATACACCTTCTATTAACTTGTCAGAGAGCTGATGGACAGCAGGATTAAGTGTGTAAATGGCCTAAAGAAAGGATATGGAAACCCAGTATCAGGACAGGTGCCAAGTTCCATGCTTAGAAAGAACAATCAGCCCAGTGAATGCAAGACTTTGCAAAATAAATGAAGTATCTCTTCTACAGAATCCTATCAGCTTACCTACTCTAAGAAAATTAGTGTCAACAGCACTGCCTTACTGCAAAAAACATAAAAGTCAAACCAGGGTATACAAACTAGAATATATTTTATATAGAGGATGTAGAATATAAACTTCTCTTTCATTTTGCATTGGTAGGACTGCAGCTGAAATTCTCTGTCCACTTTTGGGCACCACTCTTCCAGATAAACATGCATGAATTTGAGTGGAGGTCCAGGGCAGATCAAGAAGAACAAGTGGTAGTCTAAAAATGCAACTCCTAAGGAAATTTTGAATACATTTTTTCTACCTATTCTGCAAAATAAAAGTGAGGGGCTGTAGAATGACATTCAACAAATCAAGAAGCTTTGGACACTAAGGAGTAGTCTCATCTCCCTATCAGTGAAACAAGGACAAGAAGTAATTGGTGACAAGAGAGATTTAGATTAGTTTTAAGAAAGATTTCTTACTCAGAAGATTGATTCACCAAGGAACTAATCCTGTGAACTTTCCATTGCTGGAAGTTTTTGAGTGCTAATATTAGACAGATGTCTGTCCAGTATGACACAAGTACAGGTGACTTGGAAAAACCTCTCATGTTCTATTCTAAGCATTAATTTTTTTTTTCTCATTTCTCCTTGTATTTTATTACAATTCTTTAAATTTTGAATACATAGAGTAAATGAGAAAGACACAGGCTGAAGCCATAGTCCAGCAAAACAGAATCTATTTGTACTTCATGAAGCAAAATGCTCAGGTGTTAACCAGACCTGAGTCTGACAAAAGCAGGGCAAAATCAAAATCAAAGAGTGATGATAGCACAGCTGGCAGATTGGAAAACAAAGATGAGTAGCAATTCTGTTTATGTCAGATGAGTATTGACTCAATTATGTCTCTACTACTAACCTTGAATAAATTATTAGTTAAAAAAACCCCAGAGGAAACAACAGGGATTAGTGTGGGAAGGTGCAGTGCAATAGTAATTAGGATGTGTTGTGTCTACAGTAAGACATCCAAAATGCAATTACTTAGAAAGTATTTAATTCTAATCTACATTTACAATACCATTCTCTCCACAAACAAAATTGTTTTAAACAAGAAATGGGAGACAATATCATCTTTACTTTGCATTAAAAAAAAAAAAAAAAATCTATGAGATCTATTCACTTATGTGCTTTCTAAACAGAACATTGAAAGAGATCTTCTTTCATTTTTAATGCCTATTTTTGGTGCAAGCTAAAATTATCTAACTATAATAATAACAATAAATATATAAAGATAATTACTGACTAACGAATATGATAGTTTTCAAGTTGGGAGGTATCTTGCATTCTTAGTTGTAGCACAAATGCTTTATTGCAAAATGACAGGCATTTTTATAGCTCTCGCAAATGTCTGTAAAAAACATAAAATGTCACTAGTCACTTACTACGTTTAATTTTAGCTTGCAAAGTGGGGTTTGAAATATTAGATTTGAAATCTTTGAGTGTTAAAGGAAAGAACAGCTTCTCAGTTTGAAACACAATTGTCAGTTTCCTCAACAAAAACCTGAATTTAAAGTTCGAAAAAGTTGGGAAGCAACTGAAGATTTGAATTTCACGGAGGAGTCTCATCACATATTGACAGCCACTGCATAAAAGATGTAGGCTATTATGCAGTAGATAGAATGTTGACCATTGACCACGTATTATGGAATTTATTTGAAAGTAGATTTCCACAGGCAACAATGGTGAAAACAAATAAAATATTCATTCAGATATTTCTAAAGCTTCTAGTTTTGAATTTTTTCTTTATACTTTTTAATACAAAGAATCCATAGATATCAGGATTAATATTCATTGTCATCTAACATATTACTAATAGGATGCTGATGTGCTCTTACCTTTCATGTTCATAGCAATTTTTGCAAATTGAATATAATTTACTTAATTCTGGTATGATAATTCACATTAGAATATTTGATGTCAAAAGGCATAAATACATGTATTTTTTTTTGTTTTAGTGATGATAGACACCTTGAAGCATTAGGTATGGATACATATCCCTTTTTACTTACTAATTGATTGCATATACTATGTCATGAGGTATAAAAACAAAAGGACACTTGTAGAGGTGTTCAAATGTAGCCAGTGTTTGCTTGGGACAACTTCTGATGTTAAAACACTCGTCTCAGAAAGAGAACATTCCTTCAGGAGACATTTTAACTTTTTATCATGGGAAAAAAACATATCTCAAATATCCCCATTGCTTTCATGTATTGCAAGATATATTTAAGCGATTAATGGCCTACAGTGCAATAAAAATACTATTAAAGGCAGTATGGTTAGGGGCTGGGAGGCAGTACTACTATTCACTTTGCTCTGGCAGTGCAAAAGCTCCTGGACAGAAACAAGAATCTTGAGTACAGAGAAATTTCCCCAGCAAGTGTGGGAGATGTCTGGGGAGGCTTCAGGCATCAGGAGCAAACAGGAACCACGGCAAAGAATAGAAGACTTTTCTGGAACCTGAAAAGAACAGCAAAGATTTACTTCAGTCCAGAAAGCTACTGATAGTTTTAAGTTAGGAAAGCACGAGAAAAAGACTAGCACACAGAAAATATAGTGTCTGTGAAGAAGTATTTAAGTGCTTTGTTTAGCGTGGCACCTAACAGATCTAATTTTTCTGTGTTCATAGCATTATTTTCTGCCTTATTAATTGTATTCTAGCAAAATAGAGTGTTAGAACCTCCTTTGGTGGCTTCTGGCAAGTCAGATCAATAACAGGAATGGCTCTGTTGTCCAAAAAAGTCAGATTCATTATCCAGTGTGCAAGAAGCCAATAATTACACACTCGATCGAGACATTGATTATTAATTTCTGAGTTATACAAGCCTGGGTGCTTGGTGGTATTCTGCAAATAAAGCACACAACTACCAAAACTTTTTGCTACTTACACATTTTAGCAAACAAAGGAATTAGTGGTTACACGTTACATAGTTCTCTTATTCTAGTATTTTATCTTCTATTGGTTAATGATTCTCTCGCCTCTCAGGATAATTAGTTCATATGCTCTGTCTTTCTCTGCTTTTGGGTCAGTGAGTATCTTGGCTCAGTGATCACAATCTCCCCCTGCCAAAATTACCTTTTACCCCATTGGAGCTGATTTCAACACAGTTGCCAAGTTGGCTTTGTTAGTTTCTTACATATCTTGGGAGTTCTGCCAAATGTCCTTGTGGCCTGTAAATTCTGCACTCTTTGCGTCCATTACCCTCCTTCACAGCTTTTTCAGCCTCCCCCTAGGTCTGAGATCATTGAAACCTGTCCAGCCCTAAACCTTAACAAGGTATTTCCACCAACAAGTAATTTGTTTTTCTTACATATGAACACCCCTCAGAGCTTGCTAGCTGCTGTGCGTTTCGTGGATTAGTTCTCCCTTCTTGTTGATTAGTCTCAAGATTGTACAAAGGTCAAACATTAAAGAATATACTTTCTTAAGAAATTTTACATATTTCATGTTTTGCAACAGCTCCAGCCCAGGGCTCTGTGCCAAGAGATATTTCAGTCACAGGTTGGCTTTCCTGGGGACCCTCATCACTTCAGCAAAACCTGTCCCTCCCTCCTGTGCTCAGAAGGAATAGTGTCAGTCCTAAACATTAAAAATCATGAGGCTGGTCCCCAAATTAACAGCATAGTTCAGGAATCATGCAGTTTAAAAGTAAAAATACATCTCGTTCTCTGCCTCCAGTCAGTAGACCCATGGAGTGTACATGTCCTGAACCTTCATGTTTTTCTGTGTTAGTTACTGAGTTCCATACATCTAATTTTTTTTAACAGTCATAACTATATATGGCTTCTTTTTTTTTCTTTCAGCAGCTAGGTCTCTAATAAACTTCAACTTAAAATCAAATTGTGAGCATTGTGAACCCTGACTAATTCTAATTGCAGCTGCTCAGGACTCAAAACTCCCATCAAAAAAATCCTACTCCATGTGAAAAAAAGTCACAGGATTTCTCAAAAGCTGTTTTTATCTAGTGTGTATTTTAAAGAGCAGTTCAGTTCAGAAACTATAGAAAACAACGTCTTGTCCCCATGTGCATACTGTGTCACTTCTGCTCCCTTCAGTTAAGAAAACAAGTGTCTAACACCTTTAATTCCTACCGGCCCTGAAAAATAAACCCCTCTGAAACAGCTGATATGACTTGTTATTACTTGGGCAGTCACAAATTATTTGCCCAGTTCTCAGTGAGAGACCAAAGGGTTAAAATTTTTTTAAGCTGGAAGAATAGTTGAAACAAAAGATATAATCTTTTTGCGTGTTTTTTAAAAGGGAATGCCTTGACTTACGAGATCAGATTGAATTTGAAGACTCAAAGCTGAAAAAAATCTTGTTTTTCTTCCACTTAAAACAAGCACTTTCAATTTGGAATCAATTCAAAGACAATAAATGCAGAACATTATGATGCTATTTCTATAGAATTGCTTTTCCAGACTGGAACTACATTTAGAAGTCAAATTTGTCAAAACATGTCAAGAAAGTGATGAAGCGCCAATGGAGTCTGTATAGCAGAAAGTGAGCATATCCTTCCATTAAGCCACCCTCACTGTCATAATCCTGCACCAACAGCCCTCCCCACCCACGGCAGCTCTGGGCTCACTATCTTGGCTTGCTGCTCAGGATGGGGAGGTTGGGCCAGATGATCCTCTGTGGTCCCTTCCAACCTTACCCATTCTGATTTTCTGTGAATAAAAACAGCAAAGTGAGAAAGGCCATTTTATGAATGCCATTCTTCTGACTGTGGTAACACTAAAGGAAAGGACTCTTTATTCTCTCATATATTTGATATTATTAAGTGTACAAGCAACACTTTGATTACAAACAAGATAGACTTGTTTCTCTTGTTGCTTTGCTGTTTTCTAATATGTTTTCTTTTATAAGTACTGTTCTTATTGAAATAGTGGGCTAAAATGAAGAGCATAAAAACCAACAGTCATAAAACTCTAGACAACAAACACAGCAGCTATGATTGGATAACATATTTCCCATTGTGCCAGAAAAAAATGATATATTGAATTAGATGCAGATTAAACTACTGACAGTTCATCACAGTTATGCCTAACTGCTTAAAGAGATATTCATCAATAGTTCAAAATAATAGCTGCGCATTTGAGTAAGAAGCAGACTTATAATGTGATTTTTTTATTTACTAAAATCCAAAGGTATTTTGTTTTAGTTTTATGAGAACATAACCAAAGTCACCCACATAATGAAGAGCTTAATATATTTCAAGCTTCCTTTGCTCACTTGAGACAAATTAAAGCTAAGATAAATGCCATTTATACTTCAGTTTTCCCACCTCTAGAACTATTGAACTACTGATAAAAAAGCAGAAGGGGAAAACCCTTTTTAATATTAGGATGAATATTACTTTGGATGGAACCACACAACAAACCTGTGAATCTTCATAGAGGAATATGCAAGAAAAGAGTTATTTTTTCAAGCAGATTTCGTAAGTGTCTAATGCACTTCATTGTATGTGTTGACTTCTATTTTAAAAGATATGGTCCATGCAATACTAGAAAGACTAAATACTATAAATGGTTATAAAAGAGGTTGCTAGTTATGGACTACCTCTTTTTCACCCTTGGTGTATGGAGAAAAGTAGTGGTTCAAAGAGGAGAAGGCACAGCACAGCCCATCCCAAAACTTAGAAATAAAAAATACCGTATCTGTCTTCATAATCTCCTGAGAAAATACAGAAATGAATAGCAGACAACAAGAGAAAGGCTTGAAGCCTTCTTACAGATTCCAGGCTGTAGGCAGGGTTTTAGAGGCCCTTGCCTGGAAGCTTACAGCCTGAGTGGAAGCAGCAGAAGACCACCCTCATGCTCCACCCAAAGGAACCATGGAGGTGAGAGCACAGCTCTCTGGGTTGACAAGCAGCTTCAAGGGGCATCAAGACCTGGCATAATATGCCCTTGGGGGTCCTTATTCTCTCCCAGTGACTGAGAATAGGGAAGACAGCATAAAGTGGGAGGAAGAAAAACTTCTCTCACACAACACGGGGTTAAAGATTCAGCTCTGAGGCTGTGCTTGCTGAGTTTATACAGCAGCTGTAAGCAGGGCACATGCTACGGTTCGTTCCCCTCTGTCACGACGAGTGCCTCCTGGACAGCCCCGAGTACACGACTGACATCAGTGCCCTCGTCCACCACGGCGTCCTGGGCCCACAAGACCCTGCACAAGGGCTGCTCTGGCAGTTCCTGTCACCAAATTCAGAAGTCTGGAAAACAGAAGGGTCAGAAGCCTGGTCTGAAGGGTCAACATCAGACTGCTCCTTTAGAGACATCCTAGAGGTAATCACTTCTTCCTTAATCCTACAACATCACTTTCTTTCCCATCATGCCATCACCCAAAGAAACAGGAGTTGTATAAATTTGCATTCATACACAAATCTAAACTTTGGACACCACGCTCAGCTTTGGATGATGAAACAATGCATAAAAGATTTCCTAGTGCTTGTTGCAGGAACAGTTTTCTCTAGGCAAGTGTTCATGGCTTCTGTTTAGATTCCCTGCACCACAGATTTAAAGAGTGTCATGAACAAAGTTAAATGCTCATATTGAATATTCTCACATCTCTAGGGGAAAATGAATGACAATGTTTAATATTTAGTTTGGATATATTTTTGAAATGATCACTCTAGCTGGTATTTTATCTTTTTACCTATTGAAGCCTAGGTTATCTCATGCATTTAAGTGAGAGCAATGAAGGGTTAGAATCTCCCAGTGAAAGTATATGAAAGTTCTATAAATTTTAGCTTGAAGTTGAAAGCAATGGTATTGTTAATCTTCAGAAAGTTTATGTTAGAATCAGATTATTCTTCCTGTACTTAGCAACTGGGCTATACTACATGTTTCAAAGACAATTATTTCCAAATTGGTATTTTCTACCGTGGACAACCATTCTTGCAAAACAATTTAAAAATTTTGTCTCACCTCATTCCATAGTTGTCTTTGAAATTATCACATTGGGTAGCTCACACAATTACCTACAAGATACAAATGCCGAAATTTAAATAGAAGGCACAATTTGCATTGCAAAATTCTGTTTTGAAGAAAAGTTGGAAAGAAAGGGAAGAAGTGGGAAGTCTCAGGTAGTAACTGAATTTGAATAGAAAAACACGACAACTCTCTAATATAGTATGTCCTTTTTTGGCAAGATATCATACCAGCACCCTTCTGTTGTCTGTGATAATAGAAATCATTGCACCTCCTATATTATTTAAGGATATAACAGAGTTAAAACTTGAGAAAATGCAGTGGGAAGGAAATTGCTTGCATATGTTGTTAACACATAGATCTGTTGTATTTCATATTTTAAATCTTTTACAAAAGAATTTAATTATGTATCCAGAGTGAACTAACAGTATAACAGCATGAATTTTAGATTCACTCCAGAACTGTAACAGACACAATACGGTGCTGAGATTAAAAAAAAAAGCCAAAAAAACTAACACCACATGTACCAGTGAATTATAGTATTCCATTAATAAATGGATCCAAATGAAAAGATATTTTTTCTGGGTTTTGAATGCATTTTAAAGACAAAATATGTGAGAATAAGGACAATAAAAACATGACTCATTACCCCACCACTGCATAGACTGAAACTGTGTTTGTGAATGGATTTAATTTCATGTATGCACATCTGCATCTTTCTGGCTGTAGTTGCACAGCAAATTGTGTGTGATCCTGTTGAAACTGCACAAGCAATGCCAAGAAGTCCAGCAGAGTCACCACTTGCTGATCTTTAGAATGGACCAAATGGGTAGCTTTAAGCAAGTCTGCTGCATTTACATTTCAAACAGGTATTTTTTGTGGAAAAACTGAGAGGTAGCAACAAGGTTCTGGAATTTGCTTTCAGGACTTCAACAGAAATTTTGTGTTAGAAATGTATGCCTGAAGGGAGATGGATATGAAAGCTCAGTGGTTCTTCTTCCTAGCTAAGTGCTAAAGCCATAAGGCCAGAGTTAATCTGGCAAGGCAGGCAGGCTCCCTCTCTGCCATCCTTGGTTGTGAGTGCCCCACTGCAGCCAGGCTGCTCACACAGGGAGGGTTTAGTAGCCCCTGGCAAACTCTGGGGCTGTGACAATTGTCTGCCCTGCCTGCCTTTTGTGCAACCAAGTTGTAGGTCCGTTTCTTTCTATAGCAATATCCCACCTACCTGATCACTATACAAAGGTAACAAGCACCAGCAAAAATCATGCTCTTTGTGAATCCTGGGAGGCTGCACTATCCTGACTCACCCTTCCTCAGAGATGGGCTCCAGTGGGAGATGCTGGGTCATTCTCCTGAGCAGGCAATTTAGAAATCGTTGTCTAATGTTAACTACAAGGAAATTTTCAGAGGAAGAGGTGAAATATCTATTGAATACAAGCAATACAGGGATAGGCATTTTTTGATATAGTATCTCATAGACATTGGGAAGTTTTTAAACAAACCAGTTCCCAATCCTTCTGAACTTTCACCTTAAATTAATAATGCTATAAAAACAAAGTATTGGATATCCTGACAAATATCATGTATTTATAATGTGCATTTTCATAATCATCAAAAGACTAAATATACTGCTTCCACAAGATACACCTGGGCAGAATTTTCCATGTGTTTTTCTTTTCCTTTACTATATTCTAGGAAAAAGGAAAAAAAAGAAACCAACCAAAAAAACCACACCCCCAAACCATCACCCATTGAAAACAGCAAAAAGCACTTGATTAAAAAAAATTGGTTCAATAAGCATTATGTTCACCCAGGGCTTTTGCTGGCATCTAGCTCACACCAAAGACTTTTGTTCTTAGAAGTCATTAGTTTGAGCTTCAATCCTACCTCTTCAAGTAGTTATTTTCAGAAACTCTTTGAAAATTACAGTTTTTCACTATCAAATGTATTTGGGGCCAGTGAAGATACTGACAAAAAATTTGGGCAGGAAGTGCCATAAAGGTACACAGCCCACTCACAAAATTTTATGTTCCATAGGAGCCAGGCAAAAAAAACCCCAGAGGTGATCCATTGTGCAAACCTCTTATTTTCTCAGCTGCCTATATTAAATCTTATTTTTAGATTAATTTAATAATTTTTATAGCAGTCTACCTTCAAAGTTCTTCCTCCAGAAAAGGGCAGCAGAAAATTTATGGAAAATAAAGATTTGCTGAGTTCAGTTTTCTGATATAGCAGAGGAGTTATTAGTCTTCTATAATATAAATTACAACCAGACTGAGTGTTTAATTAAAAAAAAATTGCAAATGGAAAAGCACTCATATGACTCTACTCCAGAGATCTCTTGATACAGAGTCTAAATTAAAGAGAAAATTCAATAAAGATCATAATCTTTGACCTGTTTTCACCAAATATTTCATTTTTATTACAGCTTTGTTATGCTCTCTAAGTTTGTTTGGCAATAGACAGAACACACATTAACCACATGGAAATTTTCATCTTTTTGATGAAATAAACATATTTTCTTTGTTTCTCTTTCTCGCATCACTGACAACAGGCTTTTGTGTCCAACTGTGATAATGTCCTGTGTTCAGAACATACACGTCCCTGTATGAATCTAACAACAGGCAATTGACATCTTGATGGCTTTCTTGTCCTCGATGGGGGGATAAACAAACACGTGCATATGCAGCCCATCCTTAAATGGACAGAAAAGCTCATTCTGATGAGCAGGGCTTTCATACACCTGTTACATTTAATACATATGTCAGGTGCCATCTGTTGAAAAGACTTTTTTCCCTCTTTGTGCTTTCAAAAAGACACACAAATAAAGTGCTAAAAGCTCAAACACTGCAGAGGGAAAGAAACGCCTGTTAATGACTGTCCATCAAGGCCTGGGATTTCAACATAAAAACCATATTACAGCATAATGAGATCTAAATCAATGAATTGTTCTGTTTCCTGGCTGCTCTCATTACTCACAAAAAAACCACAATGAATTCACGTAATTTTATTTGTGGTGACCTAATAGTACAGTGACAAAGCCCTAATTACTTTAAAATATTATTATTTCATATTCAGTGGGGAATTGCTGTTGAAATTAACGTTTGTTTTAAAGTCTTTCTCTTCATTTTTTGATCTACTGATTGATATGCAGTCATCCCTTAATTGTGGGTAATTTTGTGAGCTATTTTCTGTGTTTAAAATACTCCTTTTATATTCATCCAACTATGCTGATGATTAGAAAACCTAAAATAAAAATTAAACCATTCCAAATCTAATTATTTTGGAATTTCTTAATGGAGTGTAACTTGTGTATGCAAACGGATCCATTGTACACAAGTCCTTTTTTAGCCATTTCATTTCTTAGTTTGAGTAGATCTAAATAAATCATTATACTCTCTTGTTCCTTTTCTGAAAAGAACTGTATTCTAACTAGGCAGTATTTTGAGATGTTTTCCTTCATTGTCAGCTGATCAGTGGATGCAACAATGGAAATTTACTCTGCTTTTCTACAGTCACTTTACTGTATAGGATTTTCTTTGAGTTAGGTTTGGAATCTGGAAATGTTTTGTGTAGCAGATTACAACTGACTTTTTTTTGTGAGATAGGGAGATTTCCAGTTGCCATCCAAAACAAGTGTAACAACTCTCATGACATCCTTATTCCTCCCAAAGACCAAATTAATTGTTCATTTTTGCTTATAATGTAGTCAGGAGATTACCTGAAGGAAGTTTAAATGGAAGAATTAAGAAAACTGATTAAAATCAATGTTTTGTTTATATACATATCAAGATACACCAAAATTATGATGATTTCTGAACCCCTAATATTGTTCTCAAATAGGGTTTTCAACTGTGCTAATGTATGAAGTTACAAAAAGTAATACATGACCAAACTAATTTAGAAGAGTGTGTGAAGAATGGTTTTGATCTAAAACATAATCCTTCCTGTACTTAAACATAGACAAAAAATGAGAAATTATTCTGCTTAATTTGGTTTCTCTTTATCTCTGACGTGCTGAGTTGTATGACTGCACCAGCTGATACAAAGAAAAGTGGGAATACACTCAGAATTCTAACTGTGGAGAATGACGATCTTGTTGTCTGCTGTCAGTAGTTACAGCAATAACAGCAAACTGAAACCTACCCAGGACTATTCCCATTCCAACTAACTACAGAACAATACCTAAACTATAGGAAACTGTTGCATATTGTCGAGTAAAACTACTTTGCTTTGTGGATGCAGCCCATATCAGGTGGAGAATTGACTCAAATGGCATGTTTAGGGCTTAACTGCTGTAACAGTTGGAGGCAAATAAATAAAACTTTTTAAAAATCAGGGCTGTCCCTTTTGACACCTTAAGCTGTGTAGGTGGAGATCTACCTTGCCTCCTAAGAGAAATATTCTTACCTCCAGCTTCCATTACAATTTTCTGAGCCACTACTCATGGTAAAAAATATCTGTTCTGGGTTGTGTGCTTTGATATATTATTCTGGTTTAGAGTCCTGTTGTGATTTTAATGTTGATGGACAAATGCCAAGGCTCTGCATGAGTCCTCAGAGGTACCAAAGATCCCGAGCAAAACCAATGTTGGTAATGATGGAGGCTGCCTTTCTCACAATATCCTTGTAATTAGAGCACTTCCAAAGGAAATGGTGTACCTGTATTCCTGGCATAGCCATCCTAGGAATGTTTCAAGCCAAATTGCTAGCCCAAAGTTCTGCATCACCATAATTCAGAATGAGAACATTCAACATTTTCTGCTAACATCGAGTCACTCTGCTGCCAAGAAAGTAAAGTTCATGGGACTAAACAGAACTAGCAATAAACAACCTAAATCCAGTATAATGGTTAGAGCAATGTTCTACTCTTCTGGGCTCTGCTCCCAGGACTTTCTATACTATTTTTTCTTAAAAAATTTCAGAGAGGATTGCGCTGGTCCTGGGTGAAAATGACCACTCAAGGGTTTGTTTGAAAAGGATGAAAGCAAGATGCTGCCACAAGGTTTAGATTTTTGTCTGTTTTTTCCTTAAGGTCAAACGCTACGCATAGTTCCTCAAAAGCAGGCATATGTGAGGCTTGGGTGGTGAAAAAACTAGGTATATAGCATTTTCCTTCCCAGGTAAATGGGAGATCTATTCCCCTACTTTGGATGTAATATGTGACTTCTGGAATTTTTCTCCTGTGCCTTACCAATGACATTTATTTTAGGATGTCTGGATGCTCCTGGTATTGAGTGCTCAAATCTAGATATGTGTGTGTGTCTGAGTCACACTCATGAAAAAATCCAGTAATATTTGCACATCTTTTTAGGTGAATATTTGCAAATTAACTAAAACACAGCCTATTAAATACTACCATCACAAGAATTTGCTTTTTTTATGTAAATTAACTTAATAGACTCTACTTCTCAGCAAATTGAGAATAGATGTGTTTTATTCTTAGCCAAACGGAACCCTTCAGTCTTTTGTCAAAAGCTCTGCAATTATAACCACTTATTTAGACACACTTAATGTTCTTCCTGGGACCATGTCTACTGCTTTTCTTCTACTGATGATAGAAAAGAGTAGCACTCACCTCTCTGTTACCATACTAAGCTCCAAACTTACTAATCTTGTACAACTTCTGTAGACTAACTGTTATGAATGGATGATGTGGTTTAAATCTGTCCCTGCCTTTTTCCCAAGCCTCTGGCAGCAGGCAGTCACATTATTGAGGTGTCCAGCACCCCAAGATTCACTCTCATTTGCAAGTTCTTTAATAATAGCTGATTCGGTCTATTATAAAATGAATAATTTATTAATAGACACAAAACTAACAGACATAAGACTTAAAACAGACTATTACTACACAGGGGTAAGACAAAACTGGAATACTAATATAATACACACAGAGTTAAAGGTACCTTTAAATTTACAGCTAGCTAAGAAATAGTATAGCTTAGGATCCAATGTTTCTTACCATCCAGTTCTTGATGGAGTACACATTGAAATCCTTTCCCTCAATTTCCAGAAAAGTAACCTCAAAAGTCCATGTCCAGGGAAGAAATCTTCTTGAACGTTCCCAAGGAGTGTGTAAGAGACTTCTGCCTTTGTGTCAATTTGGGTGGACTTTTATAGACATAAGAACCATGTCTTTTGGTCACCGATGTTTATTTTCTTTTATCTCTTTCCACATCTGTTCTCATACCAAGATATGTACTTGGGGCTTGGGCTCAGACTCTCAGCAGCCTGGAGGTGACCTCCTGCTGGGCTCTCTGACTCCTCACTGGGCTATTACTCTGGCCTGAGTTATCTCTTTCAAATGCCCCAGCCATGAGGGACAGGGGACATCCTGCCACACTAATAAGCAGGAGGCAATAGTGTATGCCTATTGACTTCTACCTAAATTTTCGGGATAAAAAGTAACAGTGCCCACAAAGAAAAGCAAAACAACAGAAGTCTGCACAACAAAATAAACCAGTATAATACCAAATAAGGAAGCTCTTCTCCAACATTCACAAGTAGATGTCAGCAGGCTGTTTTACTATTTGTGTGATGTTAATAGCATTATGCAAAATATTTTTCAAAGACGCTTAATATGATTTTGGTTATAGTTAAACAAGTTATTTTCAAATAGTGCTTATTTTAATCAGGTGAAATTACCTAAACATTTCTCTATTATCACAAACCTCAAGTTCTAGGGATAATGAAAGTGAGTTTGTATCAGAATGAAAATCATTGTTAGTAGAAAAAGTGTTTTTCTTACAACTGTGTCTGCATTGACCACCATGGCAAAGTCTCTCAAACTTCTGCATGTGTGCCTCCTTTCTTTCTGACCTTTTTCTTACTGAGTATTTTGGGATTTGGGCAAATATTTTAATTCTGATAATTCTAGAAGTCAAAATACATTTATACGACAACACAGATAGATCTTTTTTCAAATTATTATAGATCCTGAGTGTTTCCTTGAGGAGTTATTAGGTCTAGTCTGTATTTTATAAATATTGAAAACACTGAGCTGTGTTCAAAACAGTGACCTTAGGTTCTAAAGTTATCACATAATCTTAAATACATGGAAATTAGTTTTAAAAGGTGGAAAGATAAGTTATAGGTGACAATTATTTGATATTCGGATTTGCAAAGCGAGTAAAGGTAGTGGTATGCAGCTTTAAACTGTTTTTTGTCTACACATTCATTCTTACTTGAGCACAGATACATTTAACATCTGTGACAAGCTAAATACTGCTTTAGTTAAGCTAGAGCCTAAACATGTCAGGAATCTCAGAACAGGAAACATGTTACTCTGACTGAGCTGTGCAGTGGCAGGGAGTCTCTCCACCAATCTCCCCCGTTCTTCTGCACTTAAAATGGCCCTTTTAGGCTGTTCATAATTTATGTATCATATTGCTTAAGGCTTCATTCTGGCTGAACTTAATTTGATGTAGTTATTTCTGAGCAAAGGAATGGAGTTCATACATAGATGGAGATTCAAGCAATTTTGAGTTGGAGCAGAAGCTTGGACAAAAGGCCCAGGGGAAGAATTATGGGATCAGAGAAGAAACAGAGGAGGAATAGTTGAGTAATAAATGAAGTCCACCTTTGCTGTTATTTATGACTTGTTCATTATAGAACAAAGGTGTTTCTTCCTGAATAATTCTGTTTGTATAAAGGAGTCTTCTGTGCCAGTGCATTTTTTCTTTTCTTCCTTTCTACTTCTTTTGCACCATCACTGGCAAACCAAACTTGATTTCAAAAAAGGTGAAAAATTACCTTTCCTAATAAACAGAAGAACTCATTATGTCACTCTCTGCTACTTATACACAATGGCAAATTATTAATTTAAGGGAAATAATATGTTTAGCCTTAAGCATTTGGGTTGCACAAGCATACAACACACTGGTGCCATTGCTGAGTATTTCAGAGGCATCCTGACTGTTAGAATTACTAGAATATCTTGCAAAGACTGGTAGGCAATCAGTCTGGTAGGCAGTGTCCCACCACAGCTAACTTATCATAAAGGTATACATCTGGTCTGTCTGTAATGTTGCAAGCTTCTACTCTAGCAAACACATGGAGACAGAAGCTTGAGACACCTCCAGTAAAGATGCAAAACTTTTCTTTTTAGGTGGGAGCCCTACTCTTCAGTCAGCCTTTTGCAGAACAAACCAACTTGTCCCTCTTTCAGATCACTATGCCACTTGGTCATTAGTTTGCTCATAGTTACCAGACAGTGAATGAGATCAGTGACAAGATACTAAAAAGCATAGAGCAAGCAAAACTTTTTTTTTTCCTGACAAAGATCTCCAAGGAGATGACATTTTCTGTTGGCACTCTAGCCTTAATTAAACCAAAAGTTACCACTAACCATCTATTTCTGAAATATTCTTCCCCCTTCCATCTATAAATGTGTAAAAGCTAGCACACATATAAATTAAGCAAGCACTCTATGTTTTTGATAGCAAATAATTTATGTTACTAAATGTGTCTGTGAATAAATAGCTAACTGTAAATCAAAGAACATGAACAAAGGGAGATGTTCTAGTTAACACTTGGCACGGTAGCTGGTAGTCAGAAAAAAATCAACCAAACAACAAAACTAGCACAGAAAGTAGACCAACTTCTCTCTCAATACATTTTTTTCTGCAGCCTCTCCTTCAAAGTGTTACCTTTCACAGCTACTGCCCAGACTTGGGCAGATGAT
This sequence comes from Pachycephala philippinensis, assembly GCA_013397055.1. Taxonomy (NCBI): domain Eukaryota; kingdom Metazoa; phylum Chordata; class Aves; order Passeriformes; genus Pachycephala; species Pachycephala philippinensis. The sequence continues at coordinate 4,032 of VWZT01013851.1, read as the reverse complement.
TATGCATGTGCATAAGGGTGTGACTATGGACAGGTCGTGTATTCCTTCCTTGTGAATCCTCATCTTCAGTTGCAGTTCATGTGGCATTATGCTTCTTGAGCTGGCTTTTTATTTTGTTTGCTGCCTACTTTGGGATTTATTTGCATTTCCTTAATATTGTGCCTGGATATCCTGCATTGTTGATTTTTCATAAATAATTTTTCAGCTAAATTCCCTGCTGTATGAATACTTGGGCGATAACTAGAGATAACAACTTCAAAGCAGAGATTTTAATTGTAAATTAATACATGAAATCGATTATCTTAAGGGGTTAGTGATACAGTACTTTAATGTTGTGCTCCCATTATCTCACCACCTAAGATCTGAATCATTCCTGGTGCCTATCTCCATTGTAAATAAAGGTCGCCTAAGGCAAGTAGCTACAAATGTAAGCATTTCAGTTGCATGTCTAACATTAAATGCACTGAATACAGGATCCAGGCCTGGATCAGAGTTTGCCTCACAGATCAGAATAACATAAAATTTTAGATGAAAGTTATTTTGTTTTGACATAATCTTTTACCTCTTACTTGGTACATAAGCAAGCCAGTAAACCATGGGCCAGCTACTGTGAGGCCAATATATCAGTTCACAAAGTTAGGATGGATCTATCCTCGTTCTTGTCCTCATCTGAGGTGAATGAAATTCATAGTAGGAGGTTTGAATGATTCACTGGCAGGAACAGCTTTGAAAATGGGTTAATACTTTTCACAATTGCTGACCAAATCCTGTTAACTTTGTAAAAAGATATGGAGGTAGACAGAATGTTATCAGGTTCAAGAGGACATCTAATGTCTTTTCTAATTTTATAAATTCAAATTAGATATGATTTTCCAGCTTAAAAAAAAAAAAAAGATAAATTTTACAATGGGTTTACTAAGCATTCATCCTAATGGCATTCCTGGATATATGTCCCTTTAAAATTAATGAAATAAATAAACCAGAAGATGTGCTGGGAAATTAAGTCACTATATACATGCTTCTGCAAACCCTATTGATGTAAAACAATGATATCTGATCACGATTCCATGAAAAACCAAGCAAACAAAAAAATCCAACAAAACCCCCAACAAATTGCATTGCCAATATATTTATTAGAATAACTGCCACATTATAGTGTAACAAACGAAATCTGTATGACATATAACTAGGGAAGTTTGTGACCAGGAACAAAGATTCCTTATAAAATGAAAAATTCACATTATTAAAATTAACAGTATTTAAAGGAATGTATGATTAGTCTTCAGATTTGAGTTCTCAGCCAGCCTCTAGAATATATTAATACAACATATTAATGCAACAAGTAATGTTATTGTCTTTTCGGATTCTGTCATTAATATCTGCAATAAAATCATGGAGGATTTCAATGAAAGAAATCATGAAGGATCCTGAATAACAGTGACACATATTTTCCCATCTTAAATTAAATATTGATAATTCTGCACATCTATAAACACACTCGAGTTCATTAAGCAGTAATGATGAGGCTGACAAGTATGAAGACATATTCACACTTTGGGGGTTCTGAATTTGCCACTTCCTCTGATGAAAGCAACACCAAACTCAAATGTATTAAATTTTCCTGAGTCAAACACACCATAGCTGCTGTCACAAATAGATCAGACTTACCATGCTATAATTATAAAGCTTGCAAAAGCTTTAAAAAGAAATATTCATCTCCATAATCCTTAAGAAACATTACATTACTATGGAAAAGAATATTCAGGACTGTTTGAAGAGCCTTAATTGTACATACCTACTTTCAATCAAATGTTTTGCTGCTGCTGTTTCTTCATTAATGAATCTATGTTTAGATATTTATTTTCCTCAGCATTTATTATTTCCTCTTTTTTGATGTAACTCTAACCAGAAGAAGTACTTGATAATGGCAAACTCTGTCAAAAAAATATGAATTGATTCATATATGCTTATATGCGTCCAGTCATCCTGAAGAAATAGGGTTCAGGTTAAGGCAGCGAAAATTAAATTTGCTTATGGCATAGGCAGTCCCACGCAATATATCTTGGGATATCTGAAATAACACCTGAATGGATTTATGAAAGGCTGTGGATGTTGTTTACCTCAGTACGGACTGTGACACTTTCCTACAGCATTCTCCAGAAGAAAATGGCTTCCCATGGTGTGGACAGGTGTATTGTTCACTGGGTAAAAAAACGGCTGGATGGACAGGCCCAGAGAGTGGTGGTGAATGGAGATAAATCCTGCTGGTTACTAGTCACTAGTGGTGTTTCCTAGGACTCATTATACTGGGGCCAGTCCTGTTTAATATCTTTATTGATGATCTGGACAGTGGGCTCTAGTGCAGCCTTGGTCAGTTTGTTGGTGACATCAATCTGGGTGGAAGTGTTGATCTGATGCAGGTTAGGAAGGATCTGCAGAGGAATCCAAACAGCCTTTATAGATGGGCCAAAGCCAGCACTATGAGGTTCAACAAGGCAAAATTACTGCATCTGGATCACAATAACCTCACTCAGCACTACAGGCTTGGGGTGGAGCAGCTGNATATCTTTATTGATGATCTGGACAGTGGGCTCTAGTGCAGCCTTGGTCAGTTTGTTGGTGACATCAATCTGGGTGGAAGTGTTGATCTGATGCAGGTTAGGAAGGATCTGCAGAGGAATCCAAACAGCCTTTATAGATGGGCCAAAGCCAGCACTATGAGGTTCAACAAGGCAAAATTACTGCATCTGGATCACAATAACCTCACTCAGCACTACAGGCTTGGGGTGGAGCAGCTGGGAAAGCTGCCCAGCAGAAAAGGATGTGAGGGTGCTGATCTACAGGAGGTGTATATGAGCCAGCGTGTGCCCAGGTGGCCAAGAAGGCCAATGGAATCCTGGCCTGTATCTGCAACAGTGTGGCCAGCAGGACCAGGGCAGTGATTGTCCCTCTGTACTCAGCACTGGTGAGGCCACACTTCAAGTCTTGTGTCCAGTCTTGGACCCCTCACCACAAGAAAGACATGGAGGTGCTGGAACATGTCCAGAGAAGGGCAACAGAGCTGGTGAAGGGTCTGGAGCACAAGACTTAACGAGGAGTGGCTGAGGAAGCTGTGATTGTTTAGCCTGGAGAAAAGGAGGCTCAAGGGAGACTTTATAGCTCTCTACAACCACCTGAAAGTCAGTCGTAGCCAGGTGGGGGTCAGTCTCTTCTCTCACGTGACAAGTGACAGGACAAGAGGAAATGGCCACAAGTTGCACCAGGGGAGGTTTAGTTTGGATATTATGAAAAAGTTTTTCACAGAAAGGGCTGTAAAGGATTGGAATAGGCTGCCCAGGGAAGTGGTTGAGTCACTATCTCCAATTAGTGTCCTGAAAAACAATGGAATTGTGCATGTCAGCACTTGCTTGGGTTACCCCTGAACAGCAATATTGCCAGAGTTCATTTGGCTCATCACAAATGAGCGCACAGATCTCAAGACAGTATGCCTAACGAGGGTAAGTCACTCTCTGAAAACTTAATTCCTGGTTGGTTTTATCCTTTAGGCAGTGAGGCGGAAGGTAGAAAAACACATATCTGCATCTATTTTAGCTTCTGGCTTACTGAAAGTTTTCTTTGCAGATTTTGCTGTTAAAAAAAGAAAAAGGTTAATTGAAATAGCTAGTGTACATTAATGCAGCAAAAAAATCCAGTCTCTTTTCTTAAATGTCAGTAGTTCAATAAAGGAGAAACAACTGTTATGGTGGCTTGAATGTAGCTGTTTGATCCTGAAATAATCATGTCCCTGAAACCAAATGTTTCTATGTTTACGTCAGGACACACAGATTAATCTTTTTAGCTCACATTTTTATTTGTGAAATTAGGATAGTAATATCTAACTGTTTTCCTTAGTGGGGATATTATAAGGATTCAATAGTTACTTATGTAGAATGGTTAATTATGTAGGATTCTAGGTAACTGACAAGAAGCATTAATATTGTTTTAAAAACCAGCAAAAAATTAATATTTATGTGTCGCAGTCTGCGACAAGTA
>VWZT01013848.1:322164-385992 GCA_013397055.1 Pachycephala philippinensis | reverse complement strand
GAGCAGCTGAGGGAGCTGTGGGGCCTCAGTGTGGAGGAAAGGAGGCTCTGGGGTGACCTTCTCACTCTCTGCAACTCCCTGACAGGAGGTTGTAGCAAGATGGGGGTCGGTCTCTTCTCCCAAGCACAGAATCATAGAATCACAGAATCAGCTAGGTTGGAAAAGACCTTGGAGATCATCAAGTCCATCCTATGAAGATGACAATCCGAAACAGCCTCAATTAGCACCTGGGGAAGTTTAGATTGCGTATTAGGAAGAATTTCTCCATGGAATGGGTTGTCAGGCATTGGAAGGGGCTTCCCAGGGAGGTTTTGGGGTCACCATTCCTGGAGGTGTTTAAGGAAAGACCGGATGTGGCACTCAGTGCTCTGGTCTACTTAACAAAGGTGGTGATCGGTCATAGGCTGGACGAGATCTTGGAGGTATTTTCCAGTGTAATCGATTCTGTGATGATTCTGTGGAAAATGAATGAAACTGTAGGTGGGCATTGACTTCTCAGAGCTGCCGATACTCGTTCTGAGGAATCTCCTTTAGAAAGAATCACAGATCAAATCTGTCAAGGAAACTAGAAATCAAATGGGACAAGTGAGCTCTTCACTTCAAGTTGACCGGATAGCTGTTGTTCGTGATCTGGCTCCAGCTTTCCCCTGTTGTTGTTCCCAGTGGTCCCAGAGGTTGATGAGTTTGGATGGGAACTGATTTCTTTGGAAGCTGCTTGTGGCTATCAAATCACAGACTCATGGGTGACTGGGGCGACCTTCAGCTCCTCAGCCCTGGTGATGGCATGAGAGGTGATGGATTCTGTGTGAGAGCCACCACCCTTTGTCAGAGCAGCCTCTGGAGCTGGGGACACACACACCTGCCCCAGGTATCCCCATTTTGCTCCTCCACCTGTGCCCTCTCCTGGGTTTCACCTGAACCCTGCAAGTGTCAGGTGGGTTTAGAACCATCTGTGAATTGTAACACCTAGATTTTTGCCAGGCAGTGTTTGGCAGTAGCATTTTTGGAAATATTAATGAAGCTCTGGGGTGCAGGTGAGTGTTATTTGCCTTGCACAGCTCAGGGACGTGGTGTCCCACTGCTCACCTTCCCTACAAACACCACAGGGACACGAGCCACCAACTCTTACTGAAATGTTTATTAAGATTGAACTTCGGAACAACGGATTGGAACACAATGTCTCGTGGAGTAGAATATTTCTAAATTGATTTTTTTCTTTTCTATGCATAAATGAAAAAAAATCAAGATTATACAAAAAGAACAGAAAGTGCAGAACACAATAAAACAGTTCTCATGCAACAATTTTTTTAACCTTTAAACAGAAAATAAGCTCAACAGTGTAGAAATAAAAATCATACATACATTATGCCGTCTACGCACTCAAACATTCATCTGTGACATCACTTTTCTTTATCCCTTTTTCCTCATAAAACAACATTATGTGTTTAACACATGCTTATAAACATTGCTAAACTCAGCAAGAGCTATTATAGTGCCCCAACTTAATAAGTTGATAAAAAAGTAGTTGTCATATGGCCAGTTCACAAAGGAACTAAATATTCTTTTTTTTTCTTTTTTTTTTCTTTTTTTTTTTCCCCGCTATGAGATGCCTATATGCAGCTTTCTAGTAATACGAGGCATTTAAAATGAGCTGGTCATTTGGCTACTTAAAGGGCTTAGTGTTCACGTTACATCAGGAAAAACAAATTCACATTGGGAACTGCCAATTTGTTGAGAGAAAAGTCTGGATTTTGGAGTTATATACTACAATTTGGCTGTCGCTAAGGACTGAGTAGGTGCAGAGTAAATAAGGTGACACTGAGTTTGACTAAATGCTCCCAGAGCTTCACCCCAAACTTCCAAATTTAAGAATAAATATGCCAGAGCAGGTCAAATTGAACCATGCCCTGCATTTTCCCTAAAATTTTAGCAGGTCGCAAGGGCATCAAAAGCCCTTTAATTACAGCTGATGCTCTCTTTTGGTGCGGGATGTCTTTGTTCCCTCCTGGGCACCCCTTATGCTCCCTGGGGCGAGGGAAGCTGAGGTGGAAATTCAGGTGAAGCTGCTCGGGTTCAGGAACCAAAGCGAATTGGTTTTCCAGGAGGTGATTTTAATTTAAATAACAGGAAAATTGGAACACCTTAATGAGCAGATCAGTGGGTGTGGATGCCATGTCAGGAAAAGGAATTGAGCCTTTTTGTTGTTTTCTAAGGCAGTTTCTGAACTGCTGAGCCTCAAATTCAAACCCCAGTTGTTATTTGAGCCGGTGCAGCTCCTTTGGATGCAACATGACAAAGAGAAAACTTTGGGTAGCTCCACTTTTTCCAAATGACCATTTTTTGACGTGCTTTACAAACGTTCAGCTTTGTCATTTAAGGAAGGAAAACAGCTAAAGGAGTCTCTGGAACCATAAAGTTTCTGCAAAGAAAAATAAAATTTGGTATTTCTTCCACACAGTCATTAATAACATTTCTGTGCAACATTTGGTGTCCGTTACATTTATTTGGCCTATTCAAAAGAAACGAGGACAAAACAGCTGCAAAGAAAACCAACTTCTCTTTCACGACAGACACTTCAGATGCCGAAGCTGCTACATGTGCTTGGAATATCATGCAGGAGTTCATTTGTTCATTTAAATAGGATACATATCTATAGCTGAGCTTGTCTTGCATCAGACTAGGATGAGGGAAACCTGGAAGAACTCAGCTGAAAACATTGTGGAGTACAGTGACAGCAACACAAACCCCTCAAAGGTATTTTGGCCCAAGCAGTGTGTCTGGAAATGTACAAACACACAGGTACAGACGCACACACACATCCCTAAAACCCCCAAAACTCAGCACCTGCCTCCTGCGTTTCCCTCCTGCTCAGATGTCCCAGCTCTCCCAGGAACAAAGTGTGACTTTCTCCACCTTTACTCATAAGTGTGACCTCAACCTGCATGGCCGTGAGATCTGGCAGCCAGGAAAATCCTGCTTTTCATGGTGGATACAGGAGGAAGCCAAGCTCACCCCCGACCAAGGGCAGGGGACGTGTTCTTAACCGTGGAACTGAGGTTTTAATGAGGTACCTGGCAAAGAGCACCGTGGTTGCTGCTGTCATTCCAAGTGCTGGGGGGTTCAGATCAGATGGGAGAGGGATAAGAAAGACTCAGTCCTTGCCTTTGAGGAAAACCTCACGCAGCCTGTTCCATCCTGGGGTCTGAGTGCCAGCATTGGGATCAGCAAGAAAACCAGGAGGGAAAATTTGCAGCCACCGCCTTTTCAGACTGGTGTGCTGTGAATATTCCAGACCCTAGAAAAAGGCTCCAAGGGAAAGGGGAAAAGGACATCCTGGGTTTCAAGGAGCACAAATGTCTGTTGGATTTACTGGCCTCCTCCCTCCTGATGATGAACAACCCCTGTCTTTCCACAACTGCTCACAGCCAGTGCTAGCAAACCACCAGATTCGTGTTACTAAAAGGCTATTTAGGCAATAAATCTCTATGAAAGTCATCGAACCAGCAGGAGGAGACACATTCCTAAGAAATTATTGCTTCTGGAGTCTGAAATGGCCATCCACCAACAACACAGATCTCACTGGACTCTTGGAATAACCCAACAGGGCCAAATGCACACTCTGCCTTTCCAAGGGGTGAAAGTTAAAGCTTCTCTGCTCTCACGTGAAACATCTCAAGATGTGCAGCAATCGACCACAGCTCTCGAGGGTCTGAGCACCAGCAGTGCCTCGTGTCACACATCACTGCAGCAGAACAGGTTAAAATAATTTATGGTATTGAACAACACAGAACTGAACCACTAAACCTTAGTCCTACTCCACTGAAGGTCCAACGGGATGACTTTGACTAGACAGGAATACAAACAAAAAAAAAGATGCTCATTGTCACCAGGAATAACAAAAAAAAGCCACTTCAAACTTCTCTTTCCACAAGTTCTGCAACAAACACAAAACTGTACCACTTTATCTTTAATTGTGGCAAAAAAAAAAAATCTATATCAAAAGATAAGGTAAGGGACAGATGAAGAATGAAGTCACTGCCCACTCTACCCTGAGAAGTGCTGGGGCTAGAAAGAAAATTCTCACATCCAAGGAAAAGCCCTCGGGAGCCCTCAGCAGGTGAAGCCAGCGCGGGGGTTTCCCAGGCTGGCCCAGGGACAGGAGGAGATGCTTTGGCTGGGGCTCCCCAAGTTAATTCTTCTGGCAACACTACAAAAACTTCAGCACATTTACAATGAATAATTATTTCCTTTGCCTTTACCAGGGAGTGAAATCAGCTTCCTGCCGTGGTAGTGCGCATATTCCTGCGTTATGAGCCCCATAAACAACTCCAAACACGGATTTTAACATCCAGTTCTTAGAAATGAGGCTCTGCCAAACTCTGTCCGTGACAAAACTGGCCCTGCCCTGCCTTTGCTTGAAGCCTCTGGGTTCAAAATGAAAGGTCCTTTCTCCCTCCTTGCCCTTCCCTGGCTGAGAAGGCTCCATAAACATGGGTGAGCTCACCCCCAAAACGGTTTCATGTTCCCTCTTGTGGGATGTGAAGTCAGAGGGAGCTTCAGCCTCTCCTCCCTCTCTGCAGCTACTTGGTCAGTGTGATGGTGCAGTGAAAGAGATCTTGGCTTAGAAAGTGCAATGTGGAGTAACGAAGATTTGATCCATGCTGGTCCATGGAACCCTTGGGAAAAGGGTAAGGCTGGCACTGGTCAGAAGATGCAGGTTTTCAAACTGCTGAAGAACCTTTTCAGCAGTAGAGATTAAAATAAGGAGTACTTGACAGCAGTCATTTAACCAAAAGCAGAATCTTCAAGGAGCTTCAGAACTAAAATATTAAAGCCACTTTAAAATGTGTAACTCAGCATGTAACTTAACACGAATGCCAGTTCTAGGGTGAAACACAACACTTGTCTCTCACACACGAACATCACCAGAATATATTAAATGTAACTGAGATGATAAAATTCACGGCAGAATTTCTCACAACTGCTTTCTTCAGTAAGGTCTCACACTCTTCAGTAGTATCGCTCCCCTGGCTGAACACAGTTCACAGTACGTGTTCTAAATAAAAAAATATTCACCATAGAAAAAAAATACTTCCTCAAGACATTTGGAAAAACAAATACAACCCCTAAGTCCTGTGTGATTACATGTACTTCAGTGCTCTGTGGTGTCACCAGCCTAAAAACATCGTCACCCTTGATAGCAGAGGCCATAGGCATTGACTGGAAGCCTTCAGAGAAACCCACGGATGCCACCTTCAAATACACCCAAACATCCATTTCTCAAATACACTGACAATTCAAGTAATTCATTAAAAACTGCTTTTCATATTGAAATATAGCTTCTCTGTCTGAATGCCTGGATTGCAGCATGATTGACACAGGCATTTGCAAGTCTTGGAGGAGGAGGAGTTTGAGGCAGCAGGAATCTCACACCGCGCTGTGATTGCCTGTCCAGCACACGGATTGACGGCAGCCCGGGGGGGCCGAAGCCAAAATGAGTCAACAGCATCACAAACACTTCTTACAAATGACAAACGGAAGTTTGGTTTCAAAAGTTGCTTTAAATGGCTGCTGGATAATGACCCAAACCTATTTTAAATCAAGTTAGCATAACTCTTTCAAGCTCTTTCCAGAAAAGTATCTTTGCACTGCAGCTGTGTCCTGAATCACGGAAGGGGACATGGAGGATGCGCTAACGACATTGGTACGGCAGCTCAGAAGAGCTCCAGCCTACAATTCCTCCAACACAGGGACTGGAACAGCAACATTTGAATTTTAAGGCCTAAAAACTGTTTCTGACACAGATTTTTATACACCCAGACTATGCCATAAAGTGACAGAGGTAGGCCTTGGGTTCTCCTTGTTGTACTGACCCCGTGCCTTTACCTCGGCTGCTGCGTTCCCAGCCAGGAGGTTAAAGGATCGTAAAAAGTGCAATTAATCAATGACTTCCTTTCCCTACGGAAGAGAATCCGCACGCCCCCTTCCACGAAGCTGACCTCAGAGATGCCCTTTCTCCACGGCAGCTTCATCCAGAGATGATCAGGTTTAAATGCCAAGAAAACCCCCGAGTTCACCAGCACGTGAAACTCTCAGCTAAAAATTGTCACAGCGTATTCCAACGACATTCATAAAATGCAGCACTTGTGATAAAAAAACCTGTGAGTGCTGGTCACCTCTCCCAGCTGCTGCTCCTTCCATCTACAGCTGACATCCAGAACCCAGTGTCACCCTCTCCTGACGAGCAGCAGATTTGGGAGTGGTTGTGAATAGTATGACTAAAAGAATTCACAGCAGTTTCTTAGAAACTGCAGTAATTGCTTTTCTTTTTTCTTGAAAATAATTGCAAATAAAAGGATTCTGTAGTAATTGCACTAACAAAAACATGAAGTCTAAAATTATACATAGCTGTCAGACCAGTAATACCATGCTCATGAAAAAAATCGATGTCTAAGCATTTGATTCAGTTATTACGCTAGTGAAATCTGAAATGTTCAGACAAAAAAATGGCAAGAGACTATAGGTTGAGATAGCTTCCATTTTCCGTTAGTTTAAAAACAGCTGAAAACTTAATTTTTCTAACTGCTAATTGTATACACTGTGAGTCTCATGCAGATTAATAAAACTTATTCGAAATCTAAATGTATTCTTAATAAAAAAGTGTTCAGAAATGACGTTTCTAAGTTGTAGAGAAAGCAATTAGCATCGGAGCGACCTGCTCAAACCTAGAGGAAGGACTACAGAATTTCATTTACATTTTTGCACAAAACTGCCTTTTCTTCTGCAAATTTTAGCTACAAGTAGTGAAGGTCCTAATTTGCTTTCCTGGAAAAGAAAAAAAACCACAACAAAAGTTCTTGATCCTGCACCTGCACTCCTTGGAATGTGGGTGAACAAGCGGCGGCGGCCTCACACGGCTGACTCGCCCTCTGGCTCCGCTGCGGCGGCTCCTTTGCGCGTCAGCTTCAGCACCGTCGGCTTCTCCGTGCCTGCGCCTCTGCCCTCGGCTGTCTCTGGAGGACCCAGTCCCTTCTGCTCTTCCTTTGGCTCTTCGTTGACTTCAGGGTAAATAACCAAGAAAGTCGCTGTCAAAAAACCCAGGAAGGATCCCACTGAAGCCACCATGGGGATGACTCTGACTGTGCCGACCGCGTCCACCACGCCGCCGAGCGCAGAGGCCACGAGGATCTGGGAGATGTAAACCTGACACGACAGGATGGCGCAGTCGATGCCGAATCCCCGCTTCGAGTTCCCGGGGCTGTGGTGAATGTACTGGAAAAAGACAAGAAATGTGGTAGGAGGTAAAGCAATGGATGAAAGCAAACACCTAAACACCAGAACTTTCCTCAAATTTCTCAGTCCCATGGTCAACTTTACATCATCTTTGTGCATCACCACGACACAGCTCCAGAGAAACAGCCTCCTTATCTGCTCATCAACAACCTCCTCACCCTGCAGCACAAGGCAGGTATTGACTGGGTCACTTCTAGCCCAGATCAGCTCCAAGAAGAGGTTTTGTAAAAACAATTTTACATGGAACATTTGGTATTACATGAAACATTATTTTTATGATTATAAAAAGGAATCCCCCTCCCTATCGCAGTGCAGGAACTTGTAATAAATGATCCTCCTGTAATTTGTAATCCAAATGGAACAGTGGAATTACACGGTTGGGAAGTAAAATCGTCCTTGTTTCCAGCAGAACTGGTTTGCCTTATGCATCCCCAAATTACAGCTGCATTTCCAGACTCACTTCAAAATCTAAGACTGTGAAAAACCTGAGTAACACTACCATACCACATCCAAGACAGGAGTAACAAACAGATATATAGTAAATACTCCAATAATAATTTAATTTCTCTTCATCTGCCATATGCACCCAGATCCTTTTATACCTCAGCATAGGGAAAAGCAATCATGACCCCCTCTGAGGCAACTCAATGCCAAGACCATCTGATTTCAGCACCAGCTCCTGCTATTTACTATCCATTCAAGCTTTGGCACACATCCCAACAAAACAGGTATCTTCAATAATGGGATTTAAAAAATCCATTTTGCCACTGTGATCTTCAGAGAAACATGAATGCTCTGCCTTGATTCACATATATACTCCAAATATTCCACGTACCTGTTTAATCTCATGGTATTGTCCCAAAAGCGCATAGGGGCAGTAGGAGATGCTCATGGAGACTATTCCCATCGTGCTGATCATTATCATGGTGACGTACACGTTGGGGAACATGGCCATCACTGCAGTGCCAAGGGAAAAACCCAGCGTGCCCAGGATGTAGATCACTTTTATGCTAAGGTCGTAGTTGTCCAAGTATTTCTGCAACAAGGCTGCACAGATAAAGAATAAAAAAGGAATCACAGAATTGTTTGGGTTGGAAAGGACCTTAAAGATCTTTCAGTTCTAACTGCCTCTGCCACATGCAGGGACACCTTCCACTAGCCCAAGCCCCATCCAACCTGGTCCTGAACACTTCCAGGGATGGGACAGCTTCTCTGGGCATCCTGTGCCAGTGCCTCAGCACCCTCACAGGGAAGAATTTTTTCCTAATATCCAATCTAAACCTACTTTTTTCAGTTGGAAGCCATTTCCCCTTAAATATCAGTTTACTCACTAAAGTTTTAGGAGATTGATGTGGCCATGGCAGCTCTATCCCTGCTTAGGATGTGGATGCTCAGTGCATATTTGGGCTGTCTGAGCAGCACAGCCCAGCCCTCATTAGGAACAGGATGTGTACCTGCTTCAGAAAGAGCCCGTCCCCACGGTACTCAGCTGTGCAGACACGCCTGCAATGTGCTGCAAAAGGCAGAATTTAAGTTTGGCAAAAACTCTCAGTTTCAGAGTCTATTCCAAGCCCAAATTATCTGCAGAATGACTTTCAGAAATACATATTTATAATTTTGATTTAAAAACAGTCTTTGCAAAAACCCTCTTGCATATGCTTAGATCTTCTACCAAGCATGATTTTAGTTTCCTGAAGGCTTGTTAAATGCCACTCAATATCCTTTGATTTCATTTTGTGCTTTATGCCACTTTACCATCTGTTCATATTTCCACCTCTACATTTGGAGGAACTTTTTAATATTGACTCTTAAAGAAGCCCTTCCCCTTGTGACCACATGAAATGCTTTTTGGAAATATCCTTTTACCCCAAACAAGCAGGTGGATGCCAAATGAAGCAACACTGTTTCAGGAGGGCCAGTGATCCTTGTGGGTCACTTCCAAATCAGAATATTCCATGATTCTTAGAAATACATGCATGAGGTGAATTCCACTGTGTGATTGCACAGTCTCTTACCTGAACAAACGGCAGCAGTAGCAGCATAAATCACCAGCCCCCAGCATCCCATCTGAACCCCAGCATTGTAGGCGTGCAGCTCAGTCGAGTTCGAAGGGGCCTGCAACAGACACAAACACCAACACCACTTTGTTGTACTGAGAACACCTCAGAAACGAGGGACTTTGAGCAGGTCTGCCCATGGGATCTGCTCTCCTACCTTTGGATCGCCCTGGAAAATGACCTGTCCCATGAAATCTGTATAGAACACAGCTTCAGCAATGATGGAAAACCAAGTCAGGAGGTGGCAGACGCACAGCCTCAGCAGCTCCTTAGGCATCTTTAGCATGGACAACCACAAGAGTCTGACGGTGGTTTCGGTCTCGCCCTCCTCGCTCTCCGTGTCCCCGCTGGAGTTGGTGGTGCCGCTCTGGTTGCGGTGCCGGCAGCGCTGCCGCTGCCGTTTCTGCATGTCGTAGATGTCGTTCATGCTGCGCGAGGACTTGATCAGCACGATGGCGTTGGCCCGGCGGAAGCGGTACCGGTGCGAGCCGATCTTGCCATAATACGAGAAGGTGTAGGACGGCTGCCGGTAGAACATGTGCCTCCGCCTCCGCATGGAGTTGGAAGTGCTGGATTGCTTCATGCCTATTCTGGCGTGCCCGTTGAGGAACTCTTTTGGTAGGGAGCCGTTGATGTTTGGGACTTTATCTTCATTTAAACGATTATCAAGCAACATTTCCTCCTCCTTCTCATTTTCCCTGAGGAAAGCAGACAGGTGGTTGAGTTTGGACTTCATGATCTCCTGGCTCGTGTTGTGGGGAGTGTTTGGATATGAAGCATCCTGAAAAATGGAGGGTTCGATGTCATGCAGGAAAAGCAGCTCCGATTCAATTTCCAATGTGGCATCGGGCATGTGCAGAACTGAGTCACTCTTGCTTCTCACAATGTTCACCTCAAGGAACTCCATATTGAGGTCATGCTCCGACTGAACCTCATCATGGAACATGGAAGCTCCATATGGCTCTTCCTCACTAATTACATTCAGCCGATTCAGAGGGGGGAGACTGCCACTGAATTTGGCACTGGAAAGTGTGTCTCCTTCGTCATCGATCCTGTCCTGCTGAGGGTTATATTGCTCTTCTTCAATGCTAAAAAGGTGGAGAGCAACGGAGACAGAGAAAATAATGGCTGCAAAGAAGAAGAGGACTTGCTCTTGAGATTTAAAAATGCTACCCAAGAAGGTCTGTGTCCAGTCCAGCCCTCCTAACATATAACCAATCGCTCCTCCGAGACCTGCGGAACAGAAAAAAGTGAGAAGTGAGTTCAGGAAAAATCAATTCAGCCACAACCTGGTCTTCAGGAAGACTGAACAGCTGCCAAAAACATCTCAGCTAACTCCATACCAGCTGAAAATGCGTGGATGTTCAGGGCCATGTCTTGTTCTTCACTGTCCACCACATCCAACAAGTAGGCCCGAATTGGCCCTTCGGTTGCATCGGCGCAGAAGTCCAACACCACAACCCCGAGCACTGTGAGAACTATTCCAATGGGCTGCTTGTCTGGGACATCACCAATAGCCAGACCTGGGGAGAAACGAGAAAGGAATCTGAGAACATCATTCAAAAAGGGAAAACTCCTAAGAATAAGCTTAACACCTTAGGAGAGAGGTGGCCAACATGCTCACTGCAAACATTCCTTTTGGAGCAAAATGGCAATTTCAGCTCTTTGGCACAGCATCATGGAAGGTCTTGGACAAACATCATGTTTTATGTTTGTCAGACTGACATTTGTCAAAATGTTATTTTATAAAGCATCTCTTAAACCTCTGCAAGCACTGGATATTATTTCGTATTCCTCCCATGTATTTTCCTTCTGATGCTGAAGGCTGTTTTTATAAAAGACAGCCATGGTGGGAGAGGGGAGCATCCAAAATGACATTTTTCATCTGTCAGATACATCCACAGGTAACTGCACTGCTGGCAGCATTCCTGACATGATGCTTAACGTGCAGTGGTCGCAGTACACCAGGATAAAGTGAAATTTAACCCCGTCATCTCTCTCCTTGCTTCTCTTAAACGTTCTTATTTTGTAGATCACTTTGTATAAGCAAAACTTACAAGGATGAAGCAACATGGATCTATTTTGCATTGCAAAAAGCATCAGTCAGCTTATGTTGACAGCAGGGGATGAAACGCTTTTTGTCTACAGAGTAGAAAGGCAGCATTAGCACAGAGCTGGATAATTTGTCATGAGATGAACCAGTGACAAAAGAACAAATTACTTGAATCACAGAGATTTAGAAGTTACACATGCGAGGCTGATAAAACCATTAGTGTAACTGATTAAAATGTCTGTGGAAGGAGATGAACTGGCTAAGCCACCAAAAATCATCTAAATCTCAAGCGCTGATTCCTGCATATTGAATCCTCATTTATACCAAGCCCTTTGAAGGCTAAAGAAGTTTATAAGTGTTCCACACTCAGCTGAACCCTACAGCAGAAAGCACCAACAGTGCTTTAGATGGTGCTGGAAACCTGAACAGGGCAGGAGAGAACAGGAGCTGAGTGAGCTGTTCTCCTGGGACATGGTTGTATCACGATTGGGATTAGCCAACCTCTGTGCTCCTGATTCCCCTCCCTATGACTCCTACTGCCAGAGGCAACGTTATGAAAGAGGGTCTGATACAGTTTTTGCAGCATCTCCTGTCATCCCAAATTGCAATTAGGATTGCAAGTAAGTGGAGACTGAGGATAGGAAAGCGAAGAAGAAAAATCGACAATATTTAGTGCTGATTTATTCAAAGGCTCCACAATAAGCCTATAAACCGAGCATGGGGTTTGCTTGCCAGTATCAATGGCTTCTGACCTAAACTACTCTATGGAACTGAGAGCTTCTTATCACTTACAATCTTCTAAGAGGGCTGCAGTCTAACATCCTGCAAACATCTGGAGGAAGAGGAATAAGTCTTGGAGACAAAACAACTAAGTACAATTGATGCCATAGGAAAGCAATTCAAATAAATAATATTTATTGTTTGGGTAAATTCAAAAAGCATAACCTAAACGTAATTTATCTGAATAGTTTGTCCACTGCAGTTTGCAGAGAATCGAAGCCAATCATATGCCATTCCAGTCTGCTGTAACAAGCTGAGCCAAGGTAACATTCCACTCATTTCCCTCAATTAGTAGACCTGTTTCACAATAGAGCTGCATCTAACCCCAAAAAAAAGAGCCAAGAGGATGTTATTAGGTGCTAAGTTCCTTTTGTTTGCATCAGTCCAACCATTTTGTAAACATTTTCCCAAACGTACTTGCTGTCACCTCTCCTACAATAAATTTACAAAGAGATTGTAGATTAAATTCATAGTAAACTATGTTTGAGGGAAACTATTTTTACCAGCTTTGATGGGGGCTCAGGAAAAATTATTTTCCCACATAGTTTTTGATAAACAAATATTAACTGTGTTCTGGACTTTTTCAATACCGGGTCTAAGAAAAGCACAAGAAAAAGTGAAAAGATAATTTTTGAAATAATGCTGGAAACAGGATGTGTTGCCAGATATGCATTAAAGGGAAAATGGATCACAACAGGAAACATTTCCCTGTGAACAGGTTGCTACAATTTTCCCATGTCAAGGATCGACCAAATTCGTCTCAGCGACTGCAAACATTATGCTGGCAACCATTGTATTAATAACATTGTTATTAATACCAGTTACAGCTAGGATTGCACAATGCTCAGCACAGTGCTTTAACTTGTGAGTTCAAATAATAACAAGCAAGATGGACAGAGCTCAAGTGCAGGGCTGTGGAGATTTCTAATGATTTTAACATTAAGTATGAGTTAAACCAACTGCAGAGCATTATCTTTACTTCCTACATGAAAATCTCAAAGCAGGTACATTAGCAGGAGATACACGTAGGGGATTTCCTTGTTATTTACCTATCACAGAGCCATTAAGGAAAAGTGCAACTCCAAAGAGGACACCAATGCAGAGAGCGAGGATAAAAGGCCGCCGGCGGCCCCAGCTCAGCGTGCAGCGGTCACTGGCTGAACCTATGAGCGGAGTGAAGATCAAGCCCAGGATAGGGCTGAGGAACCAAGTGAGGCTGTAGTATTGTTCAGGAAGACCTAAAACAAAGACAAAAATGATGGAAAGGTTATGTGGTACACACTGAACATTTCACTCTATACATGAAGCTTTGTTACAGTGTTGAAAATTGTAAATTCAGGGTAATTTACCTACAGTGAATTCTCTCCCAAATTAAAAACTCATTTAAGAAAGATTCTTTAGCAATAGTTTAAAAAAAGCAGAGATTGTTTATCTTTCAAATACCTGGGCAATAAGAAGGTAACAACTGGAGTATTTCTGCTACTGAATCCTCTGTCCACTTGTGGAATATAAACCCAAAGATTTTAGGATGCTTGGAAGCTGGCTGGCTGTCATATACACAGAACCCCTGCTCAACAAAGCTTTTACGATTCAGAATTGAACATTACAGTGGTGCTGTTTTCATGTAAGACCACCCCCATAAAAGAGTTATTAAAGATTTAATGGACTGAGAGTGAAGGACAGAATTTGAATGTCTTATTAAATGTCCCACTTCTAAGCACAAAAAGGTTTACTTACAAAAATGAACAACAGACAATAAAAACAACAATTAACATTTATTCATCAACTTAGATAAATCTAAGGTTTGCTCATCCCCACTATCTTTGCTTTCTTTAAGAACAGAGGTGACTATTCATGGGATTAGATGGGAAAAGTTAAAATTTACTACATAGCACTTACTAGAAAACGACAACTTGCTAGAAATAATTTCTGGAGAAGAAAGAGCTCCCAAGCCCTGCTCTCCGCATCCCCAGCACGGAGCAGTGGCCTGTAGATGGCAGACTGGCCACAGCAGCAGCCAAGCCGGCTCCTTTGGGACCTGCCTCCCGCTCCCTTATCAGCACAGGGCAGGTAACACTCAGACACGGTTCTTAGAAAAGCGTTAAAAACATAACAATCTATTTCTTGCAGTCCAACTGATGCCAAGACAGAAAAACTCAGTGTCTTTATCCCAGAAAGGAAAACCATTTATTATCCAAACCCATATACAGTGAGTGCGAACAGCATTTGACCTTTGCTGGTGAGATCAACCTGTACCTTGTGCTCCCTGTTCAGCACACTGAGGCATCCATTACCAAGCAGGATTATACCAATCCCTGCCCAAAATAGCCTCTGATGCAAATTTGGAAGCCTAATCTGCTGCTGTTTAAAGTAGCACCAAATCTTGACTAGCAACACTAACTTCTTCCACGAGACAGATCAGATCTTCCCAAGAGTGTTGCACACTCTGTGGTGATACACAGATTATATTACGGAAAATAAGCTATTTTTTGGCATAAAAAAACCAATTTCATCATCAGGATTCAAAATCCAGGTCTGAGGCCAAGGTCTGTGTGATTTGACTCAGCTTTGGCTAATGAACAAGCTAACAGTGACGGCTGCCTTGATGAGTCCAGAGTTATTGGAAGAGACATGCCCCTTCTGAAACTTCCCAACATTTCAAACAGACCAAACGTGCCATGAACCTCCTGCCACAGGGAATGGCATCCTGGTTCAGCCACCTTTCCTTGTTACAGGCAGCTGCAGGCCTGAACTGAGGCCAGTACTCCACATCAATACTTACCATGGAACTGTTGACTCTTTCTGCACAGGATTTAGATCTTTAGGAAAGGCCTGTGTTTGCAGGCCACAGTTGGCACTGTGTTCACATCGTGATTCAAATCACTACCTCCTGCTTAGCTTTTCCTACTGTTTCGTGATGTCTTGGCTGACATGGAAGTTTTAGCTGAGACATAACTCTGCGTGTTTGCATATTAGACCTAAAGTTCTTGTTCAAAAAGCCACAGGTCCTTCCAGATCCTATCCAGATTTGTACCATCCAGCTTCTCTTCAGGAACACCATCCTCATCAAAGATGCAAGTTAGGAAACCAGCAATTCAAGCAGAAGTGCAAGGAAAACTTCCATGTCCCTGTGGTTTTAACACTCTTTAACTTCACCAGGTTCAACAGCTTCCCAAGCACACGAGCAGGTTCAGGCCCCTCATGTTTACTGGCACGTCACCTGCTCCAGGATGCTGACTCTTACCAATGCTTGAGATGGCTTAAAACTTAATTAATGATGGGGAAGAGGAAACATTTGGTTCAAGGCAAGTAAAACTAAAGGCTGGGCATGATTCCTTTAGGGTCAATGATTTTTCTGCAGGACACAGAAGACATGGCAACATATAAATACTCATCCCATTTTGCCTGCACAGAGCCATCCTGGGAGCAGTAGTTAAGCACCCAAGGTTGCTACTGTGTGAGGCCAAGTCCCTGCAGAGTCTGTTTCAAACACAGTGAGAAGCTGCAGCTTAACCAATGTCATGGATCTTTATTGCAGTGAACACCAACATCTGGAGTAACTCGATGGTGTTTCACTGCACGCGGGCTGTGTGTTGAAAGCAGATATTTCTTTTCTGAATTATGTTGTGTCTTGTGAATTATGAGCTGGGACGTCTCAATTGAGCTCATCCATCAGGAAACACTTGTGAGACGCTGGGAAGGTTTTGCAGTAAATCACACAGAGACTTTAAATAAACACAGGGGTGAAGGCTGGCAAGAGCTCTGTCATCAGCATAACAAGCCTCATCACATCTTATGTGAATAAACAATCAAATAGACATATTTAAGTAAAATGGACACAATTAAGAGATTCTCTTTTAATATTCCGACATCCATGGAGACAAACAATTTGTTTTAATGGAGACTGTGAGCAGAAACAACAAGGAAATACTGGTATATCAGGGACAAGAAATAGGAGGGCAAATCAGGGACACCAGGGGCTGGCACAGCTCACTGTCCCTCTGTCCTTGAGGCCACCACTTTGTCTCCAGTCTGCAATGACACTTCTCTGTGGTGTATACAGATCTTAAAAAAAAAAAAGTTCTGAAAACACAGAAACCATTTAAAATGATGATTTGAAATGACTTCTGCAGAGAACTAAAAATTGTTTACAAATATTTCTCCTTCAACTGTAAAACCTCCACATTTCTAAACTGGACAGATAGGTATTTTTTATGCTTTATAGCCACAGCTAACTGTCATAAAAATGTCCTAAAATTATTAAAAAACATTCAGTACTTGACTTCAAGTACTTTCAAGATCAACTTTGCATGTAATAACTCAAAATCAGATTAAGGTTTGGTTTGATTTTACAGGTCAGTAAAAGAAAGGAAAAAAGGTTTTCTACCCAACCTTTGATACATGACTAAAATTAATGAGTTTTATCTTTCCATGTGTGAGTCAGAGGAGAGAGACTGAAATGCTTTATTGGGAAGAATTTATTTTTAGTTATTGCAAAGGGTGATCTTCCTAACATCTAAGTATTATAAATAAAAGCCTACGTCTAAATATTTACAGTGAAAATGGCTTACTTTGCAGAAGACATGAATCTCAATGATTTCAGAACAGAGCCATGGATATAGCTTTTATGGAAGGGTAAAAAGGACACTTGAAACCCCAAGAACATTATGTTTCAAGATTCTTCTTTTGAAAAACCACTTTGATATTTTTTTATTGAACTACTCATTAGCAGCCAAAATATCTGTCTTTAGAAAAAGAGGCCACGATAAAAATCTATACAAGAATTAATAGCCCCATGCCAAGAAAAATGGAAGAATTTCTAAAAAGCTTTGAGTGCTCCCCCAAGTAAACAGGAAAGGGATAACTTTCAAGTGAAACACAAGCCATTCCCACAGATTGTGTAATGGCAGGAATCACTGACATGAGCACAACCTGCTTTCTCTCTTGCTGGAGAAGCCATGCCATGGGACTGCTTCCATAAGCTAAGTGGCAGGGCCCTGATAAATTGCATTCCAAGTGTAAGCCAGCAGTTTATAAAATCATCATGTGTGTTTCACATACAGTTATGCAGAATTCCAAACTGTTACCAATTATTAAGTGACGTGTATGGCTTTACTGTAAGTATGTAAACTGTGAGATTGTCACATCAGAATTTAGTTGGTTACTCAAGTGGAAAACAACTGAGTGGGGTGAGAGAAGACTCCTGGCGGGAAGTGGGTGCACATGACAGCTAAATTAAAGCAGTACAGGAAAAAATTATTCCGCTGTTGGGAGAATTCCCTCCTGAACCTGACAAACGCCTCACCTGAGCAATGCACAGCAGACAGAGCAATCATTGTAGCAATAGGCAGGAAAGTGAGTTATCCAGAGTTTCGTTTTGTGTTTGCTTTCTAGATCTAAAAGTTGAGATGTGCAATTGATAAGCTCAGTCTGCCCAGTGAACCAAACTCTGAAGAGCTCTAGTGCCCAGAAGAGTCTTCTCTTTCTGTACAGATTTAGGTGTCACCTCTGATGTCTGTGCTCAGCACTGTTGCTGAGAAATCAGACTTTTGTAAAGCTCACAGCCATGTTCTACCAGGAATTTTCCAGGAAAAAGCTTTCTGAGGCCCTGAGCACGACCTCCACTGTCCCATGAAGTGAGACTTCAAAAGGTACCTCACAGATGCTCTTCCTAAAATTCACCCTTCATGCTGGCAGAGTCTGCAGGACCTTCCTCATTTCAACAGCAGCTTTAGTGCTAGACATTTTCATATAAATGAGATCGTTCCAGACAGACAAGGAGAACTCCAACTCCAAAATACTTTTCATCCCTTAAAAGAGGCTGTTCTGGTTTTAGTATCTTGAATGTCTGCATACGTGATATGCATATTTAGGTTGGCGTGCGTGATTTGGCAGGAGAAACAAAAAAAATAAGACTAAAAATTGAAATACTTAAAGATTGTGTGTATATGTATGTGTGCATAAACAACAGAAAGCCCCTAAGTCTTCCAGGGTTTTCTGCCTCATAAGAATGAGCTCCAATAACGAAACTTTATAAAAATTCTGTCTGCAAGGGCTTTAGAAAGTTGAAGAAGGTAATTACATATCCTAATGGTTCCTTTCTCTGTATATGTATGCTGCTAAACCTACAGAATGTCACTGTTTTATGCAGTATTTTAAAACGGGAAGACAGTTCAGAAGGCAGCTGGGGCAGGAAAGACAACAATAAGCAGAAATGTAGAGACAGAGGGAATGTTTTGACATCAAGAAGTTCCTTCTGACGCCCCCATTCAGTGGCAAGGACTCAGCTGGGGGGTGTATTTTAAATAAACTTGGCTATGGTTACGTGCTGGGCCAGCAGCCCTGCAGCATCCAGCCTCTGACGTGCACAACAGATGCACGGATGCTGGCTTGGACTGGATTTCAAGGCAGCACAGCCATGAGATTGTCATCCATGTGACAGCCTTTCCACAACCTCTTACAGCCAAAAGTGAAATGTCCCAACTGCTGAGAGCTGCTGCACCCCCCTAGAACAGGCTATGGCTCGGCTGGGACTGATTTTGGATGGCCAAGAGTGGTTCCACGCAGCACATGCCTTTACCAAAGGCTCTGAGGCTCACATGCAGACTCAAAGGCCAAAGCAGCTGCATCCCATTACCAGTTTAATGCTGTTCCTTTATTTTGTCTGTAATTTTCCACCTCCACACTTGCCTTGCCAGGTAGCAGCTCTTACAGAAAACCTCCATCCGCCAACTTGGAAAAGCAGCCTGGTGGCCTCACGGGGGAGGAATAATAACTGGAGGATTATTATTTAGCCTTTTACTGACAGCTAATCTGAGGAAACACTGAGGAGGGAAAAAACATATTGGATAAACAAGGTTAGTATTTGTGGCGTGAACTGAATGTGGAGCAGGTCACAAGGCAGGCTCAGAAGTCTCATACAAATCAGTGAGAAAAAGAGCAAAACACAACAACAGCTTCTGTTAGGAGCGACGACTGCCACTGAGACCCTTGTAATATGGCATTTCCCAGCCAGCTACAAACAAACAGGACACTGGCTTCTAGTAAATAAGGGTTTGTTTTTTCCCAGACAAAAAAAGTGCCCAACAATAGTGGGACCAGGACTGCTCACGGTTCACAGGAAATGCTCACTGTGTCACCATCAGTCTAAGGGCTGCGTGAGGTCACGAGTTACATGGAAGAAAGATTAAGTCACATGCAGCAGTTTCTATTCAAAACCTCTTTTTGATAAGTTCTATTGGGGGAAAAATAGTTCTTTATAAGCTTAACAATAAGATCTGATATGGGAATAGGATGCTAAGGTCCTATTTTCATTTGTTAGAAATCATCACCTAGAGACTTGTTTATACACTTTAAATAAACACCATACAAATTTCTGAACGAACACAAGAAGCTGTCATGCCTTGCAAATGCTTTCTATTCCACAATTTCATCCTTGTATAAAATACTGTGTGCTGCTAAAAATATTTCACATTGATCTGTTTAAAACTGCATTGCTTATACAAGCTGCTTTGTTTAGACTGTATTTTTAAGGAGTGTAGCAAGCAGAACCAATGCTTGTCAAAAAGCTGTGAAAAAGTTCAAACTCTGGTATCTGTTTTTCATTTTATACATCAAAATTGTAGGAACCAGTGCAAACTCAAGCAGGTTAGCTTTGGAAGGTCTATATGAGGAGTAGGGGTTTCAGAATAATTTCATAAATTTAGCCAAATATCCATTCCCTTATATTTAAAATAAAAATACAGACTTGCCACATGTTTGTGTCTCCCAGAGAAACGGCAAACAAGCTGCAGTGCCTGTTTTGACAACTGCATCACCACGAAACTTTGACCATACATTCTTTGCTTCTTGCTATCTCCCCTCAGATTTTAGGACTTTTAATGGCTTAGAGTTGGACCCTGAGCTGCCAAAGAAACCATATCTGAACCAATGGATGTTGAACCAATGCACTGGAGTAGGCCCGACTGGTGGTCTGAGCACTACTGAGGTACAGTCAGCACTTGTACATAGAGTTTGTTGCATCCATGAGAAACCACCTTCTAAATTCTGGATTGAAATAGGAACTTTGACCAACAGGGAAGGGGTAAGAAAAAACACAGTAATTTCTCCTGGTGCCCATTACCATGATTTGAGCAGTGGGAGTACAAGCTTTTAAGAAGGAAATAATTTTAAGTACTGCTTGAAATCAGAGCCTGGTAGCACATGAGATGGGACAGCCTCTAATTTGCACCCCTCATGCTACAGTATCTTACAGCTGCTGGGGTGACAAGAAATGAAGCCCTATACTGGACTTGGTTTTAATGTGAAAATTTTGCTTTTCATTCAGTGACTCCTGCCCAGCCTGTATAAGGCGCTTGCTCAAGCCAAGGACTTGTTCAGAAGCCACTTGGAAGAAGCAGCAAATAGCACAACAGCACTGGAGAAAAACTGACCAATACTTGTGATCACAGAACTCAGTTTAATTGCAAGAGTGCAGATGGAAGAACTCGGAAACAAAACTGTGAGGTTTTTCATTGCTGCTCAGCTTCCTACATTAAAATGATTGCCCAGCAAGCTGTCAGGCATCTTGATTCGCTCAGTGTCTCAGGAACAACCTACTGCATAAACATCATCTCAAAACTGTGGCTTCAATCTTCCCACTGGTAAAATTCACATCCTGAAATTCCTCTTGTTCCTGTCGAATCAGAGCTCTTGTGCTTAGCCTGCAACATTCATGAGCTGTCAGCACATTATCCACATCTCACAGGCAGGAGTACGTGCGCTCTGCAAGCCGAACACTCTGCTGGAACACAAACATCACCCACTCGCAAGAAGTCTCTCCTCTCCCTCGTCCCCCTCCTGGTTAGCTCCTGTCAGGAGGGATGGCTGCACAAGGGCTGGGGTGCTGGGCTCTCACCTCACTCAGCTGCTCTGTTATTGCTCTGGATGATACACAGGGCTGCCTCCTCTGTGCAAACAAGGAATTTTTTGTGGGACACAAGACTGGAGGGATAAAGCACGATTTCTCCATTGGATGGGGTTATGGGCACTGAGGGGACTGATAATCAAAAGAACAAATAATTAATAGGAATACTGCAGAGACATAAAAAACATGGTAGTGCAAAAACCTGACAGCCAAGGGCAAAAAGTAGAAAATTCCTTCCAACACTACCAGCAGAAGTCAGCTGCAGCCACCCTGGAATGGTCAGGAAAAATCCACAGGACCAAAGAGACACTTTGCAGGGGAGACCACTGGGTCTGTCTTCCAGGACAGGGACCTGCTTCCTGCATTGCTGTGACATTCAAACCTTCTGCAGCACATTCAGGCCTTTAAAATGCATCCACATTTCTGCTTTAGTCACTCCCTTTCATAAGAACAGGATTCTAGACAAAATCTGCATCTACATTAGAGATACAGGAACAAATAATTAATAGGAAAACTAAAATGATGATGTTAGGTTAGAGATGTAGGAAAACTGTCTGACATTTCCTTAAAACTTGTATTTCAAATCTGAGATTTCCTTAGGAGCTGGATACAAACAAGTCAACACTGTTACAGCAGAAACAACTTCCAAAAATTTGGAAACTATTTCATGCCGTGTCTGCACCTAGATTAGAGCCACCCATTTTGAAAGACCAGCTAAACTGGTAATAAAACAAAGCCCTTGCTCTTCAACAGCTTCAGTACAGAAATATTAGTGTGGTGTTTCACATACAAAGTTCTGGAGGTGTTTTTAAGCTGCAGAAGAGTAATATCTCCTTCTGGCAAAGTTATTCTGCCTTTTGAAATTCCCCATGCAATAGCATGCCAGCAGCAACCATGGTGGGTTAAATAAGACTTCTGGAAAATGGAATTAAGGAAATAAGTGACAGGCCTCTTAAAGGATTTAATCATCCAGCTCTCCCATTTTCTGTCTCTGCTCAATTATTGCTTCTCAACCTCCTACAACTGTCCTCCCCTTCTCATATTTGGCAACTGTGGGAGTCGTCAGTGTTTCATTAAGCTCTGCTGCTGCACGGCTGTTCTGCCAAAGTTGTAGAAAGGTTTATGTGGCTTTCCTGACAATTTCTGGTTTATAACCCAGTTTTATGGTGCTGTGTCAGGAAAGAGAAGCGTATGTTAAGAGAAGTGAGCCAAAGGTATGTGTGGAAGGGGGAGAGGGGAAGCAAAAGCCTGGGAACAGCTGAGGTTTGAGGCATCAGAGAGAGAACACATGCGCTGATCTGCAGGCAGGCAAATGTGATTTTCCTTTTAGCATGATCACAAATGCTGTCAAGCAAAGCTTTTAAAGCTTCCATTATTTATTTTAAAGTTTCTAACCCTCCTATTAACCCATTTCCACAGGGGTAACATATGGTAATTCAGGTAGAAGACTATTTCTAGCTTACTGCCTTTGTAACAATCCAGTTTTCTACTTCCTTATCCAATATTGACATATATGTCTATTACTTGACTTATTTGCTACTCCTGCTGCTGCTGAGGAGGAGGAGGAATCAAAAGCAATGCATATGACCTGTCCTGCTCAAGGAAAGGCCAAAGAATCACCTACTGTTGTAGATTTTTTTTAACCATAGCTAATTAGCAATTCCTATAGGTTCCACTGAATTATACCCTTATCAAACCCACACTATTTACTTTTGCCAGGGTACAGTGTAAAGTGCCAGCTTTACTTACGACAGAAGCTGAACTTTTTATGCTCAAACACTGAGAATGCCAAACAAGCTTTGCCCATGCTGAAGCAGGTAAATAAGCTGCAGAGAGAACAAGGAAACACAACATTGCCAAGGGCTTAGATTCACTCAAGTTTTCTAGATTATCTGTGCCATCCTTTTTGGCTCTTGGGAAACTTGTTTTTAACTTTTCTTGCTCTCTCACTTATTAACCAATATTTAGAAATTTATCACTTTGAGACTAATAAGAAATTTGCATCACAGTATTTAATGAGCTGAAATGGAATACAGATTAAATCTGATGCAACTTCCAGTGTGCTGAACCAGCACTAATAAAAAAATTTCTTTTTAACCATCACTGTAGAGCAGTTTTAAGGGTATAACAGAGGTATTTACATCAACTAAAAGAATGAAAAATTTCTTCACTGTTCCAGAAAAACACAGGTTGTGCTCTGTATCAGAACCACCCAAGGCTGACTTCACAATGTCAGGGTATTTATTCCCAGCCTGTCTCCTGTTGCTGGCCAGTTAAGCAAGCTGCAGAAGGACTCAAAGGTCACATACCCACCATCAGCATCCATTTCCCATCGCTCCTAAGTGTCCTAATGTATGCAGGCCCGTGGATGAATGCAGCAATCAATAAGCTGTTTCACCACGCTGATCCTTCCCTCGCCCTTATGGGATGTAATTAAAAGGCATCAGCCGTACGTGATGCCCCACTTGGGCTCGGCGCATTACGTAACGCTGCAGCACTTCCCGCTCCTCTGGCTGCAAGATTACACATCAATTACTGTGACATGTGTTGCCTGAAGAGATACAGCATCCCAGTTTATCCAAAGCTCAATAGGGTTTTTCATCACTGCTTCTAGAAAATCGACAAATTTATAAACAAAGGACTTTGGCTCGAATTCCCTGAAAATTCCCAAACTCAAGAGGTTCTTATACATACAACAGAAAATCTTTCAGCAACCTGTTCTATTAATCAACAGTGGAGCTTTTGTTGCAGTGATTAACACAGTGATTAACTGGAATATGACCATCTACTTACATGGCTGAGTCAAATCCTAACTGAAAACTTGTGTTAACCCCTAGTTTTAACTCCAAGTAGAGTCAAACCTGAACTGTTAAGTCTGGGTATTCAACCCAGACTGGAGCAACCCTTCCCCTTCCTAAAAAAAAAATCTGGTCAACGAATAACTTTTCACTGTAAGAAAATGTTTTTAATTAAAATCATACTGGCTTAAGGGGGACCTATTCAACATGGGGCTGCCCAGCAGCACCATGAGGCAGCAGTAGGTGCAGCTTTAGCCCCCCTTGCGCTGTTCCTGTTCTGCTCTGCAGGGCACGGAGTTTGTGCCCAAAGGAAGCTTTGAGTACTCTTCCACACTGCTCTACCCAGACCTCAAGGGGAGGTGAAAGCCTGATTGACATAACTAAGCAAGGGCAAGATGAACAGCGGGGCTAGGACATTGCAAATGTTCTGGGACTTGCTCCTGCTCAAGACTTTTAAACCACCATTGTAGCAAACAGCAGCCTAGAAGGCATCACCAAGATACTAATTCCCATTCACTGCAGCAGAAATTTCCCTCTGACATGTCCACGCTACCCCACAAACTCCCAAGCCCTAGGGAATCATAAAGGTTCTGGTTCACCCTGCCAAACAAATGACTGGCATACACATAGTCCAGCACGGCATCTGCTCAGTGTATCCAGGAACAGAACTCGAAAAAGGAAGGCAAGCAGACTTGAGGGTAGCCAAAAAAGTATTTTTTTGTTGAGCAGGCAAGC
Source organism: Pachycephala philippinensis (assembly GCA_013397055.1). NCBI lineage: Eukaryota > Metazoa > Chordata > Aves > Passeriformes > Pachycephala > Pachycephala philippinensis. The sequence goes on along the minus strand of VWZT01013848.1, from coordinate 361,371 downwards.
CAGACAGAGTCTGGTCAGCACAATATTTGTGCCCTTGAATTGCAAGGAGCAAAGAAAACAGTTCATTTCCAGGCTCAAGAGTGAAATGCAAGGAGCTTGTCTCTGCACATTGATAAAAATAATTCTCTCTTTCCCCAGTTTTTAGACTTGACTACATACTTGAAAGTCACATGAAAAGAGTGACTTGAGGTGATTTTTGGCCTGTGTGCCCTTGCAGACACCATCTGAGAACCTTTTTCTTCCTGGGGATTAGTGACCAGACAGTTGGTCTTTACATTTCAGCTGGTATCACATTTTCATAGTCCTTTTAAGGGTCAGAAGGTGGTGCAGACAGCTCCTTCTATAATTACCCTGGTTGACCCAACAGAAAAAATGTAATACCTAATAAACATTATAGCTACCCAATATACACTTCATATTCCAAAAGCCATTTTTCCCCAAACAGCCAGAAGGGAAAAAAGCTGAATTGATCCTACCTACACTCCTTAGGCCATTGACATCGTGCAGTCTCAAAGTGCTTTACTTCCCTTTTCAATACTCAAAGACTCCCAAAAAGGCACCATTCCCATGACAGGCTTACAAAAAGTATACTGTTAATTGTTACCACGCTGAAAAATCAACCTTCTGGCCTTTCTAAAAGCTTTTGGACCACACGTTTGTTTATGACAGGAATAAACACTCTGCCTGGGATCATTTGGGTCACAACTGTGCTACTGGGAAGCTCTACCAGAAAGTCAGCAGAGAGTGGTAACATTGCATTTGCTTTTAAATTATTTGCTGTTTTAAAAATGTTGCTGAATTATATGAATGAATATATAAAGAAACATGCTGATTCTTCTAACTCATTATTCATTGTTTGCTTTAAAAAAACCCCAAACAGGCGAATTTTGCGAATAACCCATCCTAAGCTCCTAAAGAGAAACCGCATTCCTCTACCCAGTTGCCTTTATTGAGGTTAATTCCTCATGTGGCTATATCAAGCGGAACAGAAATCCTATTAGAGCTTTCCCCATTTGCTGCAACAAATGAACAGCATGTTGGAGTTTGCAGGCACAGTTTTCCATGTGCATTGCTCCAGGAAAAACACTGCAGTTCACCCGTGGTTGTAACAATCTCTAGATACAAGAATGAGGACTATCAGACAGAGAGTTTTAATCAACTGAGGGTTTTCCCTGCCAAAAAGTGTGGGTTTTCTCTGTAGCTATTCATGCCACCTGCCTTGTGGTAAAGCATTATAGAAAACCATCCTCTCAGATGAAATTCTGGGCTGATTAAAGACGGTGTTTATGAAGCCTGCCTCAAACTTTCCTGCACTTGCATGTTTTGGCTTGAACATTAACTTACATGAAACACGTTCTATACATGTACAGGGGAGATTTAGAAGCAGAGCTGCTTTCACATTGAAGTCTTCTAAATTCTAGTTAACAAATCCCTTGATCTTAGTATTTTGAGCTTGCAGTGCAGGGTCATACTACAGGGTTGCTCTCATAGGAAATTTTGGTAACTAGAGCAGAGTCTCAGGCATCACTCCAAATAACTCACTCACTGTGTCCCAGAGAAGTGGCTCCCCCACCCTCACTCAGCTGTTTAAAAATTATACAACTGCATTTGTACGTGAAGGATAATGAGATCCATGGAGTCCCTTTGCACCAAATAACTGGAATTGACAGTCTGGAATAAAATGTAATAATGCAAGATGAATAAGACTCCTTACTGCAGACCATTAAATGTGATCTTTACTCACACGTATTATGTTGCACAATCAGCGAAGCTACACGTGGAAGGATGAATTTACCAATAAAACCTGAAGTTAAGCAAGCAGAGCACACCAGCACATAAGACAGCAGATATTTTCCATTCCAAATGTGCAAATTATGAGAGTTAGGCCCTACTGGGGAGAAAGCAGAACAGACCTGTCTTCCAACAACCAGACAAGTATTTTTATTATATCATGAAAAGCAGTTTTTCTTTATATCACTCTGCATGTAATTTTTTCTTGCCATTTGAACTTATAAAAGAATGGAACAAGTTATATATCATATATACATGTATATATTATTATATATGTTATATATTATTTATACATATGTACAAGTTATGTATGTTACAGGTGCAACAACACAGAATTATTCAGTCATCCAACAAAGAGCCCGAATAATTTTTAAGATTGAAACCTAAATAATTCGCAAAATTTGGCATCCTTTCGTACCTGACAAAGTTGTACCAAACTCCTCTCCTGAAGGTTACAGCTTAAAAACATTTGAAAACTCTTTTTAAACACATTTGCCACATCAACAGGGTAGGAATACACACTGCAGAAAAATAACCTTCCTCTCCATTTATCTCCACAACCTCTGGCACATGCTGACTGCTCTCCAGACCAATGGAGTCCCTGGCACAAAATTTATGATGCATGACTTTGACTACCTCAGAGAAGGGGGAGCACTTGTTGGACTATTGCTTAATTAAATGACAGAAAAAGAGCCACCCTCAGCCTTTTAACTGATTACATAATCTTATTTTCTCATGCCAACCCCAAATATCCTGAAAGCTCCCCCATGCACTTCTTGAGCTTCTCCACTGTTACACAGCGTGTCTGTCTTGGGGGGACCCAGCAAGTCACTTGGGAAGGGGTGTCAACACTGCTGCTCACTGGCTGAGCCATGACTTCTGAGATGTCAGCCACTTGGGGCTTGAAAACTGAGTTTCTGGCATACTTGTGTTGGTTGTAACGGAAAGGAAAGACAAGAAAAAAAAAAGTTCTGTTTTAATTTCATACAGATGACAAAGCTTCCTTTTGCTCTTATTTAAGGTCAGTATGAAGTAAGCATCATTTGCTTTGTGTTAGAGGGTAGGTTTAGATTAGGTATTAGGAAGAAATTGTTCCCTGTGAGGCCCTGGCACAGGTTGCCCAGAAGCTGTGGCTGCTCCATCCCTGGAAATGTCCAAGGCCAGGCTGGATGGGGCTTGGAGCAACCTGGGATAGTGGAAGGTGTCCCTGCCCATGGCAGTGAGGTGGAACTGGATGGTCTTGAAGGTTCCTTGTAGCCCAAGCCATTCTATGGTTCTATGTTACAAAGGCATTAATATCAGGAACACCAACCCCTTTTTTTTAAAAACAGCAGATATAGTGCAGAACCACTACAGGGGTGATAAACTGACACCAAAGTTTAGCAACCAGAATTTTTTTTTTTTAAGTTTTACATAATAATCACTCAAGGGGATTAAAAAAGAGCAGAGTACAGTGCATCTGCTCTTCTTTTCTGCTGCAGCTTGGAAGAAAACAGCAGATCAGATATTTCAATGACATCCAATCGCTGCATAAATTGTTTTAATTGCAGCTGAGTATGATAAACAATCATTTTGAAGTCACCTGATGCAGTCCATATAAGACAGCAGGTATGCCTGTAATGACTCTTCCTTGCCAGAAAATGTCTGGCTTGGTAGGACACTGACTTTCCAAATCAGGCAAAGAAAACATAGTGAATACCACAACTGTCTCCACTACAACTAATTAACCCCAGTAAACAATCATTTATCTGAATACCCAAGACACTTTGGTTTAAATTCATGAAGATTTTTCCCAGAGTGCCCAAGTTTAATACTAATTTTAGAATATGTAATTTAATATTTATTTTCCTGCCACCTACATGAACTCTGAAGGGCATGAACTTGATCTCTATTCTCCAAAGAAATACTTTACTTTCCAGAAGTGTCCAGATATGACATTTGTAAGAGGTATTAAAACACTTCCAGATCAAGAGCTAATTTAAAGCCAGAAGGATATTTTTGGAATTTGCAGATTATACTGGCTGGGGGGGGAAGCTCAATTCTGAATTATTGAAAGACCATTGTTTACAGAGCAGCACAACTGATAAAAGCAGGAAATTTGTGTTTTTATATAGCCAATACAGAGAACACATAGAAAATGACCCAGCTCAGTTTATCACTTGAGCTAGAAAGAACAGACACTGGGATTCAGGGGAGGATAGAAATTCAAGGTGAAGATGACTTGAGCAGAAGTTATACAAAATTTACTGGCATAATAAAAGCAATTGCACTGCCTCAGGGTGGGACACTTGCCAAAGGCAAAGCTGATACCAAGGACAGAACCAGGCCACTGTAGGGACTGAGCCTTTCTGTTGATCCTTCTCCATATCAGCACCTCCATGGGGAAAAGTATTCTTGCTCTGGAAGTGTGTTAAGACATTTTTGAGCCGAGTGTGGAAGTTCTGTCCTCATACAGAACACTCCCAAAAACCTGGAGAGAAGACACCTGGCTTTGCTGTACAAAACTTTAATCCAGCAGTCACCATTCCCTATAAATAACAGAAACACAGATTCAAATTCTTCGGTTTACATGTTCTGCATCTACTACACCACAAAAAATTCACCATAAGGCTCCAACTGAACATCACCGAATGTTAACAGAGTTGGGTTCATCTATTTATGGAAAAATCTGCATCTGTGCTGCTCTGTACCCAGTTACTCAGGACTTCAGGGAGAGGAAGATGTTTACAAAGTAACATGAACTATAGGGGATTTATCCAAACCAACGCAGACGTAATCCATAACATGTATTTTCCCTATTTTGTTAAATGGGCTTGTATTAAATATTATCAAACTGAATCAGCAGCAGAAAACATTTCCAATAATTTCTTGCAAAATAGACTGCAGGAAGTATATCTGAAACCTCTTCAACTGTTGGTTGGTGAAAAGAGGATGATTAAATGGAGTCCCAGAGGGGCATCACAATAGAAGGACTTGCAACAAGCCCAGGAGACTGGGGGGAACAGAGCTCAAGGGGCTGCAGCTCTGACAATCCTTTATTAAAGCATTACATGAGTTGGCAAAAGCCTACTGACATTCTTTTAATTTCCAAAGTGGCTTTAATTCTATTTCTTTGAAAAGTAAGACTCCTGTTTCCTAAGGAGTGCTCAGCTATTCCTTTCTCATAACCTGTCTCACAGTCCACATTCAACAGAAACCCACTGATGTGAGCCGTAGGGTTGCCTGTTCCAAGGCTGGGCATCCAAATCTCAGTTCTGCATCTGCAAGTCTCTGCCACCAGAACCCCATTCAAGAGCTGAAAGGTTTCTTTTTACAGTAAAGAACAGGCACTTGCCTGCTGGAAAATTGCCCTGGTGGCAATTACTTTGTAATAAAGAGCATGGAAGCACTATCATGTTTCACCTGTTATCACTATGGCAAAGTTACCTCTCGGTCAGAGCTGAGGGTCAAATTCAAATTCTGAGCAGAAAAACTCATGCATGTACATTCAAGGCTTCTCCTGACATCTTGCTCCACATGAGGGTGTTTGGACAGAAGTATAAAGAGATGTTGGGCATGTGGGTGGAAAGCAGATTAAGAGGAGGGGTTTAGGCTAAGAGGTTGTGTAAATGTGTGTTTAAAACCACTCAATTTTAGCGCATTTCCAGGAAGCCAAAGCCTGTCCCTACTTCTCTCATCTTTTCCCCACTACTCACAGGAAATCTTAGTAAAAATCCAGGGATCCTGCAGTTCCTTTATTCCCATCTGTGCCTATTTCTACTCTCTAGCACTGCCCTTGAAAGCAGCAGAAAGGCTTGCCTTGAGTCTCAAAACAAGGTGGGTCTGGTATGTGTGAGAGGAAAAAATTTCAAGTCAATTCAGTGACCCAATGATAAGAGAGGCGTAAAAACCCTGTTTACAATAGAATTTAATGCTATTGGCTGATAGGAAAATTAAAATTTTTAAAATATGCTTTAATTTAATACAGTCCCATACCCAGTTCACCACCATTAGCTTGCAGCAGTGTTATTAATTAGTCCTTATTTCTGCTGCTTTACTAGATCTTTGAGCAGGAGAAAAGGAATTTGGGAAAGAAGGGGAACACAGATCTCAAAGTACACCTAAGTCATGCCAAACAGTTTAGCCTCTCCTAACCCTTGGCCACTCCAGATAAAAGGGAGGCAGCATGCTGGACAGAAAATATTTACAGGTAGAAAGAAGCAGCTACGTAAGGATAGAGATGTACATTTCCTTCTTAGAGACTGTTCATTTTTGGAGGCTTCAAGATCTTCTGAAAAATCACAGACTAAAATGTCTATTGCTGCAGGAAAAAAAAAAAAGAAAAGGATTTTAAGAACAGAGGTGACAATGAAATAAAAAATTGCTTTTAAACCTCCATCCTTTGCTGACAGCCTGCATTTTTACACAGTTTGCTTTGCCCTGCACTGTGCTGCTTCTATCAGCCCACAGTTTTTAGACCTGTTTGTATTTCTTGTGTGATATACTGGTCACTTGCTCTAACCCCAGACCACACAAACTCTAAAAATGAAAACTTCCAAGGATTCAAAGAAATGTTTACTCACAGTTTTTACTGTGAACACTCTTTGTGCTAGGGGGAAAAAAAAAAAACAACCCACATTAACATTCCCACAGTACACAATTAAAAGTTCAAGGACTTTTATTAAAGATTTAGAATTGGAAAAAGCAGCACCATAGCAAGTATGAATCTTATTTTAGAAGCAGCTTCTCCAGAAAGCTTTATTCAGGGGGGGAAAAAAATAAGTTACCTAGTAAGTAATAGGAAACATATTTCATGCTATGGGTGCTATGCACTCAACTTCCCCCTCCTAGAAAGGCTTTTCATCCAAACTCACACAGTCTGTAGGACCCTAGAGCCAGCAGGAATCCTCACATTACCCAGCTGAAAATCTGCCATGTGTTATCAGAAGGCCAGATTCAGTGTTACTTAAAGAAAAACAGAACATTGATATAAAAAAAGCTGCAAGGAACAGCTATTGCACAACTGCCAAACCACATGGCATTTGCCTTGATATGAAAATAAAGCACATGCTCCTAACTGCCCCCAGGATTAAAAATCTTAACAGTTCCATAGCATCTTTATTTTAAAAGGGTTTTAAATATATCTTTAATCCAACCTTCCACTGAAGGCTATCTGTGTTCAAAATCTGTGCTGCTATTGCTTCGAGGTCAAAAGATATTTTATGTAAGAGTGATACATGATATGAAAGCCTGAGTTGCTTGTTAGTTTAAAAAAAAAGTACAGTAAAATTAGTCTTACACAACCCCTTAGTGGGCATAAAATTAGTCAATAAGTAAAAAAAGATGGGTGGGGAGGTTTTACAGAGCAATTAACATGTGCCTCAGGCACAATATTTGCAGTCTTACACATTCCACCACATGAGATGTCAGTACAAACTTTATGTGATCTTACAGACTAAGTCTAAAGCTAACAAGGCTGAAAAAATGATTTAATTGTTTATTATTCCAGGTTTTCTGGATCCACTGTGTGTTCAATTCTTGCCCTTAGGTTAGCTGTGTTACAGTCCTCTCTTGGGACAGGTCAGCTCTCAAGCCATAAATTCTTCCAAGGAGAAATTCAGATCCTGCAATTCACTCTCAGCATCAAATGCAGCCATGCCTGGGAGCACGGATGCAGCTGGATTGAACAGGAATTTAACTCTGGGAGTCAAAGGACAGGTTATAGCAACTCAGTTTCTTCCTGGTAAGACAAGATAAGGTAGGCCACAGCTGAAATGGAAGATGCAGCTTTGCAGAAAGCCAGTTAAAAATACATAACCTTAATGTAACCTCTGGCAGAGATGAGGAATAAACTCAACTACTCGAGCTAAGCTGAAATAGAGTCAGTGCTGCTTTGTGTTGAAGAGCTTCCTCCATCTGCAAGAGGCTTTCCAGCCACTCAGCTCTTTTTCACTTGAATTATAGTCTCTAACAGCCCATCCAACCCTTTGCTCCCTTCTTCCCCAAGAGATCTTTCAGGTTTTTAGATTTCCTTTGATCTCAGGCTTAGCCTTAGGAAGGCTATCCGCTTCCACACTGAATTGAGTCAGCAATTGATACCTTAATTCCTTTGAAGAAACAGACCTAGAAGCCAATTCATCTGTAACATTTCATGCTTGGTTTCTAAATACATCTCCATAATCTCCCTTTACCTACAAGCATTCTTCTCAGGCAGGTACAAACACTACATTTCAATGGGGAGAGTCACTACTGCACACTAAAAGAGTTCACTCTGGAATATTGAATCTCGTCAGCATAATGAGTTCTCAGCTACCACAGAGATTTCTCAGAATCAGCAATTTGAATTATTGCTTAACACACTTTTTCCATACTGGCAATTTCACATGAACTAGATTTCAAGACCCTTTAAGCACAGTCTGCCAAGCTTTAGGCTGGATGGATTTTGAATGTTAGATAATGATTTCTATAATGAGATATTCTATCTAAATGCTTTAGCCATAAAATAACGGCCCAAACCCCTGAACAGCTTTCCTATATATATGAGATACAAGCAACTACAGCGTTTTGCTGATTTGAAAGGACCTAATGAGAGAAATAATTTCTTGTCCAAACAAAAATAATCTATGGTATTCTGGTCTGCGTAGCTCAGCCTTTCTCTGTAGTAAAATCTAATAATTAGCAGTGAAATACTCATTTTCCAGAAATTCTATTCTTCAATGTTATTGCCTAAAAACAACATCAATGCTCAGGGTTAAGCTTAAAATGACCAACTTCAATATTTAATGCTAGACTAGCCAATGCTTACTACAAGAATCCATTAACTCTCACAGTAAAACAAAGTGATGCCATCACAGAGAGGCACTCATATGTGAAATGCAGAAAAAACACAGCTACTCCTGTACCACACCAGACAAACATCCCTAAATTTAAGTGACATTATAAAGGTAAGCAGCATATGTAAACTCATTTTCCTTACGTTTTCTTATGAAACTATGTAAATGTACACAGATTCCTTTTAAGAGCACTAGTGTAATATATTTAATTTATGCAGGGGAATGAGGAACAGCTCTGGTGCTGACAGTCACTTCTGTGCCTATTAACTATTCATAAAACACTCAATAGCATTGAAAGAGCCTTTGAAGCAACAGTAAAGGCTTGACAAAGCTTTTATCATATTAAATATAAAACGTGAAATTTCATGTTTACAGCTACCACTACTCATTAGTCAGACAGTGAGTTTTTCATGCTGAAAGCAGCAGCCACCCCGAGTCACAAAATACAGACTCTTTTTTCTTCCATAGTCCTAATGAAACAGGCACACAGATCCCACCTTTCAGAACTAAAATGGATTTACAGCTTGCATGAAAATAAAAATTTTGTTTGAATTAAAATAGACATAATCTGAAACTACCAGGTTATGTATTTATTAATGGTTTAAAGTGTTATTAGCAGAAGTCATGTATTGTGATTTCACTGAACAAGTTTCTTCAAAAACCAGTTTCTCCAAGTTTACACCACACCAGTCTTCAGTTTCTCCTCCTTTTACTTTTATTCAAGCAAAATCCTGTGCAAAAGCATTTTATCATGCATCCAAATCTTCCATAAACTTATGAACTGGAAGTAATTTTAGAGATTTAATCCTTAGAAGCCAAGTTTAATGATGGAAGAAAATACACTGTCATTTATAAACAATAGCAGGGATTTTAATTCCTTCTCACAGATAAGCAGCATTAAGTACCAGACGTTTCAGAAGAGAAAGGTCTCATCCTGATCCTATGGAATTTGTTGTTTATGTGTAGGGGAAAAAACCAGCAGTGTTAATACTCAAGGATAACATGAATCACTCAGTTTCTCAAAACCCTTGGACTCATGAACAGGTAACACTCAAGTTCTGAAGGTGCTGAAAGCTTATTTTCTGGTAAAATTTAACACTGACAGAAACTGCTTATTGAACAGGTCTCAAAAAGGTTAATGGAGATTTTTAGAGATTATAACTTCTGCAAGTGTCAACTAATATAATTTCATCTGGACTCAGACCAGAATTCTCATATTTGGCTTTTTTTTTTACATCGTTTGAATTCTTCTCAAGTTCACTGCTTCATTTTGAATTCTTACGCTGCAGATACTAAGAAACCAAAGAGCAAGCTGGAATTAAAAAAACATGTAATATATATTTGGCTTGTAGTTGTTGCTAAGCTACTAAAGCCTAGTTATGACTACGAGGCTGTTATAGATTTGTAGCTGCATTTCTGACACAGCAATGTAACATCAATTATAGCAATAAAGACAATGATTAAAGTCAGAAATCAGAACTTATTTCAGTAGGGGTGCAGTAATTCAGGTGCTTCAGCACCATTCCAATTCCCAGTATCCATTGATTCAAGCAGCTTTCACTGATGCTTTCAGTTCTTTTTTTAAGATTTCAGAAGTTCAGGAAATTTAAACACAATGAGTTCAACCACTACTGAACTGGAAAGGAACCATCCAAGTGACCATCTCCTTCAGCTGATAAAATCTCGTGGGTTACAGAACAAGTAGGACAGCTCCTTCATCTGCCAAATCATAACTACACCTCTGATCCAGGGTACTCAAACTGCAAGGAAAGTCAAATACTTGCAAGCAGAAAGTGTGTAACACCATACTAACGTGCCTAAGGTTTTCATGGTGGTATCTGATAAGAATCTCAGATTATTTCAGTGACCAAAGTTTTCCCAGGCACAGAAAAGAACAAGCACACACTGTAAAGTTTACTTGTTAATATTCAACACACTCTGTGAAGAGTCATCTTTTTTTGGGTACCCGAAAGGCTTCTTGTTCTTCAGTGTATTATAAGCAAAATTGGTTGAGTCACTGCACTTCCCCAGGTGCCAATTCTCAAATATAGTTTCTCGAGCCAATTCAATCTCACAGAAACTGATCTTTGCTTTTACCAAAACAAGAAGCAAAGGGAATATTAGAGCAGTTCGACAGCTATATTGCAACCCCCTCCAGTGAGGAATAAATATAGCTCATGCTGAGGCAGACAGATGTGGAGGTTGATAAAGGTAAACAGAAACATGTAAGAGGTAATTACAAAGAGGCCAGATAAGTCACCCGTGAATAACTTAACCCTTCAGTGAATCCAAAATTGTTTTTAGCCCTGCACAGGAGCCAAGCAGAAAGATTCCGATTAGCTGCCAAAGCACTGACATTTGTAACTGCTACCTCCATTTCTTATCTCTGTGTCAGGGAACATCGTCACTGCATCCCCACAGACTTTGGCATCCCTTTGTCAATTTGCAGCTTTTCTAGAAGTGGGAGCCCTCTTCTTCCCTTCCCCCAAATCCCGATGTTTTTTTGATCACTGGGGTTAGGGAAGGAAGGGAAGAGATATTTCTCAATTATCTTGAGGAAACAGCTAGAAAAGCTCACAAAAGAAATGTAAACTGGAAGACCAGTCAGTAATTAAGAGGATGGTTTATTTATACTGTCTGACCTTACCCTATGGTAAGGTAAAGTCAGCTTAGCCAGCCATACATTTTAATCATCCAAGTGGCAGCACAAACAAAGCAAACAAAAACCTACAGGTCACGTACAAAACCAGGGATCTTCTCCATGCAAAGCAGGATGCAAGTTTTTGAGTTTATGGTAGGCAGTTATTGAATCAATGCTGTCAGTACAAGGGACTGAAGTCTCTACATCTCAACTTACACAAAAGACAAAACCTCAAAACAAGTTATGAACGTTACAAACATTCCTAGATGAAGTTGCATGTGTTTTATTTAGCAAGTCAGGTTGATCAGAAAAGCTCTTTTTTGGAGCTTTTTAGAATGTGTTTTAACTATGCAAACGATAGATCCATGAAGACCATCTGATGAGCTCTGAAGATTAAAATTTTCAGGAGAACATGGAGGCTTAACTCATCATTATCTCCCATGGCACTAACTGCACAGATTATTCACTCCAAATAAACCAACTAGCAATTTCATAGGAAAACACATTTTAACTGCAGGAAGACTGCATGAAAGGACTTGTACATCACACGCTCACAAGTTGAATCTCAGATGCCTTTTTCTCATATCAAACAAACAAAAACCCCCCATGTGTTTCACTCAAGATGCTAACCTGGGAATTTTTAAACAATGCTGTAAATAGTATTCACTGAATATTATTTTTTTAGTTGGTTGAGTGCTTCTGTTTGGCCACAGCTGAGCAAGCTGTAAGGCACACCTGCACATGTAAGCCAGAGCAAACATATAATATACAAATATATAGACAATTATACAGGGCACACACACGGTTGGTTTATTCCCCACTCAGTCTGGCATTTCCATTCAGGGTCATGTTATGTTTTCTGATTTCTGATTGACAACACAAGTTTCTGTATTTGATAAAGGCAATACCAGATACTCTTAATACTGTAAACAGTTTATATGAAACCTAATGACAATGCTCACCATGAAATTTAACACTGACTACACCTATTCTAAACCCCTGCCCCCATTATCATCTAAGGCTATTGGTATCATGATTTATTCATGTGTATTCACGTGCTATAAATTCCAGATTAATCACACAAAACAAGACTCACTAGTGGTTAGAAATAAATGCAGTAGTTCCGTGGAAAAAACAATTTATCTAACTGTTTATTCTAAAGTACAGTAACTTGAAGCACTTCTCCATAAATTAAAAAAAATGCTTCACTGCAATCCTTTACAGCCTAATATTGTTTCTAGTTTCTAGGACACTTACCTTGTAGTAGAGAATTTTAGAATTAAATCAGGTTACATTTTTTACTGAGGGAAGCAATATTAGACAGAAGATGAATGCATATAGAAATCCTTCCCACCTAAACATGATCACACAGTTGAATCTGTGCTACACACAAGGAAAAAAACCAAAATCCTTTTTACCTTGTGTACCTTTATTGGGCAGATGCATCTTCCCTCTTTGCCTGGCTTCAATCAATGCAAAAATATATAGAAAGCTTTGACTCACAGAAATGAGAATTACTTACCAATTTGTAACAATACAGGTGTTACCAAAGCTGTCTCCATGGCATAACAAAATTCCCTGCCAAACATTACTGCACCATGCATCACCCACAGGCGTATCGGTATCCGGTCTATGGATCCTTCACTAATGGTCTCCTCCCTACTTTCATTCTCCTTGTTTTCTGGTTTCTGAAGCTGTGCCACAGGTAGATCTTGAACTTGCATAGATTCCGAGTCAGCATTCTGAGGAGCCATTTTCATTACCATAAAAAATATATATATTTGTTATATCTATATAAATAATACTACCATAACTCCACGAACAAGTTAGGGTGTCTTCTCTTTCAGCTTCTGTTCCTCAGGCAAGTAATGCTTATATTCCTCTTGTACAAACAGGTATCTTGCAACTTCTTGTATAGATACGAGACATTAAGAATGAAAAGCTATTTGGTAGGAATTACAACATATGGCTTGCTGGTTTACTGTGAGTTAGAGTTAAAAATCCATAATTGCCATTCAGTTAATACCAGTTTCATAATTATTATTGAAGAAGGGCTGAAGTTGTTATTCGTGCTACAGAGAGGTGGAAAGGCGACACAAAGAGGTGCTCCACTGTTAATCCCCATCGAGTGGCTGATTAATCTGCAACAAAAAGCAAACATTTAAAAATTTCAATAGGATTTTTCAGGATATTGTGTCCCCCCCCCTTAACCATATAACCCATTTCCTGCTTCATGCTTTCCATTGTCCTTTGCCTAGCATAGGGTCCTTTATTCCACGTTCCCTCCTACCTCTGCACTTTCCATTGAAAAGCAGTTGTGCCTTGTATTTAAATGATGCTTTACTGTACTCCAGTTCCTCTGGTTTGTGGTCCTACACAAAGCCACAGAAGAATATCAGGGTACTTGTCCAAGATCCTCAGAACACCAAGCACAAGACTATGATTCCGGGAAATTTAAAGCAGGTTGCATTTCAGAAACAGTATAGGATATTCCAGTTCTATGCCAGGAAGATGATTCATCAATTACCATGGTCACACAGATATCTCCATTTAGACTCTTGGAAGTTGCAAGTTACTTTACAGTAATTATCACACCATTTTATACTGAAGATATTTCTCAAGCAAGTATGAGCAAAATAAGCCATGATGAATATAACTAAGGATTGATATTTAAATATTTAAACTTTAATGAAGATATACACATCACATGAATTCATCTTCTTTCTGCACACAAGACCAGAGCATCTTACTCCCACATCCTGTGAGGCTGCTGAAATTTGTGAAAGCAGAATGGTACAATATCTTTCACATTCAAATTATTAAAATATATTCTAACCGGGTCAGACAAGCTTCTTCTGTATCATTCCCTCCTTTGTGCCATAGACAAAATCTAAGCAGATGTACAAACACTGCACCATGCCAATCAACATGTGTTTAAGCACTTAGGAGAAGAAAACAAAGCATCTTATAACAAGTCAGATTACATAATGTTTGTACTAGAAGGATGCATATTTACATCTCTGCACACAGGGTGACTGAGCTGTGACCCCAGGACAAAACCCCTCAGGGATATGGTTCCATGAAATGCTGGCTCTGGCAGCAAAGCTGGCCTCAGTAGAAATCCCCACGCTGCAATTCCCCAAAAGTTGTGGCAACAAAAACTCTTAGTGGGCTCAAGCACAAAGCAGATCATTAAGTGGTGAGGCTAAAACTGAGCCTTAGGGAACAGATGACATGTTTGGTGTTTAAAACACATCACAAGAGCAGCTCTGTTTCAGTGTGACCTCAGGCACTGTTCTACTAAAAGTGAATCCCGAGAACACCATCTTGAGCACCCCCTCCTGCCGACACCCTCCTTCGAGCTGTTTATTGCATATATGTTGTTCTTTCATTCAAAAGCATCTTTTTTGGTCTGGGTTTTTAGTTCTTCCAGGCTCCCCAAGATTACTGGAATTCTCACATTTGATCACCTCAACAACAAACTAATACTAAAATTTTATTTTGAGCTGGACAAACATTTAAATCCCATGAGAAAGTTAAAGTAACTTACTGAACTAGTTCCATAAACCAAGTTAAGTTCAAGTTTTTTCTATAAGCATTAAACAGCTCAGAACAGAAAGGACTCGAGAAAGCATTTCTCTACCGACTCAGAATTAACAGAAATTAAGATGTAAGTAGTTTATCATAAATGTAAAGTACTCTGCGTATTAAAAAAACATATCCACTTTACATAACACAAGTTCTGAGTGAGTAAAGCCTACAAAATACATGTTCTGGAGTAGGAGCAATTATTTTAATTGCAGACTAGTCATAAAATGTTTAACTGCTGGCAGATTCAGGCAACATGACATTCAGTAGAATTTAAAAGTATACATGTTAGCTCTTATTCAAAAAATCAGCAGAACATGTATGTTGTATTACAGACTAAGGGTCATGGATTACTCTCCTGCACAAACTGGCTTTAAAGTCTCTACTGTTTTCTCATGCCTGATTTCCTCTCCTGTGAAGGATTTAATTCCCCTTCCCTAAACACCTTGTTCCATATGGAGTTCCAGGGTGAGGCACTGAGAGGAAGGCAGTTCATCACTCCAGAATATTCTGTGCTGCACTGGGGCAGCCTGCACATGGCAAGAAGGATGACACCAAGCCAGGAGCATTTGTCCTGGGAAAGGATAAAGAGGCAGGACAAAAGAGGATATCTGAGATTTAGCCCATTTGAGCAAGGCTCTTAAGGGATGACTGAAAAAGTTATTTCTGAAGTGGAAGATGATGGGGAATGATCAGATAATTTAAGAGCCAGGAATAATGGGTGGTAGATGGAGGTAGACTTTGAAGCTGTAATTGACACAGATAAGAACAGCATATTTTAAAAATGCCAGAAAAAGCAGTTACAGTGTTCAAGTGCCATAGCAAGAGGCACAATGGACAGGTTTTATCTAAAAGAACAGAGAATTACTGTTCCATTATGTCAATTTTGTGGTAAGCATAACGATAGATTTCCTGCAGCACTTTCATCTGACTCCAAGTGCACGTCTAATACAAGAGCCAGAGAATAACAAGAGCCTCTCAGAAAGGTCTTCAGTTCTTTCCTAAGCCCTGCTCAGTTGTGTTCATGTTCATTTTACACTGATATATATTCTGCTACTGCTTTTTCCAAGTTCATTTTGAATTTGGCAAGTTTGAATAGTGGTATTCTTTCTTCTCAAAGAGGGAGACAAATTCATTTACCTGATGGAAGTAAATATAACAGAGGCTTTTATGTAGCAAAGAACTCCAAAGTAAATGGCACCTGAAGAGAAGCTGGATTAAAATACCAACGCAGAATTCTCTCATGTCTGCATCCAGCACAAATTGTTTTTCATGGCTGGTTTTCAAGGGCATTTTCATAACTAACAACAAATAAAGCAGGAGAATGAAGAATTTCATCCATGGGAAGAGATTCCTGTTGGGCATTATACACAGGTTGGGTGTGAAGTGAACTTCAGATACAGAAACATTTCTGATCTTGCTGAGTGTTTATGGGAGGAGGAGACTGATGACACTGGCTCTTCATCAGTTTAATTGCACACGTTTTACTTTGACCTTTGGCCATGTTTTAGCAATGACAGAAACCTATAAAGCAATAGTTAATATTTCAACAAAACAGGCGAGTAATATATTCCAAAAACTAATCTGTAAGAAAAATTTTATAAAGCTTCTCAAATGGCTTGCAATCTTACCTGTTATCCTTTTACCACCTACCTTCCACTGAGGCATAACATGACTGTGTCAAACACAAAACATGTTACAGGCTTGACAAGTCAATAACCCTGTGCCTCAAACAGGTACTGATCACAGACAGAACCAAAGGAAAATCATTGCCTTTCCTCAGGGTTTGCCGTAGAAGAGGAAGTGTTATATAGGTCGTATCTGTAGTCCATGAAATTCCATGGTTTTCTTTTCCCTAGTGAGCACTACAATGCTTAAGATGTACAAAGAGCTACACAATTATACAACATGATGCCTCAGGCAAATGACTTCTATCACACATCTCAGCTTGTTTTTGAGTTCAGGAATTGGGGGTTTGACAAGCAGTGTTCCTGCATTTGTGATGCCACCATCTGCAGGTCAGCAGACTCGTAGTACACCCATCAATACCAAAATAAATGAGGTTAACAGTGATCCTGCCGAAATCTTTGAAGAGTGAACTATTTCTGATGCACGTTTCCAGATCTCTCTTGCTAACAAGGAATAAGAATGCACTGTTTGACAAGTAACTACAATTTCTGAACCACTGCCAAAGCATATGACTGTAAGCTGTGGAGTACACAGCACATTTCAGGTAATCACACACGTATTTTTTTGAGCTGTACTAAAGCTTGGCAAGCAGAAAACAGTTAAATGGGCTCAACTGGAGACCATGAGAAGATTCCCAATCTTTTGGAAGGTTTTCTTCCTATAAAGTCTTTGGGCATTCCCTCAGGCATTTATTGGTGTAAGAAACAATCTCAGAAGAGTTGGTATTCACTAGTTATAAAAACCCAAGACAATGAGAAAAATAAGCACAGCCTATGAAAAACTGGAATGAGCAAACTGAAAATGATGGAAACAGTCCTGTCCAAGCACTACTGAATATCTATGGAAAAAAGGAGAGGACTGAACAGAGACAAACTACCCCTTCTCTCATCCTGTTATTTTTATTGCATTAAGTTTATTGCATTAACTTCCAGTCATTTATGTAGTTATCTCCTGTCTTCAAGATCTGCCTCTTACTTAACCATGACTTTCTTTTATATGCCGAG
Organism: Pachycephala philippinensis; assembly: GCA_013397055.1. Classification (NCBI taxonomy): domain Eukaryota; kingdom Metazoa; phylum Chordata; class Aves; order Passeriformes; genus Pachycephala; species Pachycephala philippinensis. The sequence goes on along the minus strand of VWZT01013848.1, from coordinate 343,846 downwards.
ATACAGACTGACCAAAGTTGTCTCAAATCATGAAGAGCTGCATCCAGTTTTGCTCACAGTAATTATTTTCTAATGAAGTAGGAAATACTCTAACTCAAAGATTCTACAGTTTAAATGAAATCTAACTTCTTGATGCTGAAAGGAAGGATGAAGTGACACCTTGAGCCATCATTGCATACAATGTCTTTTCATTATTTACCACTATCTTCAGAAGGGAAAATAGCTAAGAATCAATTAATCAATTATTACAGAATTTAAATAGGCTTTAATGATTCTGGTCACAGTTGTCATTGTCACATTAGGACCTGTCAGTGATCCATTCTGCTCAACACATCAAAAAAACCCCAACCAACAAAAAACCCCCAAGTAAGTGTACTTCTCCATGAAATATTCAAATGTTTACTTGGAAAAAAAGTGTAAGACCGCAGAAGCTGCCAGCCTAATGGCAGAAGATTTTTGTTCCTCCCAGGGCCTTACAACTTACCCTCCTCCAGTGCTTCAATGAGTGCATCCCACAGACATCCATGCTAGCAACCACACTATTTCACCTGTGAATCATGTCAGGCTGACAAGCCTATAAGTGCCCAGTCATTCCATTTATTTGTCAAATACTTTTCTGCCAAGTTGGTTTATGCTCAGGTTTTCAAGTAATCTGGCCATATCTTGAAAAGTTATCTAGACTGATTTAAGTTTAGTTTTAATATTAGCATTAGAAAGAAAGGCATTCTGAGTTTATCTGTCTTTTCCTCAGGCTAAATAAATGTTTGGCTGAGCACTTCTACCCATGTTGCAGACAAACATCACTTATTATTCCTTCCACAATTCAATGTGAAGTGGACAATGGGTTCTGCTTCGGCATCTGACTGGCTTGTGAAAGGACACATCGTTTGGGCTTGTGCCTTTTCAAGAGTAAAATGGCTTTTGTCCAAGCATAATTGCTGGTGTTTTGAGTTCAAATGCTCTGTGCTCTACCACACCAACAAAGGGAATGCTGCTGTGAAAGAGCAGTTCTTAAAGGCAAGGCTGACCTTGAATCCCTCTGCACCACCTTACAAAGCCTTGCCCATTCTCGAAATACATTAAACATTACTCTGTAAGGTCAGGCAACTGATTTTGTAAAGAAATATCACATAAAACACATTACCAGTTTATTACACTGCTTACACTCTAGGTTTCTCAATCACTTTAAGCTGGTATAAACAAGTACTTCCTCTAAGGGCACCAGTCTGTTCTTCCTTTTCTTTGCCCCTGGTTCCTTACTCCCACTGCTTCCTGCCCAGCCACACGAGCAGCACAGCAGCGAACCAGACACTGTAACTGATCCAGGCTGAAAACTAAGCTGACAAAAACATGTCCAAGCAGCTAAAGAAATCCTTTATAAAATCAGGTTGGCTGCATGGACCCATACCATCCTAACAGGGAGGCACAAGAGCAGCTGGAAGTGTCCCTTTGGGCAGCAATTCCCAAAGCCAGTGTGAAATTGCAGCTCACAGAGGAAAGGAGCTGTCGGTGGATCCCTGCGGCTACAAGGTCAAAAAGCAAACTCATCTGCCCAGCTCCAGACACCTGCTGTGCAGAAGGATCCTCAGGCATGCTGGGAAAGCTCTCGTGTACTCTCCTTGTACTTGCCAGATGCAAGGCAGAACACCACTTGCTTGGCCAACAGGCTGCTATTTTCTCCCTGGTTGTTTTGCGGCTCTGTTGCTAATTATTAGCAGCTGTTTATAGTAACAGAACTGGCCACAAGGGATGTTTTTCTGGCCCATGTCAATACTCAAGTGTTCAGTCGCTGCACTAGGAAGAAAAGCATCTAGAACACATACCTGGAGGTTTTGGCCCAGCTGGATAAATGTGCTCAACTACCCTACTCGAAGTTCAGAGGAAGGGCTGTATCCTTCTGTGATCTGATGAAGTTGTTCCATCATAAAGGTGTAGACAAACCCTGTGACTTTCTATATAGGTGAGTCAGAAGGCCTTTGGTTCAAAAGGGCAGCAATTACAGGCAGGCAGTTGTTTGAATTCCCATCAAGACTTCTGACAGCTAAATGCAAACATTGAAAGCTTTTAGCTACTACTTTCTAAAAAGAGAACTGTATTAACCCTATCAGAGGGGGAAGACTACACTTGTTCAGGAATAATTTTTTAAAAAATCAATTATATCATGTATGACTTAACAGCATTCCCATATATGAGCTATGTTGCCTCCAGATCCTGAAAGTCAACCTCTCATTTTAAAACGGTCTTACATTACACTGGGTTGGCCTGTTGTGAATCACTAAAACCCTGCCAAAGGGAGAAGGTTAAGGCTAACTGGGTGCAATAAAGAACCACATTTGACATGTCCCAACATCTAATTAATCATTCAGGTAATCAGAGACATTGAAACACAACAGCATGGACCAGCTTCTTCTACAAGGACACCGTGCCTAAACAACCCTATGACTAACACTGACTGCAGGTCAGATTCTCAGCAAGTTCATCTTGGAACCTGAGATTTAAAAAAAAAAAAAAAAAAAAAAAAAAAAAAAAAAAAAAAAAAGAAAAAAAAAAAAAGAGAGAGAAAGAGAAAAGAGCGACTGAAAACAGCACAGTGCTTTTGCATCATGACCTACTTTTGGAGCTACCACACAATTTAGGCCACAGAAGCAAGGTCTGGGCAGGGGTAAGTCATTCTGCAGCACTTTGTGAATTAAAACGATATGGAGCAATCCACCTCACATGGAGAGACAGCATTTTTTCCACTTCTTCCAACACAAACTTTTGCCTGCCCTCAGGACTCTTCACACATTGTAAGTCAGTTGATGTCTTTTACAACCTCTGCCTTGCTGTTTAAGCCAGAACACGATGTTTGAAATATAAATTCATCTAAGAGAAGCAGATGATGCTGGCAGCTTTTCTACTCTTAACGCTGAACATCTGACATCCTCTGCTCCAACAAATAAATATTCAAACCACAATCCAAAACATAAAAGGAAGGGTGTGAACAGCTTGATTTTGGAAGGGTTAATTAAGACTTGTTGCACCCTTTCCTTGGTATGTATACAAAATTCCAGAAATTATTAAAGCCTGACATACACAGGCTTACAAACTCCAGCCCTGGCAATGTTAAATCTTCCACAGGGTTTCCTGCTTCCTTCTTTCCATAAAGCACGGCCTTGACTAGAACCCCCTTAGCTTTCTTGGGGCCCTCTTTCCACCCCCTCACAGCTTACTCAGAAAATGACCCAAGACTAAGATTTTGGCTCCTGCTGGAAGATGTGATGATGCAGTCACAGATGGCAATGTGGGCATGACAAACTCCCCGATGGGATTTTTCCTGCTCGGACACATGAGGAGGAATAGAAAGCTCTAGAGGTAAGGCGGAGAAGTGAAGGTGCTTGTGCCATCAGGGAGAACAGCTTTGTAAGACAGCACTATTTCATCATTCTTTGTATTTCAGGGGCCAACATCATTTCTCCATTCATTACTGGGAAAAATACATAGGAAATCATGGGTCTTTATGCAATTACTGAAACAATTCTGGGAAGCCATCTTTTTAAGAGGGATCCAGAATTTAATGTGAGGCAGACTTTATTCAGTGGATTGGATATTATACTGCTCCCTAAAGGCACAGCCTGTTACTAATATTAGATCAGATTACATTGTTAAATCACAGTTGCTACTGTTTTTAGTAGGAAATACTTCATTTCGTTAAACTGGAGAGGTGGCATTATCTGATTTAACTTGTATTTTGATTTACTGATAGGTAAAAAAGTCATACACGCTCACATTACCTTCATGTTTATTAATACAGATACATTAAACAAGTAAACAGCTAAGGGGATGTGTGCATAAACAGCAGTAGAAAAGCCTTCAGAGCTAATGGAAAACATAACAGCTGGGACCAGGGATGCTGGGAAAAAAACAGGCACTAAGAAGCAGTTTCACAGCACAGCAAAGACATAGGCATGCCTGATTTGTGATGGCTGGATCTCCAATTATCAGGTTCTACACACAAAATTAGGTAAAGGACAAGATAGCAAGCAGTAACAGCTTTCAAAACCAAAACTAACAACTAAGTCACCACAAAAGCACAAAACTCAAAACTCATGGGAACAGAGATCACTTGGGCCAGTGTGCAAATACGCTGTTACGGGCTGACACTGTTGCAAGCAATGACTGTCACTAAGAAAACCCACTGATTTGGTCAGAGAGGCACAAACTTCAGTCTGGCCTGAGCTAAAAGTACGGTCCAGCTTGGAATGTCCTACTAGAAAATCCTCAAGTTTTTAAACCATGTTGAACACGAATGATATCTCCCATCAGAATTAAATGGATTCATTCCCTCTGCCTCTATGAAGCAGAACAGAGGAAAACAAAATTAAGGCTATCATCAGCAAACATCTTAATACATTACCAAGTGGATTAACTGCACCAATCCCACCTTCCTGCAGAAGAAAGGGCAATGTCTAACCCAGTGGGGCTGCTGGTGCAAGAATAATCCTATCAGGACATCATTGCCAGTAGCATTTTTTTTTTCCTGCAAGTTCTTTCACCAAGGCTATCCTGATTGCAGTGGGGAAAATGGAATACACCAGAGCAACCTTTTCAAAGTTACTCTCCAGAATGAGAAATACCTTCTGTAATAGGTTGAGACTAGAGTTTTACATAAATATTCATCCATACTAATAGTCAAGCCAGGACTGATTACTTAGTCTGTATCTAACAAAGTTAGACATTCCTTGCAGATGCTACTGTACCTACTATGAAAAGCGCATTATTTTCACGTACTGGCATTTAAACTAATCATATTCACTGCCTGAAAATTCACAGGCTTCTTCAGGCTGCAAATGCTTAAGAAACCCAAATACTGCCAGAATATGTATTAGACAATTACAGAAGCTATTCAATAGATCAAGACAAAAAAAGAGCACAGCATAGATCTTCATAAGCCGACTTCCTCTAGCATATCATTAACGTCTGCAAAGTCTAATTCATTGGAATTATCTCCAATTACCAGTCCCTAAACGCATTACCATCATTCAATCTCAGAAAACTCTGTTAAAGGAAGCTTTTGAAAACATCCCTAGAATTTTGTTCACCCTCCAACAAGAATGTTGTCAGGTTTTGACCGGTTTTACGAACTCTGTGGAAATAATTACTCCCTCAGAGAAAAACCAAAACATCTCAGAAGAGGGTTTCTCACATTTCAGATTCTCCAAAGGGTTTGTAAACAAGTATACATAACTGGTTATATCATCTTGCACTAAGTGTTCTCATTTTGCCTTGTTTGAGTGGACTCACAGATCAAAGGGGAACCTCATCACCGTGACTGCTTGGTAATAAACCAGCATTTACAGCCTAACCTGCAGTTTGAGCCCACACCGACTCATCGTGATTGCTGGAAATTGTCTCCTGTCAGCACAAAGGAGAGAGATTCCTTCCCTTCCCCACCCAAACTTCGCCGAGCTTTCCTCCATCTGAGCCAAGGAAAATACTCTAACATCCCCTGATGAAGTATTAAATGGAACTCATCACTACAGTACTGAAAGAAAGGAATAAAGGTGTTTAGAGATAACATTTGTTTCTTACTTACTTCCTGGCACCAAAAGAATCCCACCTCCTCCTAAATCTGCGCTGTAAAGGGTGTGGTAAAAGAGCTGCTTTTTCACTCCTCTGGCCCCACACCTGCAATGCATGAGGTGGTGCTAATAGAGGAAACTGCAGGTTTAGGGTGCAGCACCTTCGGTAAACATCTCCAGTGCCTCCCTTTAGCAGCACAAATAATTACAAACAAGCGTTGAGAAAGCACACTCCATAAAAAGTATTGCTGAAGCACTTGAGCAGATCCCTGCTCCAGTTTTTTAGGCTGTCCCACATACCAGTGTGACAGACGTGTTTATGTACACTGCCATGAAGTAGAGCTATTTGATTTAGTTCCTCAATTATTTAAATAAACGTTTCAACTGACCTAGCAGTGATACGTAGCTTGTATATTTTAAGCAAGAGGTAAGATAAACAAAATTAAGAATCCACTCTTAACCCCAATAATTACTAAACCTTAAGAAAATCAGAGAATTACTGTTTGGTCAATAATATGGATAAATCAGCACTTAAAAGGGTTGCACCACCACACTGATTTCAGACCTTATCTACAGCATTTAGGATCAATACAGTAAGAACTTCCACACCCAGTACTTTTAACCAAGTAAGGAACACACACCATGTAGGAGTTACACCTTATAGGAGACAGAAATACAGGTAATAAACAGACAATATTTTGGCCGAGTTACAAACCATCCATGTTAGACAGTTTTAGTGCAAATAATATGCTTTAGACAGCTAGTTTATAAGCGGCCCCATAGAAAGCTGGTGGCCACATTTAAGAGCAGCTTGATCAGGACATTTTGATTTTGGATGATGAACAAATGCTATTTTAGAATGTGTTTTGCCAAGTTCTAACCCTGTTAGAACTGGCAGGATAACATATTTACTGACATATACACTAAAATAATAAGAGGCTACAAGTGCTTGGCAGTTGGACTTGATACATGAAGACCAGCTAGCAGGGCAATATTTAGAGGACACAAACCACTTCCATTTGTGACTCTGTAGAACTATGAAATACTTGGCAAAGGCTTGCCAGAATTTGGCATTTTTACCTAATTTGGGAATGACTGTCAGCTGTTCTCCTCTCAGAGGATGCACAAGCTCCAGCATCCATGCCACTTTAACAGCAGACAGCTGGACCACTATGGGATGAGACCTGCAGCACTTCTGCACCAGAGAAGTGTTTGTACCCTGCTGTCACATCAGTGCAATCACTACAGAAGTACTTGCAGGTGAAAATATTTGAAAGCAAACACATCTCCCAGTCTAGGTTTAGCCCTGTCACAGTCAGACAGTTCAGCCATGCTCTGTCAGTCCATCAACCTTTCCTGTATGCTTCTTGCAAAATACACAGCTGCCATCCTCCAAGGAAAACTCAACATATGTAACCGAAGGGACAAAGCTGCACTGTGAGATGGGGGCAGAGCTCATCCACGGAACTCTAAGCATCATCTTATCATCTAGAGCATGGGTCTTGCACCCCTTTAAGTCCCCACAGAGACAAGTTTCCAGGGCAGAGGGGTTAAGAGGAATCAATGGTTTCAGCAGCTGCATTATAACTATTTGTTACAAGGCAGCTGGGACTACCACAAGCAGGCTGTAAAGGCAGCAGAGATGCTAATGTATATTTAAATACCTTGAACACTGGTTGCCCTCGAACACTGGTTGCCCTCGTGAGCTGTTATTCCCACTTCCCGCCAAAAAAAACCCAAAACCAAAACCAACCCACCCAAAACAACAAGCAAATGCTGTTTGAAAGGCATCTCGTCTCCCGAAAGCATTTTCTGTTGGAGGTTACTATCAGATAACACAGTTGGATTACCTAAAACATCCTCAGTGAATTAATCTTTCACATGCTAAAGCAGCTTTTCTTGAATATCCATAAGAACAAAACATTGTTGCAATACTGTCTACAGGACTAGGCAGGCTTCTTTTAGGAAGGGGAGAGTTTCTTTGCATTAAAAAGATATTTAAAATCAACTAGTCATAGCTAATGTTAATTTAGCTGTAAGATTCAAAGTAATTGCACTTGAGTCATTCTACAGATACAGGGCTGCTGACATAAAGAACAGGGCAGTGAGAGGTTCAGCCTATACAAGCATGATTGATTGTTTAGAAAACAAAGCTGATCTAGTGGTTGTTTCTTTATGCAAGGCTAATTGCATACCAGCTAGAGTGCCTTTCCAGATCATTCTCAGAGGCAGAATGAATTTGTGGTCAGATAATATCACAGGTATTCCTCTAAGTAGGCAGACCTGCTTTAATACTTGCAGGCACTGAAAGCAGCATATGCCAAGAGCAAAACAATGAGGGAAACACCAGAACTGCAGTGCACAAAACAGCTTGATACTGAAGTGTAACAGCTGAGCTGGCAGGTTATCCTACTAGACATCTAATATCCTCAGAAAGGGATGGGATCCTCTCTGCAAAGTGCACTCAGAGAACAAGCAATCTCCTTTGCTCATTCTATTACCCTGGACAGATGCTGAAATCTCAAGCCAAGGGGGAAATCCAAAGAAAGAAGTAGTAACCTGAACACCTGACAAGATAAGTTTGGCTTTGTGCCTTTATTGTTTAAAGAGACACCAAAATACATGTGCAGTTAGTGTAAGCCATCTTCAGAGGAAGGAATATAAAAGGGACTCTACAGACTATGAGTGGGTGCAAATAACAGCTGCAACTTCAATTCAGGACCAAGTATCACACCAACTACAGCTTGGAGAGTAACAAGTAAAATTTGGTGATTTGAAGGATAAAGAGGAACAGCAATGTCTTGCTCAGATAAATATTTTACGATTAGTCTAACAGGCACCTAATATTAAAGGACCCCTCAGCTCAGGTCTACAGGGCTATTCACAGAACAGGGGAAGAACTGACCTAACTGTGAGCTGATCAGTGAATGCTGCCTTCAGCGCACTGAAGCTACCTGCTTATGCATCTAAACAGACTGACAGGAGCATTCCCTAAATTTGAGTAATAACATCTAGCAAGAGTGTGGGCTTCATGAAGAGAGTTAAGTCAAATAGCTCTCATTCATCTTCTATCATCCACACACCTTTATTATAGTGCTTAAAGTCTGTGGTTGCATCACTGACATTTCCTCATCTTGCTCCTCTCACATTCAGTCTGGATTTGTTTCTGCTGCTCTGCTTAGATGGCAGAAGAAATACCAGAGCAAGATTTTTAGTCTCTACTCTTTTCTGTGGTTTAATCACCTTTATGGTTTGGCAGCAGCTGTTGGGAACAGGCACAGCACAAGACAGGGACTCAGCTCTTTAAGCTCTTGGAGCTTTCTGTTCTCTGATCCTAAAAGTATAATGGATGCAGAGTCTTCTCTCTGCTCCTCTGGAAAGGTGAGCCTGACTTCACAGTATTCCAGATGTTACATTTCCAGCTGCCTGATCTGTCACTCCTAATCAACTTGCAACTTATTATTGCAAGATTCTACTTGCAATAATATATGAAATTTCTCCATTTTCAAAACTGTCTTGATGTTCATCTTCCAGGAGATGGCAAGTGCCCACAGCAGCATCCCAAGCAAGGAGCATCACTAATGGCAGAGGTCAGACAAACGATGATGGGAGCACACATACACCTGGCTGAAGCTGTTTGATGGTTTTGACTAGATAAATTTCAAGGGGATGTTCTCTTTCTGTGCTGCAGAAGAAATTACAGGCTTGCATATGTGGGGGGAAATGGGGCAGACCAGGAGGATAGCTGTAATTTCTACAAGGGGATGAGTTAAAGTTGCAAAACTAAAGTCAGGTACTTGAATGAATACTGCACATATCACCTATCTCAACTTTTCAAAGAGTTTTACGTCTTCAGACTATTTCTTTAAACAACTGCTCTACTATGAACTGAACACTTTCTCTTATCAGTTTATTCTGGTACAAGATAGCGGCTTGGCTTCCACCCCAGTTCCCATGAAGATAGTTAACACTTACAGATTCCTTTCTCTAACATCACAACCAGCTAAATCCATTTATCACACGTGGAGTTGATAAGGAATAGAACATTCATTCCTGAATTACTTTGCTGTCTCACTGTCTGCAAGGTGTTTATAAGTAACAAGTTTGTTGAAATTAACAGACTTGTCATTCAACTTTACCACCTACTCGGCCATGTCCTTGAAAAGCAGACAAAAACTTGTTACCTTCATATAGTGATGTATATAGTCCTAAGTATTTGAAGTGCTACACCTGCTTGAAGTATACACCTTTATTAGTATTTAGTATACCCCTGTTAAGAGCAGGCCAACCAAAAATATGAAGTGAAGGAGGCTTTGAGAAACTGGCAGTTATCTTGGTGACACTATGGTGATGTTAACTTTGCCTAGAATTTCTAAAAGCCTTGTGTAAGCACTTTGGCATATGGGACAGCTTGTTATAGGTCATTGGTTCAAGGAAGAGGTTTTAGAATTGATTCTAGACAAGTAGAATTGCCTGAATTTGGTCATTCAGGAAGTCTTCTGGGGAAAATTCTTCTCTGAAACACTTGAAAGTTTTAATAAATTAGCAGTCATGTAGGATTTCACAAGTCTTATTAATAAGCAGTAGGATGTGCCATGCATCCGTGAATATATTCAGGCTCTGTCAAACTTAGATGAAACCATCACTGAAGTGGGCAGGACACTCAGACTCAGAGGACATTACAACAGCTTCCACAAATTTTACTGTGAAGAGTAGCTGACTCCAAAACAGTATTCCTAAGTAGGGTTTTCAGGAGCTTTCTAGTGTTGGTCCAGAAGCATTATCAGCCTATGCACTGAGAGCAGGTTTACTGAACAGGTATCTGTCTGTAAGGATTCAAAAGGATAGTGTGAAATAAAACAAAAAACCTAGCAAATATTTATTTAAACACTGCTCCTTGTAGCAGTTTAGAGAAGGGATTGCGCATTTTTCAGGAAGACCAGTGGATTCCAGCAAGAAGCACAACCCAAGTCAGTATACGCTGTTGAAAGGAGATATTCTCACTTTTCTCCTAATGTTCTCTTAGAGGTGAGGATCACCTCCTACGACAAATGATTCCTTATCAAGCACAATGACATTAAAGCCAAACACTTCAGTGAGCAAAGCACACTGTACATCAGATTGAGCCAAGCAGTAAAAACTGGGAGAGGAAATAATCAAAAATACAGGAGCCAGAAGACATGACTACAAAGTGTGAAGGGCATGAGATTATTTTACATCCCTAAACAAAGTCCTGACAGAGGATTTCAAATGTAGGAGCTGTTGAAAGAACAACATGAAGTGATCTCTCCATCAGAAAGGTAATGATTGGCCCAAGTTGTAACCAGAATTAGAGAACATTTTCTAGATGCTATGGGTAACAGAAGTGCTATTATCCATCCTGGGGAGGACAACCAGCAGGTTCACTCCTGCCTTGCCCCACTCGTGGATCAACTTCTCATGGCTCTACAAGCTGAGGTCGCTCCCTGCCATTCTTTCATCTTCACTTATGAGCACACACATAATTTCCCACCTCCCAGAGCCCACAAAGGCACAGACATTTGCATATGCTGCATGTGTATGTGTGAGTCTTCAGCAGTAACACAGGAAGCTGAGGAAGAAAACCATTTATTGTAGCTTGTGAACAAGAAAGTACATCTAGTATTTGACTAACAAAATCTTAAAGTTAATGCAAGTTACTGGTCAGCACAGAGGTATTTGACATTTTACAATTTAGTCACTTGTCAGAGTGAGGAAGCCCTTAGGGTGATAAATTTCATGGTTACTGAACCTTATTTTAATGAAATGCGTGGCTTGCCCTTCTGAGCTGTATTTTATTTTGGCAGCTTTACTGAGAATGTTGTGCTTAGTCATTTTACTTTTTCAATTACAGGACCAGGATATGCAATAAACTAATGTTTTTACTGTTTGAACAATCATCTGCCAGATTTTCAGGAGAAATAAGATTTGATTAAAGCAATCAGCAGTTAACCATAACATATCCTTAAATGTTTTAGATTTTAAAAGCCTAAATAGATTTGAAATAATTTAATGTTGCTTTGTATAGCAGTCAAGATTTAATAGATAAAACAGGGGCACCACATCCCTTTTATCTCATTTAAGTGAAATCCATTTATCATCCTGTAAAAGCTTTAAGTTTTTATTCTTCCAGTAACAAATTTCAAAGTTCAATGTATTACCTCTATATAAATATTTCTGTGAAATACATGGGCAGACTTTTGACCCATAAACTTTTCTGGAGAAGTAGAGATGATCATATAGTAAAACAGTCATAATTCAAAGGGTCACTTCCATTTTGTTTTAAACCTTTCCTTTTAAAGCCAAAAGATATTTAAATTTAAGTTTCAATTCCACATTTAAACAGCCATGATGTGATACATTACTATCCTGAACTTGTATTCTGGTTTTCAATCAAGCTGCAGTCAGTTTAAGTTAACTTAACTGGGGTAAAGAGTTAGGGGATAAAAAAGTCTTAGTTTACCAGGAAAAAATAAAACCTGCAGGAAAAGAATTCCCACGGTGCCTGTAAAATTCTTCCTACTTATCTGTAGTAATGTGAACAGCATTATGTATGTGTGTATAACTCAAACATGTTTTTTGGTTAGGAAAGCTTTTTCACCTTTCTCTGAGGACTTCGTGTGCCCTTGCTCACCGCTCATACATGAAATCTGGAAAAACAGAATTAATATAAAATGTGCAACTGTATTCTGCATTTTACCTGATGAAAGAATACTTGTCATGTTACAATAAGCATCAACCAGGCTTAAACCTTCACTGGCACGGAGAGCAAAACTCAGCCTTCAAAACACAGAACTGAAATTAGCATAGACAAATTTCCCAGGTATGAAATGTTAATTCCTTCAGAAGAATAGTGCAATCAAAACAGACTCCAGTTTACTTTAGGACACATGGGCTAAATCAGCCATCTGGGTAGGATCCTGAGAGGCCTGATCCCAGATTTCTTTGCTGAGCAGAAAACAAACTGCACACATGTATGTGCCTTCTCACATGCTTTTTATTAAACACTCCCTACCATGAGGAGCAGGCCTGACAACCATTTGCTGAGATAACACTGATTTCAGAAGCACTGGCAGTTCTATGCTGCAGCCACAGCTGAATCCCACTAGTCTGTGAGCAGTGACACTTGTCTGTCACTTTGGATACATCATCCCCACATATGCTGGGAGTGAAACCCTCCACCTACCTGATGAAAAAAGCTTCCCAGACTTTCAGGCTTTTGCTGCACGATCTACAGTTTAAGTCTGTGCCTAAAGTACTTAGAAGTCTTGGGAGCTGCAGATCTAACATTAAATTACAAGCCCAGATATACACAATGTAAGATGTATTCATCACTCATGCAAGCCTGCTGTATTTTCATTATTCCCTGCCAGGCTGGAAGGGTCACAGCAATATTACAAGCCTAAGCCTTTCAGATGCAAAAAACCAGACTTGTGTAGCTTTAGTCTTAGCTGCTCACATCAAGCAACTTAGAGCTCCAGTTTGTCCTGTGAGGCTAACAAATTAATGAAGGAAAATTCTGGGCTCCTGCTTGCTTTATCAGATAGGATGGAGCAGAGAAGTTTCCAGCCTTGGCTTCCTGCTTTCCTCTCAGTCCAGTCCAATATTTCAAAAATTTCTCTGGTGAAAGCCAAGAATTGGCCGGTGTTCTTGTTATTCTCATTCTTTTAAAAGATATGACTACTACCCAGACAATGAGAAAGGAAGTTATTTAATCCCTACATCAACAGTGAGCAAGAAAATGAAGTATTATAATGACATGAGCATAACTGCATCAGGTAAAAATTAAAAATTATGCCGGACAGTCATTAATGCAAAAATAAGGAACCCATTTTTATTTAATATTTTGACACAGGCAGGCTTCCACTCATTTTCTAAGTTACAGAGAAATACAATATTAATGAACTGAATGCTGCTACTGGAGATAAACCAAGTGTTGCTTTCATTTGCACAGTACTTTCACCCTGACCACACTCATTTAGATGCAAGAAGGAGAGTATAGTGCATAGTGAAGGTGTTATAAATACAGAGCTGAAGTATTTAAACACATGCCCTTATTAGAAAAGATACCTTTAGTATTAAAGCTTGGGGAACCATTACCAACACCTCTTTATTTCAGACTACTTTTTTCCACAGAGAAAGCAATTTTACTGTGACTGCCTGAAGCACAGAACTGCAGCAGCTTTCTTATCCCATCTCCTAGGGCAAGATCTCCAAATCATTTGGACAGCAGCAATTTCTGCATGTAAAGCTGAAATCTTATTCCCTACTTAAAGAATTTGTTTTTTGTAAGCTATGGTGTGTATATATATATATATATGTATATCTCCAGTCAATACAGTAATTGTATGTAGGGACTTCAAGCTTTCTCTGGTAGGGATGTTTGACCACGGGCCACTTACCAGCAGTGGCTTTGTCAGTGGGTAGCCCCTAAAACTTCAAAGGTCAGAAAAGGCCATCAGGGACACATCAGTTACTAAATTCCAAACAGACAGAATGAGGCTGTGATCCACAATCAGGGCAACTTAGCAGGTTCATTGAAGGATCCTGCAAGTGAGATACTCAGCAATACACAGACTCCTCACAGAGCCACCCAGACAGGGAGTCTGTTGACAAAGAGCTTCTTAAAGAGGCTGAAGTGCAGGGAACAGTGTAGCCAGTATTGTACCAGTGATAAATTCAGGCATTAATTACAACCAGTTATTCAGTAACCAGCCTTAACAAAGAACTGGAACTGATTTCTTAGAATGTGGTAATTTAGGAGCATAGTTAATAAGGAAAAGAAAGCTACTAAGTGCAGTTCAGGGAAATACCAGGCAATGTTGGGCTGCTGGAATGAGCTGGAAATTTGTAGTCTGATGAATGTACATATTTAGTAGTTTGCAGTTATTGAGCACTGGGGTTTTTTTTAAGTGTATCTCTACCACGAAGATGTAGTATGATGCAATGAAATCTCTTCAAGGAGTACAGAGTCAAGTTTATACTGAACATCCTTGACACTCATTAGGTTTTACATTGATAAAGTGATGTTGCAGAGATCTAGCCAGGAACAGGCTAAGAATACCCTGAGACAAAGCAGTGAGGCTTTATCTTAAGTCATCACACCAAGACTATTACTTGCCCACAAATATATCCTGCTGTTCCTAACCAGTAAAAGACTTACTAACAGTACAATACCAAACTCACTAGAGACACAGGCATTTTACGTTAGCACAAAATTCACTGTATGGGAACCCAAACCCTTTTATATACAGCTTAATTTGGGGCTACTACACAACTGAAGGGCCATGGTAGTGTCCAGGTCATAACCATACAAAGAAGATTAGAGATCCCACTAGTACTGTAGGGTCAAAAGGCTTATTTTCAAATGGCACCCTGAATTGTCACGCAAACTACTTCAGAGCAGTTGTCTTGAAGAGGACACACCTTATCTGATTCAATTCCATTTCTTCAGTAGACTGAAAGATCTATGCAGCTGCATGATGACAGTTTTGAACAGACCTTACTTGGAAGATGACAAATTGGAAATGTGATTTCAAAACAAAGCAGCAAAAAAAGCTCCAATATTAAGGCCAGTAATGATTGTAAGAGCATGAAGGGAACAGATAACTGCCCATTCACTCTTTTTTCAGCCCATTGAACGAAATTTTTTGACTTTTAGGGAGGTGGAAGTGCTATGATGTTGGAAACAATCAGGGTACCTGTGCACTGAGAAGTGTAAACCTTTTCCCTCTCTCCACCAAAGTTAGAAGCAGAACAAGAGCCAAGAAAAAGAACCAGCCCACATCACAAGCTGATTCCCCCAGATACAGATCAGACAGCAAACGGGACGTGCACTAGAAGTGCTGGTGTTAAAGCAAGCTGTGCATTTGTTTTGGGTTATTTTTTGAACTCTTGGGAGTTAGCTGGCCAGCCACACTACTCCAAGGAGCAATAGTTCAGACTGTCAAATTACTCCTCTGGGAGTACCCAGAGCCAGACTGCTTAGGCCAGTGTCCTTGCTCAGATATTCCCCTCATAAAATGGGAGGAGTATTTTTTACCCTGCATGTGTGCCTTCTTCCTCCCCACAAAAAAACCAAACCAAAACAAAAAAAACAAATCCAGAAAACCAAAAACACCAAAAAAATCAAACCCCTGAAACTCTTGTTACCTGGAAGCACAGATCCAGCATCGAGACTATTTAAGGGTTGACTCCTGTTCCTGTTATTTGTACTTCCATATGATTGATAAGAAAGTTGTAGGTTAAACAGTGCTCATGTTAAATGTATTCTGGAAGACTGTTTTGCTGTGTGTAAGTGATGATAGGAGATTAAGTGGCACAGAAATCTGACTGCTCTGCAGTCATCGCTTGCTGGGTTAAGCCACTGTTTTCTGGATGTGGTCCAGAAAGATTGATCATATATTCAAGGACAGAATGCAGAAGATAAGAGTGACATGCAGTTGTGCTTTTGTAAAAGAACATTGGGTTCGGCCCCCAGTTAGATCATTTATTTATCTGGCACTGAGGGGTGATAATGGCTTGTTTTCAAGTCTCCAAAATAAATGAACTATACTGCATGCAGAAGTAGTCCAGGCCAGCCAGCAGAGGATAGAAAATATGCAGGGTCAGCATAACACTGGTTTCAATTTCAGTTACAAAAACATTACAGCTCTCATTTAAAACAAGATGAGGAAACTAGGTCCTCTCTCCACTCTGCTGAGAGAACCAACCTTGCTCTCCCCAGAACACTGATAAAATCCACTTCAAATATAGTTCAGCAAAACAAGTCAGGGTAATACCTTGCTGCTGCCATTTACACGCTAGAATTTTCTTAAAAGCATCTTTGGCTTACTCTTAGGACTAAGCTTTATCTCCTATCCTTTTATGCCTTGCTACATGAGCAGCAGCTATTGACTGACAATTTCAGTCACGCAAGGAAAGCATGTCTCAGTCCCCTCCCAGAACACCTCAGGCCACCAGATTAGTCAGTCTTCATATAACACCACAAAATAGACTGAGTCAAGCCTAAAGTGTCAGGCCAGCCACTAGGGTTTAGGTCTCCTAAAGCTAAAGTTTAATAGTCTTTATCCTTCATAAACTGGAGTCCCGGAAATCAAGTCTTCCCCAGCTTTAACTGAGTTTTAAGTTTTATTAGTGGTCCACATTGTGGAAACCAACTTCCCATCATCTATAGATTGAGATTCACATTTTGAGCAGAATACATGCCAGCAGGAGCCAAACCAAGGTCAGGAACAGCTCTTAAGCCAAACCCAATCATTACCCAACAAAAGCCTTGTGTCCTGATGCTTGCCAGAGTCACTTGCCAAGAGCAAGTTTGATGAGGAAACCTGGCTGCTTGTCCCGAGTTGTTACAAAGCCGTATGCCAGCTGCAGTCTAAATGACCGCACAGCACTTGTTGGAAGTACCAGCAAGAAGGGGCTTTAGTTAATAGCCACCGTGTGCCAGTTAGGTCACAGCACAAACCACTCCATGGCTCAGACACTGCAGTGCTCTGAACACATCACCGAGATGCCCAAAGTCCAGCTTTTAACTCAAGGCAAATTCAGTCTTGGGCAACTCTATTGGAGGTCTAGATGTGATAGTATGAAATCAGCTCTTTTTCATGCAGAGTATCCTGTTTCTCTTGGAGGAATATTATGCTTCTGTACCACACTAAAGAGTAATCAGTTTATTTAGAACAGCAATAATTATTCAGTGCTTGGATACAAGAGCCCCTCACAGTCCCAGATGCAGGATATTATATCTGTTTACCAGTGGAAGCTTTGGGTAGTTTCTCTGGGAAGGGCTGTGACCCAAATGCAAGATGTGTGGGTAACTGATAAGCTGCTGACCGTAAAAGTCACCTGACAGCAGCAGCTTACTGAAAGCATGCAGTCCTTAGTCCACAACACTCCACAGCTTAACAGTGTTTGCTTCCATGCTTGGTTTCTGGACTGCCCAGGATCTCCTGACTGAAAGGTGACTCTCAGGCTGAAACATCAGCTGTCAAGCTACACATGTATGTCAGTCACTGACAGCATTCTCCTTCAGCTTCGACTACTGGACTGTTTTCTGTTTTTGCATGGAGCCTTAAACACACAACTGCTAGAAAGTTTATTGGACTTGATACAGCCATTACTGGGCAGGTGTAATGCTCTGCTTAGGAAAAGTATTGTTTCACTCATGCCAGTTTAGTGCTGGTATATTAAGCTAAGCAATGCCTGCTGCACTCTGTAATCCCCAAGTCAATGGGATACTGTTGAATGACAGTGTTCAGTAAGGCTGACACCATGTTGAAGTACCAGGAGCTCCAACAGAATAGGTATCAGATCAGTTAACCCAGCTGCAAGGGAAACGACTGCATACAAGGCTGTTCCGTCGGAGTTTTGATTAATCTTATGCCTATAGTTGGAATAGGTCGCAGCCTGGGATCTTGCAAGTATTACCGATATAAAGGTCATGGGAGTGACCCTTGCAAAACCAAAACGCAGCACAAACAGTTCATGTTACTCATTACTCTGCAAGCTGCTAAAGCTTCCTCCTTTGTCACAACAGCCTTGTCACTTCCACAGGGCTCTCCTGGCAGATCAGCTGGAAAGCTCCATTTTAACTCCAATAGCTTTGCAGTCAGCTTGAAGGGCAAGTGAAGCTTGTTTTTATGTCAAACATGACACCAGCACATGTGCACTGTTGCTTAACACACTGCTTGATCATTTGATGCAAGTATTTTAGGGTGGCTTGTGGTGTTAGAGGGGCAGAGGAGGTTCAGACCACAAGTTAAGCTCAAAAGCAACTGCCAGCTCCAGCTTCTTGTGATGGGCAACATGAAGGATTTCACTGGTTTTGCCTAATATGCAAGCAGCAGTGCTCACATACTGCGAGTGAAACTGGCTTCCTACTCTAGGAATTGATGCTGGAAGTCATAAGGTGCTCAACTAAGGATGCCAGCAGTGCATCACAGGCAGTTTACAGACTAAGCTGGACGAGATCAAATGCTCCTGTGTAAAGGAACTGTTTATAGCTTAAATCAGTGTCTGCTGAAAGTCCTGAAGAGTTACGTGCAGCTGTGTTCACAACTGCAGACACTACCTAGCCAGTCATTCCAGCCATCACCTTCCCACCCAGGAATTCATGACTCTTAAAGCTTCAACATCTTTTCAAGCTACTCAGTTGGCAACATATTTTGACTGCAAGAAAGTTTTTTCAAACATTAGACGCAGGCTCACTGGTGAATTACTCTGCAGGTACCATCCGATGTTAATATTCTCATTGCTTTTATAAATGATCCATTTAAGTTTATACAAGGATAGAGGCAGAGTCCATGCATTCCTGCCTCAGCACACAAGCAGAACAACATTATATTACCAAGTCTTAACTTCCTAGCTGGCAGAGAATCCAGGACTGGAGTGAGTGTAAAGGTAATTAACCTTAGAGGTCACAGCCCTGTGAGACAGGTCCAACTTCAGCCTGCTCTCTCAGAGCCTGTATTTCCACCTGGAGGAATCAAGGCAGTTACTTCAGAAAGCTCCTCAGATTGGCTCCACACTTGCTTCAGTGTGAAAACCTAAGGTCACATGCACTTAGACATACAAGCATGTGCATTGTTCCACTCAGAGTTACACCACGCTTCACTGGAAGCCACGAAAATATTCTATTTGTGTTGCCTCACTGAAAAGGCACACGAACAAAGTTGCACTTCATGAGTTTTGTTGTAACACGACACAGAAGGAGCAGCAGGTTCACCAGCTGTCAGTCAATGTTCCTGCCACCTTCTCACGACTAACTAAGGACACCTCCAGCAGAAGAAAACCTCCCTTGTCAACACAAAGCAGCACAATACAACTGCATTTAAAACAGACTGAATTTTTAAGGCACATTTCAGCTTGGAGGGAGAGGATTGCCCTCGATTGCATGCAGTCCCCATAGCATCCAAGCAAGACCACGTCAGCAGATACTGCTCATTCCTTTCTCAGCAACAGACTCCAGAGAGCAGCAGGCTCCTGCAGGAGTTAACCCGCAGTTATACAGAGGGTTTATCAGTGGAACCACACATTTTCCTTTTGCTGAAGATGCCTCAGTCATACATAATTGAACACAAGAACTGCTATCATTTACTTGCTTGGAGAGGCACGGGCCAACCCCTGTAAACCGGCCTCTGACATTACAAATAGCTAACTAAAATAGAAGTTGTTCCACTGATCCCACCCTTTACATCATGGAAATTGGTATTTTGTCATGAAAACTCCCTTAAGTATGCTATTTAATCTCACTAATAGAGGAATGAAGCTTTCACTTCCAAGACAGCTGCTGCCACTACCTTTGGTATACACAGGAACTCACAGATGTTTTTGGATGCTTCAGAGACTACTGGATGCAGTTTTACGAGTTTAAGGTAGTGTCAGCTTTTCAAACTTACAGTAAAAAGCACTTCTGTAAGCATTTATAGCCAAAGTGTCAAGTAAATAGATTAATCTCTTGTCTGAAACCTCCTCCCTTATTTAGGAAGGGAAAAATTAAGCATGTTGAACATTCCATCAATCCAGTATAATCACTAAACAAACCAAGCAAGGAAGACCTTATCTTCTGCAATACTGGTGGGAGGGAAGAAGTCACACAAGCCATGTCAGTGCAATCACATCAGCAACCCCTTCTGCCAGATATTTACAAAAAAAGCCTGACTTGGGAAGGGAAGCAGGAAGTATTCACCAGCTCGCTCTTTGAGCTCAAGCACCTGCTCAAGCCATATTTCATTAAATATTTTAGTAGCACTGTCTGATCACAGCAGTGGAACATGACGCAGCTCACACTGGAGCAGTTTTTGCAGAGCAGAAAGGATACATGCTGTAACAGTGCAATTCCTTCCCACGGATCCTCATAATGCTCCAGTTATTCAGCTGTGCTCTGTACCTAGTGCTGCCTCTCCTTGTAGATCCAATTCTTGTAACATCTCCTCTGTCTAACATTCAACATCCTGCAGTATCTTTCCTATCCTTTCTCATTTATAAGTCCCTGAATTAGCCAGGCTCCAGCAGCATTGATTGACTCACCGCACCCAGTGCCAAGTCAGAGCCTTGGCTAAATCTTTTCCTCCCCTCCTTTTTCCCCCTCTATACATAGAGAATACTGAAGGCAAAGCACTCCAACAGAAAACTGCCCCATGGAGAGAGTATTTTTCAAGGTCAAGCAGAGTTTCTACACCTGCTAAAGGTGCTAAATTAAGGCATGTTAAGCGTGGCAGATCACTGATGACATGATCTTAGGGAAAACTGCTGCATTCATGGGAGGTTTAAGAGCAAAGCTGGAAGCAATTTCTTCCCCCAGTACCCTCCCACCATCATATAAATTGGTTTGTGATAAAGCTTTGAGATCAGGTTACAGCTTAAGTGTGGAATTATTCAAATGGTAGTCTACTGAAGTTTAATAGTCTGAAAAGCTACACTAATTTCCATCTTTGATCCCTTTGTCAAGTCCTCTTCCAACACAATCTCCACCCAACACAATCCCAAAGGGGCACTTAATGAATTCTGATGAGAAAGAGGTGGCTATCTCAGACACCCCAAACAAGTCTCTCCAACATCACCTTACTCATTCCTCCATTCATTCCTCATCCCTTCCCAACCTCTGTAGCCCAACATCTCCTTTGACCCGATTTCTCACCACAGCACATGGCATTTCCAATTTCCACCTCTGCAGCCTCACATCTCCCTCACCTCCAAGACCTTCATTATCTTCCCATCTTCATGATTTCATACACCCTCACTCCAAAGCTCCTCAAGCCTCTCACCTTTCCAGCCCCGTAACTCCTTCACCCAAAAAGCTTCTCAGCCCCTAACCCCAAACCTTTCTCATCTTCACCCCAACTCTTCCTCACCTTCATTAGCCCCTCCCCTGCCTCACCCCAACTCTTTCTCACCTTCGCTAGCCCCTCACCTCCCTCACCCTCACGACCTTCTCACCCCAAGCCCTTCCTCGCCTCTTCCAGCCCCTCAGCCCCCTCACCCGAAACCCTTCCCCGCCTTCACCAGCTTCTCATCCCCGTCACCGCACAGCTCCTCAGCCGCCCCTCGCCTCCACACCTCCTCCTCACTCCGGACACCCCTCACAGCCCAAGCTCCCGCCG
>VWZT01013848.1:300269-321770 GCA_013397055.1 Pachycephala philippinensis | reverse complement strand
AACGTCGAGTCCAAGTCCTGGCCATGCACAGGACAGCCCCAGCAATCCCACCATGTGCCTGAGAGAGTTGTCCAAACACACCCTGAGCTCTGCCACGCTTGGTGCTGTGACCACTTACCTAGGAAACTGTTCCAGTGCCCAACCACCCTCTGGGTGGTTATTACCTTTTTGTAATATCCAGCCTAAACCTTCCCCACACAACTTCAGGCCATTCCCTTGAGTTGTGTCACTGGTCACCGCAGAGAAGAGATCAGTGTCTGCCCTTCCTCTTCCCCTCATGAGGAAGTTGTAACTGCAATGAGGTCTCCCCTCAGTCTCCTCCAGGTTGAACAGACCAAGTGTCCTCAGCCACTCCTCATATGGGTTCTTCTCAAGGCCCTTCACCATCTTCATTACCCTCCTTTGGATGCTCTCTAACAGCTTTCTATCTTGTATGGTGGTACTCAAAACTGCACACTATGTTCAAGGTGAGACCACCCCAGTGCAGAGCAGAGCAGAGCAGAACAGAGCAGAGCAGAGCAATGGCCTCCATTTCCCAGCTGGTGATGCTGTGCCTGATGGCCCCAGGACAGGGTTGGCCCTCCTGGCTGCCAGGGCACTGCTGACTCATATTCAGCTTGCCATCAACCAGGACCCACTGGTCCCTTTCTCCAGCGCTTCTTTCCAGCATCTCATTCGCCAGTTTGTGTAGCGGGAGTTTTCCCTCTGCCCAGGGATGAAGGATGAGCCTGTCAGCTCTGCTCCTGAAGAGGGGCTCTTGGTTGGAAAGGGAACACGAGTGGCAACCTGAGGGCAGATGGAGGCTCCACCTGCATTGTCCCTGCCAAGGCAGTGAGTGTTTCCACAGAAACAGAGCGTGGAGCCCCTTGCCCTCTCAGGCAAAATTGTGCCAAGTACAGCTCCAAACCAACAGCTTGGAAAGTGCAGGAGTGGGTGCCATTCTCTGCCTGAGATACTGCAGACATGCTGGCCGCAAATTGCTGAAATTGTCCTTCATCATGAAGGAAAATAATACCTTCTCTTCATGTTTGGCTACAGTCAAGGTCTCATCCTGCCTCCCCAACTTGCCCCTGCTGCTCTGCCCACCAGAGGCCGTGAGCTGCCTCTCCTCATGTCCAGCCCAGCCCTGCAAAGGGGTGTGTGCCAGGCCACCATGGAGAGAGTGACATGTGGCATTTGTCATGTATTTGTCACATCTGCAGAACACAACCCTCAACACACAGCACCCAGTGACCCTCAGGACATTAAAACACTTCATTCCCCATGGCAGCCATAGCCCTGCCACATTGGAAGCACCCTCTGCAAACTTGCCATAAAAGACTGTGTTTTTTTAGCGCTGGCATGTGTTTTTTTATTCCCAATTAAGGTCTCCTAGCCCTAATTGTGCTGACTGCATTGTGCAGGCTAGCGTGATATTTAATTTTCATTACTTACATAAACTGGGGATTCATAAAGCAGCGTGCAAGTGACATGTAAAAATGCACGTTACGTTGCATAAGTGTAATTGTTTTCTGTTTCTTGACATGCCGTTAAGTATATATTCCAAAACAAATTTTTTTTTTATGATGAACTTCTTTCTCTGTAACTCATGAATAAATAAACCATGAAGCATACCAGACTTCAGAAGAGGAAAACCACAGAAGGCAAAATGGAAGAACTGTACACATCTATTAAAAAGCAAGATGAATCTTGAGTGTAACACAGGAACTCTATTACAAGTCCTAAAGAAAAAAAAAGACAGCAATATTTTGTTCTACAGTGCTGTTACCAATATGTTTTTGGTTTTAGGCTAATTCAGACCGAGGGCTGAAAAGCATGCATGACCACAGTCATGCACAACTCACTAAATTAACCATCCTCTGGTGAGGATGTCCAAAGTCCATTCAAAGAGTGATGGTTTCTAAGACATACTACTGATGTTTATAAACACAAGAAGCGGCAAAATAATTATCTTAAGTAGCCAAATGGTGAAGATAAAGGTTCCCCACCCATGACAGCCCAGTGTAACACCTAGTCTTGACAGCAAAACAACATCCATTGTATCACAACTGTGATACACCTTAATAAAACATTAAAGTTTCTTCCATAGAAGAAACAAAATATACCTGTAGTTAGAGAAATGTCTGATGGTTCTGTAAGAAAAAAGAACATGAATGACTTTAGTGGAAATTCTGAGACCCTAACACACCTAAAAACGCCAAGAAAGGATCTCAAGGTATTGTTACAACTTCTGAGATGTGCTTCTTGTTACCCATGGGTTTGTGGAAGCCCAAGCTACCTGATGTTTTGACACATCATTTTAAAATAAGTGAAAAAACTTAAAAAGTACTTCTTTTTTAGCCCTTTTGTTGCCTGCTGTTGTGGTAAAGTGTGATCCTTACCTCAGCCTGACATTTTAGACCCGTTCTGGCAATGTCCAGACATGTCCGGACGTGTCCAGATATTCCTCCATTGTATTTCCCCATGTTATTTTCACTCAAGAGTTGTTAATTCTTAGCCTTTAGCTGAGCCTAAAGTCAGAAAGGGGAATTTTCCATAAACCAAACATTTTAGTTTAAAAAAATCTGATTTTTCATACCGAGTGAGGGGGTGGAAAAAAAATCCAAGGAAACAGACCCACCTTTTCCCTCTGAGGTTCTTACTCAACTCCAAATATTTAACCCATAATAAATAAACGCACTCTCATGTCTTGGCAGGGGAGAAATGAGTGTCAGTCAGGAGCCTGATGTGCTGTCCAGACGTGTGCTACGTTTGCCCGGGAGAGGGACTGGGAGAAAAGCCCCTGGACTGGTTGAGAGCAGGGTTGGAGACAAACCCTGAGCGCTCCCCTCAGGTCCCTCCTCAGCAGGGTGGCAAATCTTGTTCCTTGGGCAGTCCCTAGGGAATGTGCAGGGATTTGAGGCACTCCAGGGAGAGCTTTTTCTAAAGAAAGCATCCAGAAGTCACCTTAAAATCTCTCTCTGCCTCTTGGTGTGCACTTTGTTGAGTCACATAGTTGGAGAACCCCCCAAGGTACTGATCCCCTGCTCACCCTGGCTTCCACTGGTTTGTTTGGCACGGAGTACCCGAGGACTTTAAAAGAGAAATAACCTATGGACCTCAAAAAACTGGAGAACAACATCCTGCTCCAAACACCTTGCCTTGTGTCTTGGTATAGATGCTGGAGCAAGGGGTCTTCCGTATTTAATGAGATATGTTAATTAACCAGCCGGCAGGCTCATCAACAAGCTGCTGTGAGTTCTCTGTACTCCATCTCACAGGTACTTGGTTTACCAAATTGTTATGAAAACTCACCATCCAGCCAAGCCAAACAAACACCACCCCCAATATTATTTTACACACGTGTCAAAAGAAATAACTTGCCGCAGGCCAAGCGGGTGAAGGAATTTTACGAGGCTGCGTCTGATCCTCCTTTCTCCCCTTCCTCGGACAGTTAAAGAAATGTTTGTATGATGAAAGGGGTAAGGGAGCAGAGGACAGCTGGTTAGGAATTAATGAAATGTTTGAGCATTATCATGCGATAATGGATTTAGCTGACTGTTTGCCAGTGTTCAGATCTAGTGTGAATTGTTTTATATGAAACGAGGGGATTCCTAGATTATATAAACCCCCTGAGACCGCTGCTGCTCCTAAATCCTTTCAAAGCTGCAATTTAAAAAAAAAAAGGTAATTCTTCCTCTGAATGGACAGAAGCCCTTGGGATTGTTTTGACTTGCTTTCAGACTTAATGATATTTGACACAGCTGGCTCTCTGAGGTGTCTCCTAATTGGGAGTGGTCGTGGGTTTGGGAAGCCTGAGGCTACGCTTGAAGCATATCTGAGCACCCAGAAACACAGGTGAGGTCTCCCAGCCAGGACATTTATAAACAGGACATGAAAAATGAGTCTCAACTTTTACACATTTGGCCTGTAACTCAGCCCCGGGGTATCTCTCACAAAGGGTGATATATCTGATGGGAGACCCAGGCTCTGGACTTGAAACTGCTGTTTATCCTTTTTCCCACCCTCCCCCAACACATGCTGTCATTACGATGGAACTTTAATGGCTGTGTGAAATGGCCCATGTCCCTTGATACCTTTTTTTTTTTCCCCCCCTAAAAGCATTGGGATGCTTCTGTTTTTTTTCAGATGTGGACTTGTGGCAGGTCAACCAAAGATATTTTGTCTGGACACAGACAAGTCTCAAGAAGGTTTTATGAAGAAGAGCAGGAGATTGTGTGAATTTGTGACTGGCACCCAGCCAGGCAGATTTTCAGGTCCATTCAGGTTGCCCATGTCATCCAAAACTGACTTTTAGTTCTGAGAGCCAAAGGGGTTCTGACAGAACCCGCAGGTATAGAGTATGACTCAGCCCTTTGCCCTGTCACCAGCTCAAAGTCCACCCATCTGGAGCCAAATGGTTCATGCCACCCCAGAGCAATGTCAACAATCCTGAGCAAAGAGGGTGGTGCTGGTGTAGGGTCCCTTTTCCTTCATCCTGCGCTGAAACCTGGAGTCCCCCTGTGCTGGGCATCGGTGAGGTCACACCTCAAATCCTTTGTTCAGTTTTGGACCCCTCACAACAAGGACATTGAGGTGCTGCAACATGTCCAAAGAAGGGCAGTGGAGCTGGGAAAGGGTCTGGATGAGGAGTGGCTGAGGGAACAGGGGGTGCTCAGCCTGGAGAAAAGAAGGCTGAGAGGTGACCTTATCGCTCTCTACAAGAGATGAAAGAGGAGATCTCTGCCACTCTTGGGGAGATAGTTTAGTGGTGGACTTGGCAGTGCTGGGTTAATGGTTTGATTTTATGTTCTTAAAGGTCTTTTCCAACTGAAATGATTGTATGATTCTAAAAGCAGTAGCTACAACTTCTCACATCACCCTCATATGGAAAATAAAGGGCTCACGATAGCAGTTATGTTACAAGGTGCTCATACAGGCTGTAAGATGGGGTTTGCTGCTTCTGCCACTTGTGAGGTCTCATCATGAGTTCATGCCTTGAAGAATGAGAATTCCCTGTCATTATTTTTCTGGTCTGCACAGCTGAAACCTGGCATTAATGGCTGCAGAAATTATCCTGCCTCTTGAGTTTATGTGGTCTATAATTATCTTCACAATAAAACTCTGAGGAATTAAGCTTCAGAGCAGTTTATAGGTGACAAGGGGTGACTTGACAGTCCTTCAAGAACTGTGGCTTTCAGTCCTCAAGTGCCAAGAGCAATTAAGATGCTGCTAGACAGTACTTAAGAACTGCAGGGCTTGTTTTGTTTGGTAACTGCTTCCCTTGTCATGGAGAGACCAGAACCTCTTTTGAAATTTTTTTCTAATGCTGTTTACTCTTCTGTTTCTCTGCACTTGGGCAATGAGCTGAGATTAGTCAGTTTTCCTTCTGAGCTGCCTCTTATGAAACTATGACTGTGGTGTGTATGAGGTTTCCATTGCTGCACAGGGATATTTATATTTTGGTTGCTCTATTTTTATTGAAAAACTGATACATTTTCATCATATTGGATGTGCACAGAACCAAAATCCTGAACCAAAGCCTGAAGTACAGGAGGCTGTTTAAGCCTGAGATGATTTTCATTCACATTAGCCTTACCCTGGTGAAAGCTGACTGGTAGTATTTTCAGTTTACACTGGTGAATGTGTTAAAAAAGACCAGTTAGTCTTCTGCTTGCACAGACTCCTGCTGCGTGCCATAAAGCAAAATTTACCCAAGCTTCACCTGAGAGATCTTGTGGCCTTTCAGTACTTAATGGGAGCCTGTAAAAAAGATGGAGAGGGACTTTTTATACAGCCAGAAAGTGATAAAACAAGGGGGAACAGTTTTAAACTAAAGGAGGGGAGAGTTAGGATTAGATATTAAGAAGAAATTTTTTACTCAGAGGGTCATAAAGAACTGGCATGGGTTCCCCAGAGAAACTGTGGATGCCCCATCCCTGGAAGCGTTCAAGACTAGGTTGGATGGGGATTGGAGTAACCTGGTCTAGGGGAAGGTGTCCCTGCCCATGGCAGGGGAGTTGGAATGAGATGAGCTTCAAGGTCCCTTCCAACACAAACCATTCTATTGTTCTTGGTTACCTAATGCTTTCTCATAACAACACAGTGTTTCATGGATTAATTAATAGATGATAGCCAGTTGGGCTAACCCTGAGAGAAGAAAACACAATTTTTTATCTGATCACCACACAAATGCTTAGTTTATAGCTCTAGACACTAAATGATGACCTCTAGTTAACTGAGCATTTATCCCTGTTCACACTGCCTGCTTGTTTTGCAGCCTTGTGGCTCCAGCTGGATCCAAACTGTGCAGGTGTTACTGGGCACGTCTGTTTTGATCACCAGGTGGGACCTGAAGCCTCTGTAGCCTTCCTGGAGGACTCACTTTACTCTTTGCTCTGCTAAGGCCTGTTACAACCACGTGCTGTGATTTATCTCATCTCTCCCCTTGCCTAATCAGTCACATACCTAATTGGCGTTTGCAATATTCTGGGTCCCAGCATAAACAAATTGTTTAGCCCTGTGTCATCAAAACTGCATCTGGACAACCATCAGTGTTCTCCATATTTTTGGAAAATCCTAGGAAAGAACTTAGAAGCTACACCTGCGTTAGTGACTTCTGCCGATATGACTCAGTGTTAGCAGAAGTCCACGAGCACTCACAAAAATAGACACTGTTGTGTTGACTGTATTCAGAGTTTTTTCACATTTCCATGAAAACATGAGTAACACTCACCTGGGTGATGAAAAAGCGAGTTGGATTGGCACTGGTTGGCAGCGGGATGGAAAATTAGTATGTAAAGAACCTAGTGATTAAGATAATGAAAAACAATGTTAAGAGTCTTAGGTGAAGCCAAGTTTTGTAGCCCTCGAGCTTTTAGTTGTGAAATTGTTGGCTCTTGTGTTGTTTCTGAAATAGAAATCTATTTAAATGACTTAAGCAACCCAAGTTTCAAGAATAACCCCAAGCAGGCTGTTTTAGCTGTGACTGAGAAACCAAATTGGGTGAATACTTTTTATTCTAATTGCTTCAATTTCCAAACAGAACCAAAGAACCAAACAGCTGCAGACCCTGAAGTGTTTAATATGAAAGTAATTTTAAACTTTGAGGAAAAAATGAAATGCCAAAGTTGATTGGAGTGGAAATCCCCTACAAAATACTGGGATTTTTTTAGGATTCTCTTAATCGTTCCCCCCACTGCCCCTAAAAGCTGAGTGTAAACTGAAACATTCACAGTTTTTGGAATTAACTCAAAACAGTTGTTTTGAGTTAATTGTATTCAGCAATTTTTCCCTTTTCCTAGAACTGAATATCACCCCAGTCACTCACTGATTTCCATGCAGTGTTGGACTTGTGAAAGTCCCTCTACCTGATGCAGAGTGTGGATACTTCACACTGCTCTTCTTGGGCTCTAGTTTCGCTTTTCAGCTTGAATAACTTTAAAACCACTTACTCTGAAAAGGAGCAACTTTTCCTTTCCTTTTCATTTCCTCATAGTCTATAGAACCGTAGAATATTTCAAGTTGGAAGGGACCCATAAGGGTCATTTACTCCAACTCCCTGTTCCTCGCAGGATCTAAAACTAAACCATATGGCATTGCCCAGACACTGCTTGAACTCTGTAGAGGCACTTATGAAGACCCCCACAAATACAGTGCTCTCCATAAATGACTGCACTAGATAGAAGCCTTTTGGAATCCAGGATGGTTAATGCAATTTGCAGACATTTTTGTGGGGGTAAATACATGGCAATGCACTGTGAAACCCCAGAACTCTGCCTAAGGAATTTTAAGAGTTTAGGCTTGGCATGAGTCAGTTCATCTAGCTGATTTGGCCGGAAACCCTACCAAAAAAAAGTGTAGTTTTCTGTTGAAGAAACCGCGGACATTGACTCACGCCACAGTCCCACACCTTGTGTGAGCTTGCCAAGGCTGGCAGGTCATGGTCAGGCCCTTTCACAGAATAAATCACTCTCCAGTTCTCGCTTCTGACCCCTGTAAAAACAGCTTCATTTTCCAGTTCCTCCTCAAGCAATTTCATCCATTTCCTCAAACACTTCCCAGACCTTCCGAGGGCTACAACACAACCTGCTGGAAGGGGACCTGGAGGTGGCCTGTGTGCATGGACACTGTGCCAACAGCAGAGGAAGATTATAATGGAGTTGTTCTTTCCTGCTGCTCTTCTTCCTTGGACAATCCTATTGGTTCAGCAGCTTCTTTCCTTATTTTTAACAGGAGCCTGGCAACTAAGCTCCTGACTTAAGCACCTCAAAGACTCAAGGCTGCTTTGGTAGGACCAAAAGTTTTGTATTACTGTCAGAATAGGAATAAAGAACCTTTCTCCTTGAATGGGTTCCAGCCCATTTCTCTGCACTGCGTTTACACTGGGCAGGCGGATGCTCTCCACAGGGATGTTTCAGCCCTCACCTGCGCCAGAGCACAGAAGGACAACAGATGATTTGAATGGAGATCATTTGCAACCTGGAGAGCAGGCTCAAGAGGTTACAACTGAAGATAAAGAAGTTTTTAAAACTGAGAGAAAGTTCCTAGCAATGAGGTAATTTGGGAGGTTTAACAAGCTCCCCAGAGAAGCACTGTTCCTCTGGATAACTTTGAGAACAGACCCGGAGAAATGTTTTTGAGGAGTTTAGATTTCTCCTGTCAAGTAATCAGCTATATTTCTGCCAGAAAAGGCCTTCCCTAGTCCCAATTAAACAAGAACTGGCCTGAGTGGATTGCTCCAAATTTGAACAAAACCTTTTTTCCAGCTGGCAAAAATTTCATATATTTTCCTTGCTCCTATTTTCCCCCCATTAATGGTTTTGGTCAGACCATAAGCATATCTTGCAGAATCTGCTAGAAAAAAATGTTTTCACAATTGATATTTTCCTAAATGCTTTTAAAAAAATTTCAGTCAGTGCCCAGGTAGTTTCCTGTATTTCCAAGTAGTCTCCCAAACCGTTTCTTCTTAAAGGACCGTGCCTTGTTGTTGAATGCAAACTTGAACCTGTTTTCCTGTGGTTTGAACAGATACAAGGTATCTCTACCACATGGATTTATACACATCAAATACCACAAACCCCATATTTCAGATGAGCTACAAATCTCCTCCTCTAAGAGCTTATTTTAACAAACTTGCAGCATTTCATCCTCTCTGTGGTTTTGACCTCCCTCTGAAATGCAGCTGAAGCCAAGACGTTTAAAACTTCTCAGGAAAGGAGACACACTATTGGACCAACCTTGCCTCCTTAGAAAACTGGTGTAAAATTCACAGATAGAGACAAGCCTATAAATTGGAGTCCCTCAATATTTCCAGGGCTTGACGGCATTTGCACACCTGATGCTGAGTTTTGTCCCAGCTCCCTGAGCTCTGAATTTTCACTTGAAGCCAGCCCTAGGAAAACTTACAGCTCTTCAGACCTTTGCTTTCTATCTGTGGGTGACAAAAACCACAGAGCTGGTTGTAGCAAAGCTCAGGCAGCTGCGCTGTTAATGAGAGGAAGAAAGAAAGAGAAGCTGTTCAGCTGATCCATGACCATCTCCAACTCATCCTGAGATGTATTATATTTGAACCACAAAAACCCTCCACACATTTCATGCCTTGCAGAGACGGATGTTCCACCACCTGTCTCACTGGTGGTTTGCAGGATTTACCTTTGTTATAAATCAGAAATAGTGCAGGGGTGCAGAAATACTCATGATTTTCAGAGTACAAAATATCTTCTCTGTGTGTGTGCGCATTTCATTCACAGACTTTACTTTCTCTCGAATGACCTATGAGTATCTCTTGTCTCATGGAATTGAGTGTTGTTTGCTTGTTCACAGCTTCCTTTCCTTCCGTTATCCAGCAAAGAAAGTTTGCTTAAGTGGCTTTTGTGAACTCTTTCAAGATCCCCAGAAGGATGATACAGGAAACAGAGAGTTTCCTTTCTATACAGACTTCTAGGGTGTTCCCATAATAGCCTGAAATTTATCTGCCCTCAGCAGCCTGCAATTGGACAAAAAATTAATGGACTGTCAAGGGATCAGGCCAAACAATTAACATATCAGAGAGGAGAGTTTGCAGTAAGAAAAAATCCTCCACTTACACAGCACCTTTTATCCCGTGTTGCCAAACATTTTCCTTTCTATGTTTCCAATTACTTTACAAGTTGGCCATGCTTTAACCATCCAGCCTGAAATTTTCCATAATTGCTCCCTACCTCATGTTGAATACATTTTTCAGAGAGCAGTGAAGGGGAAAAAGCCTCAGGAAAAAAACCCCTCTTGAAAAGGTGCAGTTATATTGCACTGAACTTAAAGCTAATGAATTAGTTTTAAGGATGTTTAAGCATTCTCCCTCTTTATTTTGAAGAGCACGTTTGCACCACGGGAGGCTGGAGTGGGAATGAGACTCTTGGCACAGCAGCAGTGCTGGGGATGAGAATCTGTCACCATCGCCGTGAAAATGCATCTGGGTTTGTCCAAAAAACAAACCACAGACAAACCCCTATTTCAGTGTTTCCGAGGCAGGTTTGTACCTCGGTTTTATGCCTTCTGACTGTTGTACCCGTAGTTTCTGCAGCCCCCAAAAAGCAGCCCCTGTAAGCAGAACGTCTGGACAGGGTGCCGACAAAATGGATTCTCATCCTTCAGGATTTCACCCGGTGTGACCTGGCACTGTGGGTGAGATCTGGGAGGATTGTAGCACTGGGAGGGAGGGCAGGGCCCGTGCTGAAAGCTGACAAGGTAGAAATGTGAGTCATTAAAAGGCAAAGACCAATCTGTAAAGAAACAATTACTTACATATTTAAAAAAAAAAAAATCAGATCTGGAAGGCACGTTCACCTGGTGGTTGACACTCCCTACAAAAGCACCGTGTTGTTCCAAAAGTCTCCCATGAGATGAACAAACCTTGCCAGGAATAATCACAGATCTGGAGTTGTATAATTGCTCAACTAAAGCAGGCAGGGAACAGATAGGGAACCTGTGCTTTGCTTTTCCTGCCCACTTCCTTGCTTTCAGGGCTGTGTGCTGCTCCGGAGCACTGGGGCTTATATTGGCCAGAGCAGTCAGGACACCAGGAAAAAAAAAAGCTTCTAAGCAACAGCTTCACGGCGTGTGTTGTTTTTAACTCCATTCATAAAAGCAGTGAGCTGGGCTGTGCGAGGCGGGCCGGGGCTCTGAGCGCTCGTGTCTGCTCGGAACAGAAAGCTCTCGACGTGCTTGAGCCCAGCGCCGGCAGATTCAGACCCTTCCAGCACTAATCCAGCAATACAGAAAATGGCTTTAAGCCACTTCAGACCCATTAGTGCTCTCCAGAATGCTAATATAGCATAGAGATGAAAGGACTGCAGCGAGGGGAATGAGATGTGGGCAACAGCTTCACCTCCCCTCTTAGGGAGGTTTGGTTCATTCCCTCAAGGAGCAGAGGCCAAATTTGAGGAGCAGAGGCCAAATTTGAGGAGCAGATGCCGTGGCAGCACAGCACAGCGGCACTCCCAAGTCATGGGACTCAGGCAGCATTAACGGCAGGGCTGGGGTGCCTTTATTTTGGTGATAATTCATAGTTAACCAGAAATCTGATACTTGGTCTGCTGCAGCCTGGAATGCCAAATCCATTTGCAGGACT
The DNA here is from genome assembly GCA_013397055.1 of Pachycephala philippinensis. Lineage (NCBI taxonomy): Eukaryota > Metazoa > Chordata > Aves > Passeriformes > Pachycephala > Pachycephala philippinensis. The sequence continues at coordinate 310,180 of VWZT01013848.1, read as the reverse complement.
CCTATCTGTGTGACCACAGGCAGGAGATGATGTGAAAATCGTTTGGGTAACAGCAATTAGCACAGCAACAGTTTTTCTTTATTTTCTAAATAGGCTTGGGAAAATTAATCTTTTTTTAAATTAAGAAACAATGTTTGTCACTTTTAAAATCTAAAGCCTCATGTTTACCAAGAAAGGTCTGCCTTTAGTTACAAGAGCCTATATATTTTTCCAACCCAAAAATCCTCTGTGAAACAGCACTATTTAAAAAGTCCCTGAGAAAACGTAAAGAGGTTCTGCTAGAAAGCCTCAGGATGCATATAAATAAATTGAGGAGAATGGTTGATGTGGGACTTCACAGGTTTGGAAACAGAAGTGTGGTGAAGCTCTGGGATGTTTACTCTGCAATAGGGAAGATGAGAAGGGATTTTACCCAGAAATACCTGCAGCAGAAGAAGGTGCCAGGTGAAAGCAGGTTGTCTGATCTATTAGTGCCATTTGCTAGAGGTGGAACCAAGAGATGTTCCCTCTGGAAATCAGGACCAGAGGTTAATTAACTATAGGAACATCCTACTGAGAAGCCATCCTGTGAATTCCTATATGATGGCTCGGGGGCATTGCCATCAGATGTTTTAGGTGTCCCACTAAGCTGCTCGCCACGCTGTTGTGGAGATAACCTGCTTTTCCACTGGTCCCAGAGGGATGCCAGGGCTCCTGCTGCAGGTCCCCAGTCCTCAGGACTGTGGATACCCCCGGGTGCCCGCTGCAGGACTGTGCCCTACTTTTGTGTTTCTCAGTGAAAGAGCCACATCAAGTCTCTGGGAAAAAAAAAAAAAAGCAAAACAGGGACAAAGTTCTGCCCTTCCACTACTTTGTTTTCATTTACAGCCAAATTCTGCCAATCTTTGAGTGTCTATTTAAAACTTCTATTTCCTTCCCACCAGCCTGTTTCCGTGCTGGGGTGCATGTTCCTTTTTTTTTTTTTTTTTTCTTCTTCTTCTATTTTTTTCCTTTTTCTTTTTCTTTTTTCTCTTTTTCTTTCCCTTTCCCTTTTCCCCTGTTGTTTCACAGCCCACCTGATGATACTCATCACTCATCACTCCAGACACACCAAGACCCTGAGCTGAGCCCAGTCTGTGTGCAGACACTGTTACATGAGGTGTCAGAGCCTGCTGCATATCCAGGGGAAGAGACTGTGCCTGACTTTCCTTGGCTGTGACACTGTGGCTCAGCCTGGAACTGACAGCTGTGGAAAATTAATGGATGGGCCCTGTTTCCCAGGAATGGCCATCAAGGTCACGGTTTTGAGGCTATAAGGGCACAGCCCTTTCCTACTCGCAGCCAGTACACATGCCAGCTTTGCTGTCCCCCCTTTGGATGTCACCAGATTGCTGTCACATGAGGACAGCATGGGTGAGGGGGTGCCATTGGCTGCCCAGCCTGTTTTCATGCCCAGGGGCTCTATGAATACAGGCTGACGATGCTCGAGATGTAACTGAAACCTGCTCTGCAGACACAGATCCTGGCTGAACTGTCCCTGACCCTTGCAAGGCTGAGCAGAGGAGTTTGTTCAAACCAGCCTTGAGGACAGGGTCACCCCGAGCAGCAGCGTGCAGGGAGGTACATGGTGCTGCCTCTCTGCTGAGGGTACTGGCCTGTTTAGTGCTCTTCTCCATCTGTTTGGTGGTCAGCCCACTTCAGTGGAGCCAATTTGGATGCAAAGAAATGGAATTTTTCCTAGGAACAGAAGCCAGATATGAATCCTTTTGGGCATGAAGGGCCTGGGCTTGGAATACATTGAGCTCTGTCTCTGGGCAGTTTAATCTCGCCAGCCAGAAACCTGTATGGATTTACACTTCCATATGCAACTGTTTGATAATCATGTTGCCATGGCTACATTTGAATCCTGCAATAAATGTGTAATTTCACACATTTACATCAAAAGGAGCTCCAGAACATACAGCTGCCTCACAAAGCAGCTGATCTCTCTCCATAAGCACTTTCCATTTTTAACACCATATTATTGTACTCACTGGTGTGCTTCTTTCAGGAGGGGGATGAGGCCTGTAGGGCGGGTTTGACAGTCAGGTTTTTGAGTTCTGATCTGTACGAAGGCTCCCTCAATGCTGGCACCAGGGCAGTTGCCCTGCTGGGGTCAGAGCAGCTGTTTCCAGGGCAGCTCTGGTTCCGCAGCCACTCCAGCTGCAGGGGACTGAGATCCTTTGCAATTAAAGAAGGACAAAGTTAAACACAAGGCGTGCCCAAAATGCAGGGACAAGGACTGAGAAAGAGGAGTGGAGCGTGAGGCTCTGCTCAGGGATCTGATGCCCACCTCTCTTAGCAGTTTGGTCCCTTCATATCCTTTTCATCCCCGTCCTCTCAGGTCTTCCTTCCTGGCTCCTTGCCTCCTCTCTCCCACCTCCTGCCATCCTGATTGTTCCTTATTTCATCAGCCAGCTTGTCCCAGTGTTTTGCCCCCAGGCTACTCCAGTGCCTTCTGAGTGCTGTCCTACTTGTGATGGCTCCTTGTCCCACAGACACCCTCTATTAATCCCATGGGCAGCTTTTTCCTTGGTCCAAGCCCCTTTCTCTGCCTCTGACAATAGGCAGTGGGCAGGGAAGTGTTATTTAGAGAGGGGCAGGTCACAGGGTGAGCAGAGAAGAGGTTGTACCAGGATACAGCTTCAACCAGCAGCAGCTGAATGAAGTGGTGCATGGCACCCACTGAGCATCAGATCTGAGAGAAATTTGCATCCAGATTCTATCCCTGCTGATTTAAACAGATTTTTTCAGGAACTCGAAACTTGGACAGTTCTGCCTTTGGTTTTTTTTCCTATAGCAACAGCAGCTGGAACAATGTTGGCACCAAGGCAGGGCTGCAGCTGGTTTCCTCCTTGCTCAGAGCAAAGAGATGCTGGAGAGTCTTCAGCACTCACAGAACAGGGACAAAGCAAACATTTCACTTCACTCCATGAATTTACTGTTGTGTGGAGAGAGAGGAAATTTGACTGCGACAAGTGCCCAATACTGACAATTTCTGTGCGAGAAACTGGAAGAAGGAAAAATATTGGCAAAGCTTAAGATTCTGGCTTGTTTCTCAGCTGTTTATACAATTGGAAAAGTTAAGTAAGTCTAATTATTGAGGTTATTGGTTTTAATGAGTCACCACCTTGCTGTTATTATTCCTGGTTCCTGTTGCCATAGGACAAGAAGCTGCAGCTGGGCTGAGCTGTGCTACGCAACAAACCCTTGCTATTCCAAGATTAAGACATAGGAAAATGGGTGGCTCAGACAAATGGGAACATGGGGAAGGAAAGTGATGTTTGCCAATGTGTTGTGTGGCAACATGACCAGTATGCAGATACTGGGAGCAAAGATGGGTTTCTACCAGAGAGTGATTTTTGGATGGCTTTTGAGGAGCACTTCCAAAGACGTGATAGAAAGGAGGTTGGCCACCATTGTGGGCTCGTTGTTGGTGGGAAGGGCTATGGACAGAGAAGTGACAGGGCTTTGAGAGTGAAGACCTGAGTTTGGTGTTACAGGAAGGGATGAACCAGTGAAGGTATACAGCCTGAGAAAAAAGACAAAAGGGAAAGGTAAGGAGAAAAATCTCCATGGTGGTATCGTGAATGAGTAAGAGTGAAGCGTGATCAGGGCCCACGAGAAGTCCTTTAGTAACAGAGGAAGGAGGAGATATGCAAGAGATTTACCTGCAGGGCTGGAGAAGCTGGGCTTGAAAAATTATGCAAAATTTAACTGCAGTCTAAATTCATGGGCTTTGAAGGAGAAGTATGAAGTGGCATCAGGAGCAGTGCCTGCATGGCAGATAAACCATCGGCCCAATACTGGTGTTTTGAGAAGATTTAGGGAGAATGTCTGGGAGGAAAGGAATGTCAAAAACTCTATTGTATCCAGGCTGAGCTTTAGATAATAATTAGACATCCATGAGATATCCTGGAGGATCAGATGTCACTGGAGGATCTGTGCTTGCGTGTGCACTAGCATGGGAGCTAGCTCTGGGCTGCTGTTGGGATCAGGCAGAGCCCGCGGGGTGGAGGCAGGAACACGCCAACCCCCAGTGTTTCATTGATTGGTTTCAATTGATCAGTTGTGTAGAAACAAAGCGAACGAAGTTTCCTGTCTCTTGGATGTTGCAGAAGGTGTCGGGTTTGCTTGCAGCAAGTTCATCTTTTTCAGCTGATCCTGCACTTTTGGTTCTTTCTCCAGGATGGCAGAGGAAAGTCTTTTTGGAGCTGGGCTCAGAAACAAAAGGGAATATCTGCTAGAGCAATGGGCTGTCAGACAGGTTTTCTTTCCCTCTCAAATGCATACACGGGTGCCTACTGAAAATGCCACTGGGGCAAGCACAGGAGGGGTAGGCACTGAAGTGAGCTGCCCCATGAGTGTGAAAGTCATCCTCAAGACACTGGCTTTTTCCCAATGTGGCCCCTCCCTGTAAGCCTCACAAGAAGAGTGGCACAGTCTTTTTTTTCACCTGGTTTGGACACGGCGTCCATTCAGTTCTAACATCCATAGCCTGGGAGGAGAGGGAAACACTCCCCTTTATCTCTGTGGCATGGGTAATGTGTGTCTCTCCTTTTCACAGCTACCAAAATCTGGCATTTCCTGTTCTATTATCCATTTCCTAATACTTCCCAGGGCTTGAATGCTGGACTCAGCCAAGACTCCAGAGAGGGATTAGCATGGACTTGCCTTGGCCGTGGATGACCTTCATTCTCTTTAGCATTTATTCTTTCTAGAGGATTGAGGAGGAGAAGGGGAGGGTGAGCCACAGCTAAATCCTGTTCTTAGATCTCCCTTCAGGCACTGAAGAATGAACTGAGAGCCTAAATGAACCCAAAAGGCGCCATGGGGTGAGGCACATCGCATCCAAGCCGGATGTGGTGGCCTCTTCCCAAGTTCCTGAGCTGCCACACGCTCCAGCCATGCTTCAGCAGGCAGGGCATCCCAGGGACCCTGGGGACTGTGACAGGGCTGCTGCCAAGGCTCTGAGCTCCCCTCTGGGCGACTCGAAAACAGCAAAGACACAGGTCATGAATGCTGTCTGGAGTGAGTGACCTGGATGTGTCTGCCCAGACTCTGTACAAAGAGGCAACGTGGCCCTGGCTCCGTTGCTCCCAGGGCTTTGTGCTGGAGGCTGAAGTGGTTCCTGTCCAACGTGTGGAGAGCCACAGCTCTTGCCCAGTTGCAGGAGAAGCCTCTGTTCTCTCTGGTACCCAGAGAGGCTCTGCAGACCTGGCTGCACAATAGGCTGCTCAAAATGGATGCCAGGAGCATCTCCGTCATCACTGCCAAACTTCCCGATTACAGACTGCTCTGCAGCCTAACGCAGCTCACCGAGGGGGAATTCGGGTGCTCAGATGAGAACTGCATAATATATCGGCAGTTGTCCACGTCTTTTCACTCTTGGGGCCACTTAACTTTCTGACATACCATGCCAAGCCCCCCTGTGCAGCACCACTGCTGTGAATTTCATCGGTTGCTAAAGGTAAGCTGTGTTTTTCTTCGTGTGCTGATCATTGCTTTCTCTGTAGAGTTGTGTATGTGAGAATTGTTTTCCCAAACTCTCGCCTCTTTTCCAAAGCACACTGAATCCTCTGACAGTGGCAAGAAGAACCTTGCTTCCCACCCAGCTCACTCTCTCCCTCTCCCAACAGGTACTTTCTTGAAGTTTGTAAACACAGGAATCAACCCCAGGAGTTCCCAGCTAATGGCACAGTCATAATCACAGCCAGAAGTTGCTCCTGTGCCTGACAATTAGGTAAGAATTACCTCAAATACCCTCAGATAGGTCTGACAGGACAAGTACAGGAGACATGGGAGGTTGGTCAGACTGCCTCCAGCATTGCACAGGGACAGGGCTCAATCCACTGTATCCACTGAGTCCATGATTATTGGGTTTGCTTCTTCTCTCCCTTGTAAAATTATATGATTAAATGGTTTTCCTTGGGTATTTGCCACTCCTGAACATTGTTTAACGCATTGCATTACAAATAAAGGAAAATACTCAATTTCTGCTCTTTTTTTTTNTTTTTTTTTTTTTGTTTGTTTGAGGTTCAAATTTTATATCCCCCAATCCTTTTTTGGCAGGTTAAAATTAATGGACTTTTCAGGGTGATCAAGGGAGAAATAGACTATCAGTCTCTTACCAAATGAGACAAGATAGGAAATGTTAAGGAGATATCTTGGATAAATACCTTTTTTCCCCTGCTCTTCCCATCAGATCAGTATATTGGGCACCAGGGCCGGACAAGTGGGAGAACCACCACTGCTTTTGCTTCCCCCACCCCGCATACAGAAATGAGGCACCTGAGGAGATTTCAAGCTTTGATCAAAAAGCAGTGTCTGCCAAGGAGCGGAACTGCTCCTGTAGAAACACCCCTCCATCTCTGCCATGTGGGAAGAGAGGGACTTTGGCCATTTCGTTCTCTTAGTTATGAACAAATAGCACAAGACCATCACTCACCACTAACTAAGAAGCCCAGTTAATGCATCTGGTGATACACCCCGAGGTGCTGTTGTGCAATGGAAGTTGATACATTGGGCCAAAAAAATGCCTTAAAGTCTCCCTGCTTCCACAGTAGCTCAAACTTCAGGTCAGAGTGGGCACAAAATACACTGGGACAGAAATGAGACTTTACAGACACCATCCATTTCCATCCACATCCCCTTTTTTACCACCAAGAATTCAGCTAATTTAGCATAATATCACAAACAACAATAGTTAGTGACAGTATTGAATGATCAAGGCTGCTTCTGCAACCCCCTGCATGCCAGCTGGGAAGAGTCAAAGCACCGCGAGAAGGCTGTTGCAGTGATGAGAAGATGAATGATGTGTTATTAGACCAATATGTAGGTGCCAGGTCCAAGGCTTCAGATTTCTGCAAAAAGGTGGGACCTTTGACTTAAGGTTAGAAATAGAGGATCTTTAAAATCCCTTCCAACCCAAACCATCCCGTGATTCTATGACTTCAGCAGAACTGGTGACATGAAATGGTTTAATGCTAGATTTTCCATGAGGATACACCTCTTAGACTCTGTGCCCACCAGCACAGACACACCAGTGAAACGTGAGAGCCCTCCCAACCCCTGCGATTAGGAAAAAACAAGAGCTGGCATGAGATGGTAAATGCTGCCGTGCAGTGTTCAGAGAAACGTGTTTGCGTGGGATGTGCTGGAAAAATTGCTCAAGAATAGTGCATTCTCATAAGAAAAATGATCTGGCTGCTGTTCAGGTCAGTGGTTTTGTATCAGGGCTGCAGGCTGTGTGGTTGCTTCAGTATACGGTGCAGCTGCTGGCAAAGTGTTTCCTGTGCATGTGATCCAATGCCCCTCGCTCTGGGGTGTTGGAGGTCGTTGCCCTCACCCAGTTTTGGGTCTGGATCCTTGTTCTCAGAGCAGCTTACACTGGCACAGGGCTGCCTGGCAGAGAGAGGCACCCTGTGTCAGCCCAGAACAGGGCAGTCTGGATCGGTTTACTGGTGGGGCTTCTTCCCTTCCTGGTGGGAAGGTGGGAGGGATAAAATGCTATGTCCATGTCAATAGCAAGTGATAACCAGGATTCTGATCCCTGCCAAGCAAGGCAGTGACCGTGCTTCACAGGTGGATGAAGATGTTTATGAAAACACAGATCATGGACCAGCATTAGTTGCTGAAAGAACTAAATTACAGGAATGCCCAGGTGTTAACTGGAGCCTCCTCCCAACTTCTGCTTTACAAGCTGTCAACAAGCCATGGAGGGACAGCCTTCACTCCATCTCCTTTTTCACCTTAGGTGAAGGGTGAAGGAAAAAGACATCTGGAAGGTCTCCTGCCAGCCAGAGAGCTGTAAGCCCTCCGTCCCTCACTGTTCTTGCTCTTGTACCAGCAGACCCCCAGCCTTTGACAACAGCAACATTGGTCTATGATTGGTTCCTGTAAATTTCCAGGCTAGAACCATCAGCAGGACTGCCACCAGCACCAGCCAGCCCTGTGGTTTCATGGGGTGAGGTTTAATAGGCACGTTTTAATAGGGTTGCTCAGTAGAGAGGGCCCTTTTTCCTCAACAGCATTAAAAAAAATAATACGAGCAGTAAATTTAATGAAAGAAAATGAAGAAGCCCTCCAAGGCAGGCTGCTGCTTCTGCAGAGGATGTGCTCTTACACTGCTGAACGGTTTGGTTCTGGTCAGTCATGAAGCAGCCGCTGGAAATGAGACCAGAGTAAGGTTATGCCAGAGGAAGGTTGTGCTTTAGGTTCCTTGTGCTACTGCTTTAAAAAAAAAAAATAACCCTTCATAGCAACTACTCTTTTCCCTCTGGAAGGAGAGCTGAGACGGAGTTTGCAGTGTAAAGTTTAATAGAGAAATGAGGAAGGAGCAAACTCCCCTTTTCTTGCAAACACAATATCTCTCATTTGTGGCTTTGTGCATTGCTGACAAGCATGGACAGCAATGGGTTAGTACAGGGAGCACTCCCTGCCACCACATACCCTTGTCCCCTCCACATCCCAGACATGTCCTGGCACACACCAATGCCATCTCTCCCTTTTGACCCTGGTCACCTTCTCTCCAGGAAGATTCACTGTTATTTGCCCGTTTTCCCAATCCCCATCCTATCCAAATGAACCCCGCCAAGCTGCCCTCCATGGCATTTTCACTATGCCACCCCAGCTGGAGCTGCAAATCAACTCGGACCTCATGTCCTTGTTGTGTCCATGCAGGAGGTCCCATGGAAGCACCGGGCATTTGACACCAGCCTTTGAGGAACAGGCACCAGTTTTAGCTGTGAAATGCCCAAGACCACAAGTGCTGAAAGCTTTAGGAGGGATCACCATGTTAAACCCAGCCGGGCTCTCCTTTTAAAAGCACAGCCCTGCCTAACACCCATCATCACAGCTACAGTAATCCCTTGGCTACACAGCCAGGTTTGGGGTACAACGAGCAGTTCATGCCTCTTCCCCCCAAACACAGACGCGCGTTCACACCCACATGCAAAACCGGGGCGTTAAAAACTTCCCTGTGACGGAGCTTTCACAAGCAGCGTTTCTGGGAAGGCCTGGCATTCAGATGGCAGGCAGGACAGCTGCTATCAGCAGTGCCCGTCATCGTGGTGTCGGGGCTTTGCAAAACAGGGTCTGTCTTTGAAAATGTTTTCTTTTTTAAATTTTATTAAGAGTAGTCTGCTAAGACAAGATCTCCCTGCTCCTGAATATCGCAGAAGGTAAATCATACCAAACCATGTTCCCCTGCCTTGAGATTATTGTACCATTTCAAAACACCAACCTGGTCCGGTAATTCTGCATTTTAACCCCTCTGCCAGGCTGCCTCCTTTAGCTGCCAGCAAGCATAATGTTCCCAAATTAACCCGACCACAATGAGCTGCAGCAGAATCCGCATAATTGCTCTTTTTTGCTCCAAACAGCCCGACTTACGAAGGGGACATTTCCTGCAGCAGCCAGCCCTGCAATACTCATTATTCCTAAATCAGGGGTTGTTCCGGTATCTTTATGCTCAGATACCGCCTTTAATCTCACACGCTGCCTTCAGCGGCACCACCGGCTGCAGCAGTCCCGCAAGATGCCCCCTTCCCATCCTCTCCCAGGCAAGCAAGCCAAGAGGCTCCCGATGGAGCCGGCAGCCACCCGGTGAGGGCTGCATCCCCCCTTGGAGACAGGCATGCAACTTCCACCTGCGCTGGCAGGCGCGGAGCACTCACGTTGGCGGCAGCGCGGATCCCTTTCAACAGCTTAACTGCGGCTCATTTTTAACCCCGGCCAGCGGATCTAAGCTGCTCTCCCCAGGGCTCAGACGGAGCTGCCTGCATGACACCGAGGCATCCAGACGCCGGCTCGCCAGCTGACATGTCAAAGCAACGTCGTGGTTAGCAAACACATCAACAAATCGACTGACAACCCACACATCGGCGGGAGCG
>VWZT01013848.1:217302-300187 GCA_013397055.1 Pachycephala philippinensis | reverse complement strand
CTATCCGGCGTTTTCTGCCGGTGTCTAAAATAGCATCAGGAACGTTCCCTGTTGATTTCCCCGGCAGTGCTTGCTGAGCGATGCCGGGGACCACGGCTCCCGCAACCTGCCTCGACGCAGCACCTTAAAAACATTTTNGTGTTTTTTTGCCCAGCTACCAGCAAATCCCGACCTGAGCTAATTCTGCTATGGCTGAAAGCAGAGGATGTCTGCAGTGCATGAAGCTGATTTGCTGACTTACCCTTCATCTCTCCCAGGAACGCCAGGTGAAGAAGCCGGCCTCTCGCTCCGGGAAAGAGCCACAAGGAGCCCGGCAGCAGCCACTGCAGAGCCTGCTCAGAAGTTCACTCCCTCTGTCACAGTGTGTGCAGCTTGCCAGGTATAGCCTGGATGAGAACACCCCGTGCTTTTCCCAGGATGAATGAGATCAGCACATATTCAGTCAAGGAAAAAAAAATAAATATATGTGATGGTTTAGAACCCAGAGGAAGAGTATTGGTCCACAAGTTGCTCTGCTTTACAACTCAGGATTTTCTGGGGTGAATTTCATAGGGAGAGGAGTTTCTCCTCTGCGTTTGATGTTGTTGGATGTGTTAAAAAGCAAGCAAATGGTGGTGATATCCATGGGGTAGGCAGGAACACATCCCGAGCTCCATGAGGTGGAAGGTACGTGAAGGGCGCTCTTACAAGCAGCAGAGATGCCTTTATAACCTGCAGGCTGATGCCTTTTGACTCAAACCAGCACGTTGCTGTTACAGGCTCCACATGGGCTGTACAGATCTGGACTCCACCGGTCCTGGCTTTCCTGAGTGAGATTGTTTGGATTAAGCTCTCTTCCACCTGGCTGCTCTGTGACTCCCCAGGTTGACAAAGTCCCTTTCTGCTGCCAGGTCCTTCACATCAAGCATCCCTCAAGGCTCATCCCTTGCCTGTGGGGGTGGGGGTGTCACTGAGCTGAAACCCTGGGGTGACGGGGAGGCAGGGAAAGGGCATGAGGTGCTCGGAGGACTCAAGTGGGCTGAAACATTTTGATGTCCGTGTTAGGTCAAAGAGCATCTTGTACCCCTGTGTCTCTATCATTGTGCGGGGGGATCCTGTGCTCCAGTGCAAGAGGTCCATGGCAAGAGTTCTGATGTCTGCCTTGGCCTTAGCCAATGTTTGGGAGTCTGTGGGGCACAAGGAACATGCCATTTTCTTTTAGCCTTGGAACTAGAGTGACTGCACTGGAGAAAAATGAGATGATTTCCTCAGGATCAGGCCCCAAGGCTTGTGTGGCTGGGAACCCAGCTCAGGTCCCCAACTCTCTGGCTTTAGCTACTGCAAACCCCCTCCCTTTCCCTCACCCAAAGCCCGGGGCTAGGAGTCACTGGGGCACTGACCTCTGCCACGCACACTCTGCATAACCTCGGGTGTGTCGCTGTACCTCCCCATCCCACTCATCTGCACAAAGCTCCTGTGCAGCTCATCCACACAGGGAACGGGTTCCCTGCCTCCCCCACCCGGCCTCGTTCCCTGCTGACAGCGAGACTGGAATGTGGGGTTTGATGTGGCTGAGACAGTCCCTGTGAATAGGCTGCGGGGGAAGCCTGGCTCCCCCGGGTGTCACTTCAGCAGGATGCAGCGGGGCAGTGAGCTGTGCTCACCTGTCACCATCCTAAGGCCAGGTTTGTACTCCTGCATCAGCAGGACCCATGGATGGCTGCCAGCCAGACCCCAGGGGAAGGTTTATCGAGGTCTGGCAGAGCCTCAGGCAACTTGTTGCTTGTCCGAGCAAGTTGGCTTCAGCTGCTGGATGTGCCCAGAGCCCCACTGGGTGGGAGAGCAGGGAATGAAGCAATCATGGAGGGCCAGAGAAGATGCAGGAGAAAAGGCCATTCGAGGGCAAGCTTGGCAAGAGTCCTGGGCTGGAGACGTGGTGCCCTGGGCCCAGTGACCTCTGAAGTCAGCACAGAAGGGCAGTGCTGCATGGATCCCTCATGGAAGGGTGGGCAGTGGGGATGGTGGACCTCCCATCACCTCTGCAGAGCTGCCTCTGCCTTGGACCCGCGAGGCGGCCGTGGGCATGTTTGGAAGCTACACGCAAGACTGAACTAACCTACCTCAGATAAGGCTGGGATTAATTAGTCAATACATGTTAAGTGCTGCAAAGATTTAAGGCTCTGCTTAATTGTTAAGTAACTCAATCATCAGTGGCTGCGTGGGATGCCTGAGGCAGAGAGTGGATGAATCAGCCGTTCTCTGGCAAGTGCAAGGTAACGAGGGAGAAAACTTTCCAAGGCTGGGTGACAGCAAGATGGGTTGGTTAGGGGACAGCAGCAATTACTGAAGTCACTGGGACTCACACAGGTTGCCCAGAGTAGCTGTGGATGCCAGATCCCTGGAAGTGTTCCAGGCCAGGCTGGATAGAGCCCTGAGCAACCTGGTCTGATGGAAGGTGCCCCTCCCCATGGCAGAGGGTTGGAATGAGAAGATCTTGAAGGTCCCTTCCAACCCAAACCATTCTGTGATTCTATGACTGGGAGCACTTAGGACCTGAAAAAGAGGTCAAGTCCTGCATGGAGCAGCCGGCTCTAGGAGCAGGAGTCCCTTAGGCAATGGAGGGAAAGGCAATGATTTCATAGGAGAAAGAGGTAAAAAGACCATGAAGAACTTCATTGAGCTCTTCGGGCTTGTTAGGGCCAACTCACTCTGAAAGAGGTGGATTTGGGGCTGAACCAAAATGCATTAGGGGATGTGAGAGTGTTTTGGGTGAAGTGGGGAGCACTTAATGTGCCATGGACTCACCTGTCCTCCCTGCAGGGACTGGCCTCGTGTTATAGGCTTGGGTGGGACATGAAGCTGCTGCTGAGGAGCCAGCTTGTGTCCTGCAGGTCAGTTCTCCATGCAGTGATTACAAGCTGAGAGGGTTCCCAACGGGAATGTTGGTGCAGTCCATCGCCAGCCTGAGACATCTCTTCTCCTGCCACCATGAAGCATGTCCTGTCACTCAGGGGTAGGTTTCAGACTTGGACCTGTTGCTTTGTTTCTGTGCCAGCAAATTGCATCTTCCACAGTCTCTCCATCTGCCTCTAGCCTTCCTGCTGAGCTTTGCCCTCTGCTTCTTTCCATGTGGGAGCTTCCCAGCTATGTCATGGAGTCTGCTCCCAAAGACCTTTGAACAGGGTAGGAGTGTCCTCAGAGTCAGCCCGGTGTTTTCCACCTCCTTGTGAAAAAATGTCCCCCCTTGAAGGTGTAACTCACTGATACTGAGGCTTTAATGCCAGGGTCAATCCCCACACAGAGGTGACTTCCAGCCATCCATGATCATGGCACCTTGGCCAGGTGAGATGAGGGACTCCTTGGCATTGTGCCTCATCCATACACATATTCCCAGGGCTTTCTGTGAGGCTGGATGTGGGAAGGGCCTATCTACCTGGCATCACTCTGGCTGGAAAAAGCCTCTGAGCGCTGTCCTGGTGAAACATTCATATTTTCGGAAACAGGGAGCGGGCAGGAACAGCCTGTACTGTTGTGACAGAGCTCCTTGCATGAGATGAACCTCACTGCCAGGGTTGGGATGGTTGCACGTGGCTCGTGTGGGATAAAGGTGTGAGCTCTGGAAGGAGACACAGCCAAACACAAGCCCCAGGAAGGGCCAGCAGAACAGCATGGAAGCATTGGCAAACAAGTTTTAACTGCTTGCTCTCTTACCCTGCAGGCCCCCATATCCCTCATCCCAATCCTTGCCCTGCAGCTCTCCATACAGAGCAGCACTGCCATAGGCAAGCAGCCCGGATAGGTTGCCTGGGTCTTGGATTAGACCTGCCTTATTCTTGGAGAAGCTGGAGTCACCAGCAGGCAGCCCCCTGTCCCAGCACCAGCTGCGGGGCTTGGCGTAGTTTTGCAAGGCACCCCTTGACCTCAGCGTCGCCCACGTCCTTACAGCCTCGCTTTAATCCTTTTTTAATTAACTGCTGAGGGGTGTGATGGTATCAGAAGGGTGGGAGGGGGGTGGCCTGGGGTGTTTTGGGCTCGGTGTGTGTGCCAGCCAGCTGGGTTTGTTATGAGCCTGTCAGATCTCACAGGCTAGCGCTCCTTCTCCAGATCCGGTTGCAGCTCAGGCATTCTGTGGCTCATCCCTGCGGCTCTTGCTCTGCTCAGGGATCCTGCCGTGTCCCACCTGCCAGGTGCTGGCATATCAAAGATTCGCGTGAAATTAGCAGCTGAAAGGCAAAGTGGCTTCTCTGATGGCACGGAATGCTGGGGAGGAGGTTTGACTTCAGTCAGAAAACCCTGGGGAGATAACCAGAGCAGAGATGGAGTGGCCACGGGGATGTCTGAGGTGGAAATGGGGGTGAGGTCAGCAGTTTGTTGGTCACTGAGGCCGTGCAAAAGGCTCCTAAAGGGTTTGGGTTTATCAGAGCTTGGTGGTGGGTTTTCACAGGGACTCAACAACCTGCTTGCCTGGGGTTTGACTCGAGGACAAGGCATATCCAGGCTTTCCACACCCCCTGCATCTCCATCATGGGGCACCTCAGCTGCCCAGAGTGTCTCCAGGGATCTGACACTCCTGGGGAGAACAAGCTGTACATTGGACCCGAATGCCATGAAAGTGGCTGTCCCCAGGCTGAAAGCAGCCTCTGGCTGAAAGGATGAGGTGTTCTGGGGACAGATTACCTGCCTCTACCCATGGGCCTGCAACAAGGCAGGATGAGTGGAACTGAGATCCCAGGCTGCTGGCACTACCAGGATCACCAAAAATGTGTGTGCTGGGGGTCAGTGGAGACTATGAGAGCACATGATGTTGAGTCCTAACAAAAGTACACCCAGATAATAACATCCACAGGTCCTGTGTGTCTGTCCCGCACCTTCACTGTGATTTCTTTGAGAGAAACTTGCCCAGCAGATGTTGATTTGGCCTTTCCTGGCCCTGAGGTGGCTCTTGGTTTTTGAACATCTGAGAAGAACTTGTGTAATGTGGCCTGGAGGGGTATCAAGGGGATCAGAGCAGGGAACAGAGCATGGCTGTTCTTGGCCACTGTGGATGATGAAACACAGCCGTGCCCAAAGCAGCAATGAAGTTCAGAAATTAAAGAGCTGACCTGGATGAGGCAGATGCAAAGACTTTCCAAGGGGTGAACAACACTTCAGCCCCACTGAGAAAACCAAACCATGTCCAGTGATGTGGAGCAGAGGCCAGATGTGTTCATCCAGTCTGATGCTCTCCTGGCTTTAACTGGTGGAAGCTGCAGACCACTGTGAGCAGCCACCTGGGGTAGCTGGTGCACAGTAGGTTCTCCATTGCTGGAAATCTCCAAATCAACACAGCAAAATTATTGCTCAAAAGGAAATTGTGGGCTTGGCAGAAGTGGTCAGTGCTGGGTTTTGCAAGAGGGCAGATTACTGAGCACTGTTCACCCCTTGTGCCTTAAACCCTGTGACTCTGAACCAGCAGCTGATCACTGGTCCCTCTTAGTCAGGGTCATGAGAAGCTTTGTGGGTCTATTACATGGCCAGGAGGTGCTCTGCAGCATTGCTGATAAAATCTCTCCTTCCTGTGCACATAAATTTGGGGAGACTTTGACTTTGAGGGAGCCATCCTCATGCCTTGACTTTTCTCTAACCACAAACAGCTGAGTGAAAGAGGCACCTGGAATGAGGGACACCTGTAGATGTGCAATGTCTCTGCCTGCAACACACCTGTTTCCCTGCAAGAAAAGCTTGCAGGGGTCCTGCCCACCCCTAGATTTCCTGGCCCCCTGCCTGGGCTGCTCCCTTGGCACTGGGATGTGCACACGCAGAGCAGGGCACCAGAGACGTGCTTGGTGAGGGAGACCTGGGCTTGGAGGAGACAATGCTTAATCAGAAGCATGACCAGAAGGTGGAGGGTAGGGAGATGGATGTATAAATTCTCCTTGATGCCTCATACTGCTGTCCTCTGTCGAAGCTGGGAAGTTTGGCAGCAGCAGGAGCCTTGCGCCAGCAGAGGCTCCAGCATGGGAAGAGGTTGCTCAGGGCTGGGTCACCTGAGAATCCTCCTCGTCAGAAAGGTTTCAGAACTGTTTGGCCAGACGAAGGTCCCCTCAACTGCTGAGATTCCTGCCCTCCTTTTGGTTATGCTAAGGTTTAAAAAAAATCCTGTGAGTCAAGGCCTTATGGAACCCCCCTCCAAGTACTGGAATGCTTCACTTTGAACTTTTGTTGTTGGGTTGCTTTTTTTCCCCTTAAGATCTGCTGGCCCTGGGGTTGGCATGAAGTCAAACGCTCTTCACTGAAGTCAGCCTTTAGCTGGAAGCAAGTCCAGTTATGCATCCCCTTTTCCCCACTGCAGCCAGATATGTGTTGCTCTCCTGAAGCAATGCTGTTGGTTTTGTATCCCTGCCCCACAGCCCTGCTGGTCTGCAACACAGAGGAGCCTCAGAGTCTGGCTCAGCACTCAGCAGCAGCTGGCTCAGCTGGTGGCAACGTGGAATTTTGCAGGCACCGGGCTGTGTGAGAGATCAGAGGTAACTCAGAGCTAACCTGCCTCTTGTTCCTGGGGATGAATCATGGCAATGTCTAAGCTTCAGGCAGCAAAGAGGGAGTGGAGCGGGGCAAATGCAGGGTCACAGAAAATAGGATTTCTTCATTCCTCAAAGAGTCATTCAGTTGTGCAGAGCTGTGGTGCTGCTTGGCTGCTGTTTTTCTGCACTCACTGTGGGGCTCATTAAAAGCACAGTGTTTGTCCCCATGGCAGTGTTGGCTTGGAGAAATGGCCACAGCTCTCTGCAGAGTGGAGCAGAGCACATGTGCTCGCTGTAGTTCTGTGGCTGGAGAAAGGGTGGAGCAAAGGAAAACATGAAAGGGTGTCAGCTGGGGAGATCAGGACATGGTGTGAGGGGAAGGTCTGCCAAGCATGGGCCATGGCCGCAAAACCAGAGCTCCTGACATACCCTGTGGGGCTGTGGGACTGACCAGCTTGGCCACACATGGTCTGTCTGTGCTTCCTACAAACCGTGCCTGTGTTAAACCCTGACCTGTGCCCACACAGCAGAAGGGATCTGTGGGACACAGCAGCCCTGCTGCACTCTGCCAGCTCACACCAGACCCAGAGGCATCAGGAGATGCTCAGTGAATGCAGGCAGTGCTCAGCATGGGGAATGACAAGCCAGCAGGACCACAGATGAGACAAATGGGATGTCCCTGCCAGAGGCAGGTCGTGCCTTGGCTTCGTGCTGCTGAGCTGGTGCAGCTCTTGGCTGGTCACCCCTGGGAGAAAGGCACCTGCATTGCAGAGTGTGCTCAGAGCAAGGCTGCTCTGCACCCTGGGGCGGTGGCACTGGGGTGTGTGTCACCTGTGGTGCTGTGTCACCACTTTCAGTTCCTCCCCACAGTGTCTCAGACAAAGGGAATTGTGCTGCTTGCATTAGCATAGAGAGCTGAGGAAGGCACGGAGAGCTGGCAGGGGAAGTTTTTATACCCCAGAGCTGATGGCCAAGTCAGCTTTGCGGATGTTTCTCAGCTTGTCCAGAGTGGAGCTTAGGGCAAAAAGATGCTCTGAGGGATGGAGAGCCTCTACTATGGAGACAGAGCTATGTTAGAGCTGGGATTGTTCAGCCTGGAGAAGAGAAACTGGGGCTCTGGGGAAACCTTAGAGCTCCTGCCAGGACCTTAAAGGGCTACAGGAGAGCTGAAGAGGGAGTTTTGACAAGGGTCCTCAGTGACAGGACAAGGGGCAATGGCTTCAAACTGACAGAGCACAGATTTAAGTAGAAATTCTTTACTTTGATGGTGGTGAGGCCCTGGCACAGGTTGCTCAGAGAAGCTGTGGTTTCCCCATCCCTGGAAGCGTTCAAGGCCAGGCTGAATGGGGCCCTGAGCAACCTGGTCTAGTGGAAGGTGTCCCTGTCTCTGGCAGGGGGTTTAGAGCAAGATAATCTTTAAGGTCCCTCCAACTCAAACTATTCTATCACGGTTTATAATGACACAAAAACAAGATGTGAAAGAGAAGGGCTTTTTAAGAACCTTGATTTTTCCCACAGAAGGTTCCTGCTGTGCTGGGTGGAGAGGCTGTGCTCTGGGACCTTGGTCTGGAAGAGCCACAGGAGGGGAGGAGACAAAGACAAGCACAGGGATCCTGGCAGGCCTTGAAAACATGAGAGAGAATTGCATCTGCTCAGTGAGAAGGAAGGGCTGGCAGAGAACCTTCCCCCTCTCCTTGCATCTGTCCAGCGCTGAGCAAACACCGACTAATCTTCCTGACACTTGCAGAAGACAGGGAAGCATTACAGTGCCATAGTGGTCAGTCAGTGAAAACCACAGCTGCAGTGACATATGCTGCATAAACCCACCCCTCAGGCAGGCTCGGCCCATCAGGAGCAGGGCTGAGCTCTGTTTCCCACAGCAGGCCAGGGACAGAACCAGAGGGGAGCCCAGACATCCTGTCTTGCAGCCTCCTGCTCTCGCTTCTGGGCCACAATGAGCTCAACCAGCCGGGGCAATAACTTCCCAAGGGGGCTGTAGGGGTGAGGAAATAATTAAAAGCTGATCTGGGCTCCTGCTTTGGAGAAAGAAAACTCCCCTCACTTATTTTCTTAATGATTTAACAGCACCCTTTCATCTCCAAACCGGCAGGAACCGTCTATTGTTTGTTTCGCTTAGGTTTGCTCCTAATCAGTTTTTGCTCAGCAGAGATGGGGTTGTGGGAGCCAATTTACCAAGCAGAGCAGAGGAGACACATGAAATGGAGTGGAGAAAGTTAGTTCTCATCAGCAAATACTTAAAGATTTGCTGCCAAAGGTGCAGGAGCTTGTTCTTGCTGCTCACACAGATATTTGACAAATAACAGGAGGTATTTGTTGGGAGTTGATTAAATTTTAAACCCAAATCAAAACAAAAGTTGTTGTCACTCATTGCATCCAGACCTTCATGCCCACAGCAGCAGTGTGTACCCACCAGCTTGGCACCAAAACACTCATGTCCAAATCATCTATCCAGGGTTGCCTGCAAAGACATGGAGGACAAGGGGTGTCACCAGCCGAACCTCTCCATCCTGTCCCATGTCTGAAAGTCACCAGGATTTACCCACTGGCCTTTGTGTCCTATCCTGAGTGTCCTGAGATGTGCTGGGATCTTGCTGGCTTCTTCTGCCAGGTGCCACCAGAATGTGCTGCTTGTGCAGCCCTTCCCTGCCGTTTGTTCCTTCTGGTGCATCCACACAGAACATCCACATTCCCTCCTGTCTGAACGTTTCTGTTATGGAGCTCTGCACAGCAAAGGAAACCTTTTTCACTTGGAGAGGGGTAAACACTGGGACAGGTACACAGGACACTGTGCTAGCTCCACACCTGGAAATAACCAGAGGTCACCTGGGTAACATCCTGATCAAAGT
Organism: Pachycephala philippinensis; assembly: GCA_013397055.1. Lineage (NCBI taxonomy): Eukaryota > Metazoa > Chordata > Aves > Passeriformes > Pachycephala > Pachycephala philippinensis. The sequence continues at coordinate 290,838 of VWZT01013848.1, read as the reverse complement.
TTGAAGGAGATTGGACTGGAGATGCCCAGAGGACCTTTCTGACCTAAATTATTCCATTGTCCTCAGATAGCACACGAAAGAGAAGGTCTTTGTTTTGGCGAGAAGAGGAAAGGAAAGAGAAGAGGGAGCAATGACTTCTGTGTCCTTCATTGACCTTACTGATACACTTTGAATCATCAGCAGCTGTGTACATGGCACTGCTGCTTGCTGGCTGCAGGAGAAACTGTGCCCTTTCCCTTCTCAGGGGACACAGGGACAGGCTTGGGATGGCTACTGAACAACCCCTGCCTCCTTCTGTTGATTTCAGAGCCCAGTGTGGGGACAGAGCTGTATCCCAGTTTCTGCCAGGAGTGGAAGCATTACGGAACAGGCAGCTTGCCCAGCTCTGCAGTGACGCACTGGCAGCAGCCAGACTCCTGTCTCCCAGCCCTCTCCATCTCCAGCCAGGCTATCTCCAAGGATAGCCCTGTGCCAGACTGCAGATGTGGTTCTCTCCAGGTCCCTCCTCTGCACAAGGCCTCAGAGTGCTCACCAGGGTCCCAGAGCAGGCCCGGCCCTGGCTGCAGGCAGGCAGAAATGGTCCCCACCAGATGGGAATGCTCTCCATCTCCTGTCCTTCTCCACAATCTGAGGTGTGTTTGAGGGTGGGCAGCCTCCAGCTTTTCTACAGGGACTCGTCCTCTCCCCTGGTGTTATGGAGGAGACAGAGAGACTGTGGTCCCATGCTTTGCTTAAACCCTTTGATCCCCAACACCTCACTCTCCTCACCCACCCATTTTCACATCACGTGTTGAAAAAACCTTTCTTTGGCCTTCTGAAAGTCCTGCATTGGCGTGGTAAAAATTGTTGGTCAGGAGCAGAGTTACAGTCATGCACAGCGATTGCATAAGGGGATTTCCTGGCCACTTAGGAAACCTGACAGAAATACAAACCCGAGCAAAAAAACCTTTTCTTGAAATCAGGTTCCTCAAAGAGCCCAGGGATGTGGTGACTGGGCAGGAGAGACACAGACACAGACCCTGACCTTGCCCCAGCTCAGCCACCCTGGTTCCCTCGGGCACCCTCCCAGCCTGCCCTCCAGCACCAGCTGAGTCTCGGGTCACAGCAGGGTTTTATCCCCCACCTGCCTCAGAAAGTTTTAGTCATCACCCAGCTGCTGAATAACCCTCTTGTCTGAATTCCCCTGGAGGCCCAGAAGGACTCTGCTTATCTAACGCTCATTTGACCGGATAATTTGAAGGCAGTTCCAAGCACTGTGGAAGTGACCTGCTCTAAGTCAGTTCAGCTCTTCAATCCCCTCGGCTGCAGCATCAGCAGTTTTCCTTGTATTTTTTTCTTCTGCCTGGTACAGGCTCTGACATTTCTACTGTCCCAAGCATCGTGTTTACCCTTCTGGGACTCAGAGGATGAATGGTGCCCCCGGTTCCCAACACAACCTGTGTGTTACCTTCCCTGGACCCATGGAAACTCCATCACAGGGGATCTTTTGCAAAGAGTAATTGATCTTAAAAGCCTTTTTTTTGTCTCATCCTCGAATGCTTGAAAGTGGCTTCCTAGAGCAGGTCTGGCCTCTGAGTACAGTAGTAACAGCTTGTTCCTGCACTGTCTCCTTTTTGGGTGTTATTGACTAATCCTGCTGCTGTTTGCTGTTTTGCTGGCGGGGTTGTGTTGCTTTCTCGCTGCTGAGGAGATAAGCTGCCGCCTTGCCATGGGCAGAGCACAACAGGTATTTAGTTCCAGTGCTAATGCTTTCCAACAAAAACTTTGTTTTCTGCGACCAATCTCGTGCCCGGCTTTGAAACGCCTTCAATGGGTTTATTCACTGCCCAGCCGCCTGTGTGAACGTATGTGAAAGTTACTCAGACAATCGCCTTGTGTTTGCTCTCCTCCTCCCACTGCGTGCCCAGCTTTTCCTGAGAATGCTAACGGGAAGTGGAAAAATCGTCCTGAACTTCTGAAATGACTGAGCCATCTTTTCATACCTTTCAAGGGCCAGTTCCTGCAATAGCAGCATGCCACAGTCAATAGCTAAGGATGTTGATTTCTGATATATGGGAAATAAGAAGCTAACACTGCCTGGCTTTCTCTTGATGTGCTTTTTCCCCTTCACTCTTCCATACCTTTGAATCCTTTCCAATTTCAGCCAAGGCTGGTGAAGCACCAAAGATTGCAGATATCAAAATTCCTAACACTTTTGCAAACATTAATTGCTGGATAAAGGAAAAGTATCTTTCAGTGCCTCCACTAATGGAAACACAATGCTATGAGGACACTATGTATTACCCCAGAGCAGAAATTTCTAAAAATCTCCAAAATCTTTCTGTAAAAACCCTTCCAATCTCTTTAAAGAAGGTTTCACTGATCCACTTCTCCAAGGACAGCTTGTTCACTGCACTGAATGATTTGCAGGGGTTTGTTAGGTCCTCTCCTGTACCTTGTTGCCCTTGTAGTTCCCCAGTCTGTGAGTCTTGGACTGGATGAGATGAGAGACCACAAAAGCATAATCTTCAGGAGAATAGCTTTTTGGCTTTGTGGCTTTGTGGCCTTGTGGCCTGGGTCATGCTGGTGATGGGAGGGAAAACCAGAGCAGTGTCCTCCAGCCTTGGTCTCTGTGCTGGTTAAATCAACTCCTTTTGTCACCCGTGAGATCCAGCTGCAGCCTCAGAAGCAGGGATTAATTTTCTCAAGGAAAGTTTTGAAGTTGGATGGGTTGTGGTGGGGGGACCTGGGGACGAGAGAGAATGGCTTTAAACTGAAAGAGGGCAGTTTTAGATAAGATATTAGAAAGAAATTCATTACTGTGAGGGTGGTGAGGCTCTGGCACAGGTTGCCCAGAGAAGTTGTGGCTGCTCCATCCATGAATGTGTTCAAGGCCAGGTTGGATGGGGCTCTGGGAAACCTGGCCTAGTGGAAAGTGCCTCTGCTCATGGCAGAGAGGTTGGAATGAGATAATCTTGAAGGTCCCTTCCAACCCAAACCATTCTGTGGTTTTATGACATTGCATTGTTTTAGCCTTGAAACCCAAGGGGCCTGAATTGAAGCCGGAAAAATGGCAGTGAAAGACAACGTGAGACTTTTAGATCACAAGTGGATGAGCCTGAATATGAGGTGGGATCTTTTCAGAAATAAACTCATCTTGTTTCATGTTTTTGCTCTGTAGGGAAGATGGTCCCTTTAGGAGCCCCAGACACACCAGCAAGTCACAGCTGTCCTGTATGTCTGTTGCATGTCTGCCCCTGTGGGGACCCTCTGGGGACACCCACGTCCTGCCCCTAGTTCCCTGTCCCAGTTATTCCTTGTTCCATCTCTTTTTCCTTGCACTTGCTTCCCTTCCCTTTCCAGCTCACAGCTGTCCTGAGCTCTCTTGCAGACTCTGACCTTGCCATCATGGCCTCCTTCTCCTCACTTCCCATTTGCCTTCATCCAATTATCATGTTACCTTCTGCTCTCTGAGAGGAGCTCTGCCAAAAATCCCCCCTCTGTGCTGTGTGCTTGCCAGGTCTGAGCAGGACAATACTGTTTCCTGCTATTTCATTATCAGTGGTCAGGAAAGTTTCTCCCGCTGAGGGAAGGCACTTCAGTGAATTACATCCCTCCTCAGCTGTCTCAGAGGAGATCATGTGTGTTAAATCTGGTCCTTTCTGTCCCTAATTTTCCCCTTGTAGCTGCACCATGGATGGCAATAAGAAAACCAGAGACACAAGGCTCATCCCAACTCCTGATAGGCATCCTCAGAGCCCCTGCACAATTTGTCCTTATCTCCCTTGAGGACAATATATTTGTCCCAATCTGAGCTACCAGCTCAAGAGAAAGCTCCAGTGAGGGTAAGAGGTCCCACAGCTTTCCTGTGAGGGAGAAAGCCCAGGCTCTCCCAGGGTCTCTTGCTTGGGAGCAGACAGCAGGGATCTTTTATTCCAGGTTAGTTGGCACATTTCCTGGTATTATAACTGGACATGGTCCTTCAGGACACATATATGGCTCCTGATGGGATTTTTCCTGGGAGAGCTGCTATGTGTAGTACCAGGAGGTGGTGACAAAGCTGCCCATTGCTGTATCTGTTTCAGAACTGATGAAGAGGTGTTGCAGATTGTGACAGATTCACCTGCCATAGTCAGAGGGAAACAGGCTTGCCTAGGACATCTCATCCTAGGGAATGTCTCCTCATGGATGCTACGGAACCAGGATAAAAGGTCACGTGCAGACACCTGCTCCTGTCTACTGTCACCTTAGGATTCAGACAGGAATTGCCCTAACTCAGAGATCTCACTGCAGCTTAGGATAAACTGGGAACTAAGGGAACCTCTGGCAGAGGGAGCAGCAGAACTGCTAGTCCCTAAGGGAGCTTGGCTGAGCAGGATAAATTTTGGCAAGCATCTGATGAGGTTTCTTTGGCAGTTCTGCACCTGCAGGTCTTTCAGCCAGAGTCTTGCTCTGACCCGTTCTCCTTTGCAGGCACAACCCTTGCCTGTTATAGAGGATGGGACGTGAGTGACTGTAAGCACGGTGTCTGGCATGCTGGGGTCTATGATTCATGAGTCAGAGCTAGAAATCAACCAAAGAGAATAGCCAGCAGGGGTGAGTCACTGCAGGGTTAAAATCCTCTTCCCGGGTCAGTCAGGCAATGCAATCCAGCCACCTTCCCTTCCTTCCCATGGATGTGTGTTTGCACAGTTACACTACAGCATCTTGTTTAATGAAAAGGATTTATTTTGATAGGTGAAGGCTTCTGGTTATGTAATTGCCCTTGTAAGGAAGCACAGAGGAGAATTTTAACAATATTGCTGGCTCTTATGCAAGAGTGTTGCCAGTGTTTACTCTGCAGACATGTGAATCTCCTCTGTCACTTGGGCAGAAAATGATGCCTTAATTTTCTAAGACATTTATGAAACATTGGATTAGGCCAGGATCAGTGTGCTATCATCTGTAAGAAATTTACTGGCTGATTGGATTGCACAGAACTTTTCAAGGCAGGTTTTATATTTAAACTTTGCATTTCCCTGCTGGAAGAACAGCAGATATCAAGCTCTTAAGAGCCTTGGATAAATCATGAGGTCCTAGTTCTCAGCAATTACTATCAGCAGAAAGCTGGCCTTGTGCATCTGTCAAGAATAGAAGCTGTATGGCTGATTACTGGTCTCCTAGATACATTTTCATCATATTTCTCGGCTAAAGGGAATTAAACAGACCTAAATTGCACAGTAATGCTGAGAGGCCATCCTGAATCTTATCTGTTCCCTGGAGAGCTGTGAGATGATTTAATGACACAGGTTTAGTGTATCAAGTCACTGGCTGAAGCAGTGACTTCAGAGCTAAATTAGGAACATAATAAGATATAAGACACCAAATCAACCTCAGCTAAGTTTGCTCTGGCAGGTGCCAAAACTATTGTTCAGATTTGAGAAAAAATCCTTTTTGCTTTTTGGTTTTGTTTTTTTCTCCCTGCTCCTTTGGCAAATTGGAGGTTTCTGAGATGTATGTTAAAATGCTGTTATAGTGAAGGAGAGCATCTGGGGTTAAAAGCCTGGTTTTCAGCCTCCTTTTGTCCATGGCGCCTCATGTTTTCCAGCAGAGGTGCAGCCCATCCATGGTTTTAGACAGCTGAAATAGGTTTGTGCCTCTGCATGAGCCCCAGGACCCAAAGGTACCCACAGCCCATGTTGGAGCCTTTGCCACCTCCCATCTCCAAACAGGCTCTTCTTGACCAGAGACCTGGATCCACAATAACCAGTTTTGGAGGCTCAAGATGTCTTTCAAGGCAGTAGAGTTCAAATCTTGAAGTTGTAAGTGCCATAAAAAATGCTGCTCTTTTAAAAACACCCTTTTGGGTGTACTTGGAATCATGTGCTCACACAAGTGTCAGATATGTGCAGTGTAGGACACAAATAATGATCCTCTTGCCACTCTCCTGACTGCAGTAGGATGCTGGCCTAATCTACCAAATGTTGACCTTTCTTAGGAAGTCCAGCTCTGTGATTCCCACACTTCTCCATGCCCAATAAAATAAAATAAAATAAAATAAAATAAAATAAAAAAGCAAGGCTTGCTACAAGTTAAAAGGAGATCCCTGGTATCCTTTGGAAATCTGGTTACAGTCCCTGCCCACAGGTACACAATACTCCAGGCTTATTTACTGCTTTTCACCAGATGTTTGTGAATCATCAATCACCAGCCAAAGGTTTCCCTCCCCACTTCTTTCCTCTCCAGTAACACAGCAATGGATCCTCTGGTTCTGGCCATTCCTCCTTTAACAGGTAGGAAATCTGAGGCAAGGACTTGGCAGAGTTGGAGGCAACAAATGTTGTGGGTCAGGATGTTCCAAGGGCAGGTTGAACTTAAAGCTCTCAGGACTGGTTCAGGCATGCTCGATCTCGCCTTGGGGCAGAGGGAAGGACAAGGTCCCCTCATGTCCTTCCCAATCCCGCTCTCAGTGGTTTGAAGATCCACCCAGTTACTTTGGAAACAAGGCCCTCCCACCAGTGACACACAGGTTTCTTACAGTCTTCTTGTTTATGTCTTACCGATGCTCTTGTTCCCGCAGGGTTTGCAGTGCTTGGGGCTCTGAGGCTGTGAGTGGAGGATTCAGGGAATGACATGCACAGAGATCCTCCAGCAAGGCGCTCACCCACCAGGAATGTGAATGCCCTCGACGCAAGGGAACTGCAGAGGTGGTCCTGACCCCAAGGGAGGGACTGGGATGCCCACAGGCACATTTTGGGGTTCAGAGTGAGTGTCAGCATTGTGGAGGGAGATTGTATCACCAGGGAATGGCCAGGGCTCCCTGGGTGTGACAGGGAGTCTTGCTGTGGGTGGTAAGAAGTTAATTTCTCCTTGGGTGGGGAGGGCAAAGAACTGGGTGTGGGTCAAGTAGGCACATAGTGTGAAACAAAGGAATGGCATTACCTGGGAGATCTGTGTCTGGATGTGAAGTAAACAGTGTTTTGAAACCCCCTTGAAATAACTCAGCCTTCCCGAAGAGCTCTGCCACAGCAGGGGGGAGTCCCTGGATCAGCCGCGTGTGGGGTTGCAGGAGCAGGATGGGCAGGCTGGGAGACCCTCCAGTGTGACACCTCCCCAGGCACTGAGAGCACGGGGACACCGTGTCTGCCCCACCTTTGCCCAGCTGTAAATGATTAAACAGGGCGCTGAGTAACAAAGAGTCCTTCCCGTGGCCCTGGGCCAGGAGGAGGAAATCACAAGCTCCATCCAACAACCATCACCAATGTTAGTTCCTGGGATGGGGATCCAGGCAGGTTGTGTAGCCATAGCCCAGGGCTCCAAGTCACCAGCTTAATGAAGCACACAAGGAAAGGCAGCTGAAATAGAATTGATAGAGTTACATAGGTCGGAAAATACCTCTAAAATAATTGAGTCCAACCATTAACCCAGCACTGCCAATTCCACGGCTAAATCATCTCCCCAAGGGCCACATCTACATGTCCTTTGGATCCCTTCAGGGATGGTGAATTCAGGCATTCCATTACTTCCCTGAGCAGCCTGTTCCAATGCCTGACTATCCCTTCCGTGAAGAAATTTTGCATAATATCCAACTGAAATCTCCCCAGGTGCATCTTAAGGCCACTTCCTCTTCTCCTGTCACATGTTACCTGGGAGAAGTGACCCACCCCCATCTGGCTACCTCCTCCTTTCAGGGAGTTGTAGAGACCAAGAAGATCACCCCTGAACCAGGCTGAGCCCCTGCCACTCCCTCAGCTGTTCCTCACCCGATTTATGCTCCAGACCCTTCCCCAGTTCTGTTGCCCTTTTCTGGACATGGGTTAACTGCTATTTATCCGTCAGACTCACGAATCAATACTGATCATGGGTCTTGTTGCTAAAACCCCTGTTCAGAAGCAGGAAGGTCAATCACCTGCTGGAGAGGGGCCAAAGACAATGCTCTGGCCCTGCTGTGCTGTTGCTGCCTTGGCAGGGCTTCCACAGCCAGGTCTGGCCAGGGCAGCCCGAGGTCTGCTGTCAAGGCAGAGCCCCCCAGGCCTCCTGGCACAGAGGAGATATGAGAGAAGGACAAATGGCACAACTGATGTTATTCCAGAATCAACCAAAAACTGCCCCTTAAAGAACCCTTCCTGACATGAGGCCGCAGTGGTGGGCACAAGGTTCACATAGTGCATCCATGCTTTGTTTCAGGAGTCTGTGATTGCAGGATAATTCAGGCTGGAGTGGACACTGGAAGGTCTCTAGTACAACCTGTGGCAGACTTGGGGGAAGGACGAGGAGTCTCATTTGTCATGTGTCACTCCTGGGGAGCAGAGGGTGGCCAGCAGGACCAACACTGGTTTCTGCAATGTTCCTGACTGGAACAGTGAATCACTGTTAGACATGAGGTCAGCACATGTAGCTGGGCTGTATTCTTATTCACATATCTTATAAGCTTCCAGGATGGGTTGAAGTATGTAAATATATCCAAAATACAGATGTAGTGTTCGGCTCATCTTGAGATTTCCATCCAGATGTGAGATTCATATAGAAGCCCAGAACTGAGTTAATCAGGTGCTGATCATTGTGGCCTTGCCACAACACAAAACTCTTCTGTTGTGACTGATATAATTGATGTCTCTCAGTCGAGCACAGAGCTCTGGGCTCCTCTTATCGTGGCGGGTGGCATGTCAGAACACTTGGCTGTAGAGGAGCGAGCTGAAATATCTCCATGTAGCTGGTGGGGAGCTGCACCACGAAGAGATTCAGCGGGTTTCAGTCAGAGATACATCCAGGCATCTCAAATAACGTGTGGTGCTTATGTTTAGGCAAATGGGTTAGCTGTACATTCACTCAGTTAAATTGCTAATTAGTCTGCACTGACAGTGCTGATGAGCTCCTTGGTAGCTGTAATGTGAGATCAGGCATTAACACACAAGGAGACACCTGCAATTAAGCATTGTAAGCTGCATCTGCCTCCTGTCTCCAGTGGCTTTCCAAATACCTCCTTGGAGGTCACGCAGGAAGGTTATAATGCAGGTGGGGAATGCTTCTGGATCTCCCAACTCCTCAACTTGCTCACTTTCACCATGCCAGGGTGCTGAAATGTCTCATGTCCCCACCTCTTCACCTCCCTCCAGCATCTCCTCAAGCAGCCTCTTGGCTTGTGCTTTGATGCTCAGGCTACCACGGCTGGCTCGGCTCAGAGAAAGCCTAGAACAGGGGTGTCCTTGCCCATGGTGAGCACTCTGAGGTGCTTCAGGGTTACAGGTCAATGACAACAGCATATAATATCAGCAATAACTCTATTATTCTTCTGATTGACAGAGGAATAACAACAACTACTATCATTAATATTCATAACAGTGGAAGTAAACACAGGTGTTAGTATCTACTATTAATTACCATTACTGTGCAAACCTCATGAAGTTCAGCAAGGCCAAGTGCACAGTCCTGCATGTGTTTTGGGGTTCTCAAACACAAATACAGTCTGGGCATAGAATGGATTGAGAGCAGCCCTGAGGAGAAGGACTTGGTGAGCTGGTGGATGAGAGGCTGGACATGAGCTGTCAATGTGCACTGGTAGCCCAGAAACCCCCTGTGTCCTGGGCTGCTACAAAAGCATTGAGGGCATCAGATGAGGGAGGGGATTCTGCCCCTTTGCTCTGCTCTGGTGAGATTCCACCTGGAGTGCTGCATCCAGCTCTGGAGTCCCCAGCATTAGAAGGCTGTGGACCTGTTGGAGTGAGTCCAGAGAAGGCCATGAAGATGCTCGGAAGACTGGAGTTGGGGTTTTTCAGCCTAGAGAAGAGAAAGCTCTGGGGTGACCTTACAGCAGCCTGCCAGTACCTAAAGGGGCTACAGGAGAGCTGGAGAGGGACTTTTGGCAAAGGCAGTGATAGAACAAGAGGGAATGGCTTTAAAATGGCAGATTAGATATTAAGTTGAAATTTTTACTATGAGGGTGGTGAGGCCCTGGCACAGGTTGCCCAGAGAAGATGTGGCTGCCCCATTCCTGGAAGTGTTGAAGGCCAGGCTGGATGGGGTTTTGAGCAATGTGGTCAGGCATCGGAACAAGCTGCTCCTGGAAGTCATGGAGTCATCATACCTGGAAGTATTTAAAAGACGTGTAGACGTGGCACTTCGGGACATGGTTTAGTGATGGACTTGGCAGTGCTGGGTTAATGGCTGTAAATGATTGCAGAGGTCATTTTTAACCTAAATGATTCTGTGATTCAATGATTTTCTGTGCAGGGGTAGCAGGGATGTGGTAACAGGGGCAACTTTACCCACAGTGGGGGACAAGGGTTCTCTTGGTTCCCATTGGCAGGAGGGTCCTGCAGGTGCAGGAGAATCACTACTGTGCCCAAATGCCACCCTGACTGATGTTCTGTCACCAGTAATTCATATCCTGGGTGCTTTGGAAACCGAGCACTGAAGATCCAGTTTCAATTGTTCGGGGATTATGCCAGCTCTGGGATTGTATCTGAAGCTCAGCAACGTTGCAGCTTGCAAGCTGCACTACTGACATCTGCCGCTTGCTGCTTTATTTCCTGAATGGGCTTTGGATAGTGCTGCAGAAAGGACTGGATGTGAAGGGAAACAGGCTCAATTCTCAAGCTGATGGAGCTTGAGCACTCAGTACTGCCAGGCTGGTTGCTCACTATGGATAATTCATCACTACAGTGTAAGGATGCCCTTAACCATGCTCCCACTCCACAAATTGCCCAGCAGTGCCATGTGCTGTGAAACTGGTGGACGTGGAGCATGTTACAGACCTCCCCAGGATGGGGCAGAGAGAACTTCTGCTCTGTGGAATGGTGCTGCAGGGGAGGAAGGCAGGGTTACTGTTGCCTTAGCCCTCCCTGGGATAAATTCACACCAATCTCTGCCAGCAAAGGGAAATGTTCCCCTAGGGACAGCTCGGTGTGAACATGCAGCCCTTGGCTCAGGATGTTTCTTGGCTGGTTACACCAAAGTGGCTAAAAGTTTACAGTTGTTTCTAGCAAAGAGATTTGAAGAGCAGTAGCCTGAATTTGTTGATCCTGCAGTATTTCCCACAGGAACTTAGGACTGTTTGAAATGTCTCAGATGATGAGGTCTGTGTGGGCAGATTCCTGTGTGGCAGCATCTTGTCCCATTGTGAAGGTGTTGTTGTGCTGTCAGCGGGAGAAGGGATTTTGTGTGTGTTGGGGAGTAGTAATGGAAATGTTGGGACTGGAAATAATAGAAATTGGATGAGGATTGGTGTAGAAGCACCAGAAGGGACAAACAGCAGAGGGCTGCAAGAATGGCAGGTGTAGATGGCCACTAGATGAGCAAATCAGCAAGATCCCAGCACAGCTACGTGCAATGTCTCAGGACACACAGATTGGGAAAGAAAAGCCAGTTAGTAAATCCTGGTGACTCACAAAGGTAGTTCAGGTAGGAGAGACCAATCCCTGGCAGCTCCTTCAGGGATAAATAGGTACATCCAAAGCCAGCACACTGTCACCAGCCTTGGAGAAACCCAAGAAATGTGCTGAGGGCTTGATAGTCATTGCCCCCAGTGCCTGGAGCAGAGAAATTCTGAAGGGTGATGGATACTCATGGCTTAGGATGTGACAGGATCCCAAGAGGGTGCTGCAGTGGGAGTAAGCCTCATCCATTCATATTTCTGTAACCAGTGAAAAGCTGTCCTTGGATATAAAATTGGATGTGAAATTGCCTTTGCCTCTGAGTCATTCCTGAAATGTCTCCCCATTGCTATTTGTCAGATGCAATCACTCCACAAATAGCAAGCAGTGGCAGAAGCAGCAGCTGTGGCCCAGGGAATACACTGTAGACTTCAGGAAAATGGTGTCTGTAATGTGCCCAGCTGATGCAGAATTAATCAGGTTTGAAAAAAGAACACGGCTCTCGCACCCTGGGGGACTGTACCTAAAAATTCCTGCCTATGCGGATCTTCCCATCGTGCTCCTTGACATAACTTCTAAGAGAAATAAATGAGTTTATCTCCCACATTGCCTGCAGACCTTTCACATGGAAATAGTGGGATTAAGGAGATTAAGATTTAGCTTCAACTTGGATAAAGAACAACAAAGAATGAATAACACTTGAAATGGTTCCCAGTCATTAGATCTGAACTCCAGTCTCCCTGTATTTCCTTCAGTGAAGAGCTTTTCTGTTGTGTTCACTGCTGTCACATCTGATCCCATAAGACAGCAGGAGTAACCCAAATGGTTCCCTATGTTGGGATGGGCTGGCTCTAAAGCGCCCAAGGTTTGGGCCATGGAAGATGTAGAAGGCATGGGAGAGAAAAAGAAGTCTGGTGAGGTTTATGGGATGGATGTAGGAAAGGCTGCTCTTGAAAAGGACCAGAAATCAGGAAGAGCAGGGTCAAGGAGGTGGAGAGTAGAGTCTAAGTGTTGGGGTCTTAGTTTCAGGTGGGCAAGAAGGAGAAAAAGGTGGGGGGGCACAAGCTTGGAGGGGATCTGAGTGACTGCTGGGAATTTTACCATTCAGAGGAGATCCCACTCCTGCAGGATTCAATCCTTCCTATGGAATCCAGACTTCCTTCCTGAGAAGCTGGCTGCTCACAAATGATGATGCTCAGTATCTTAACTGCATGCAGCATGTGAGGTCAGGAAAGGGCATGTGATCCCTGCTCCAGGTCTTGCACATCCTCATACATTTAACAGTGTTCTGGAGACTGCAGAGCAGTGCAGACCAGCTTAAAGCCTTCCTTGTCTTGGCCTGATTATCAGAATAACTTGGTCCCTTTTTGTGCTGCCCCATGTGTTAGATGAGACACAGATGTTTGCTCTGACAACGAGACATTACCACAGCTGTAGCTGTCAAGAAAGCTGGTGTTTTTTGCATTTGGATCAGGGAAAGTTAAAGCCTTTAGCACACTTCAAACCACAGAAGTTCATGTGCTTTTTTGGGAATCTGGGATCAGGCAGACAGAACAGTCCCAGCAAAGGAATCTCTCTCTGTGACTAGTGCAATAATAAATTTAGAGTGAAGGGGCTTTGAATCCCTTCTTCCCCTGCCCAGCAGTGCTTGTGCCCGCTCTGCCCTCTCTGCCCTGCCCGTTTATTGTACTTGGGTTCAGGAATTTGCCTCATCTCCATAGGCCAGTACAGCAGGGCCTTGCTGGCATCTGAGGTCTTCAGGTGTCACTGCAATGGCAGTTCTAGGGTCACCCCATGTCTGTGGGAGTTGTATTTTCAAACACATGGGGGAAAGGGACTCAGATTTTCCTAGAAAAACAATTTGTACTAATGGCTTTTATGATACGGTGACTTATCTGCAGGATTCGACCTTCACAAAGGTCCCTGGATACACCTCTTTCTCACTCTCAACCCAGCTGGATTCTCATATCCCATTCCCGTCTCCTCTAGCACCCACCGTGGTTCTGTAATTTACAACTGTTTGTCAAAAACAAATAACGTTTATAGACCATCAGAAATAATTCATGAGCTTTTAAGCCAGTGCAGAGAGGCAGTCTCTGCATTTGCCACTCAGAGCCAGAGCCAGGTGAAGGCAGTGACAGACAGCATGGGAAGAAATGGGAAAGTGGCAGGAAGAAGCAAAAAAATTAGATCTCGAGCAGAAGTAATTTTCCTTGTCCACTGCTGTCGTGCTGTCTAGGCAGTGCAGATGTGGTTTCTCTTAGGGGAGAAACGCAGCTCCTGGAACACTTCCTTCTCTTTACTAGGAAAGTAGAAAAGAGCCTCTGGGACTTTCAGGGGTTTTGTGTGTTTCATTTAGAAGAACAACACAGGACACAAGCAATGTCACTGCTCTCTGCCATGGATATGCACTAGAGCTCACACCCTCATACAGGTATTAAAAGCCCTAAAGTAAGAGGATAAGTCTGAGGATGTTGGAAAAAAGAAAGGGAAAAATATTGAGTTAAAGCTGTGTACATGTAAATAGGAGTCAGAGAAGTGAGGGAGAGTGACTTCTTGCCCTCATAAGGAGGACATGGAGATCTCCAGGGTGAAAGCAGAGGAAACAGTCCATGCCCCAAGGGAGATTTGTATTTGGCTCTCCTGGAGAAATAGCCACTGCAAACCTAAAGAAGGGAAGTTATCCATAACCTAGAAAATACAGGGAAATATTTTCCATGCCGCTCTGGGAGACCAGGAAGTTATTTTTGGTTTCTGTAGCACAGTGAGTGTCGTTGGGAGCATGTGCAACAACAGAGTTTTCAGCGGCTCCCATTGTAATTGCTCCCATTGACCTTATCACTAATAAGTGCAGGATGTGAATTATAACGGCAAAGATGTAATCGGAGAGGCCTGGAGACAGCTCGTCTGCAAGGGACGAGCAGTTGCCATGACAGAGCCTCTCACGCTGCTCCTTCTCAAGTGGAACATCAGGTAAAACAAGGATTCTGCCGCTTCTGTTGATGTCGGTATAATTGAGGGGATAAGTGACTTCACTATTTCCCTGGATGTGGGAGGCAAGGACATTTTTATGATCGTGAAGGACAGAAGCAAGTCATGTTATTGCACTCCTGGTGAATTACTTTGATATTCTGCACAGCACTCAGGCTGGGAGGCTAAATGTTATTCTTAGGTATTGCTTATAAAGCCGTGGCACATGCAGGGATGCACCAGAGACAAAGGATCCAGATCCTTCCTGATTTACAGCAGCTTAAACACCTTTGGTGGCGCTATAGCCATTTGCACCAGCTCAGAGTCTGGGCCAAAGTTTCCCCGAGGTGTAGCACTAGGGGTTTAGGAGGGGAAAAACAGGCAGCCTCTGATGCAGCACCTTCCCTGTGCCGAGCAGCTCAGCCAAGTGAGTGAGGAGTGCCTGACACTGACATCCTTTCTTATAAACAGGCTGAGGGAAAAGCTCTGGAGCTGTGCAATGTGTACTTTATGTCTGCTACAGGAGCAGTACGTCTGTTCAGTCCCTCATGGCCCAAGGTGTGGTGAGGGTGCTCAGCCAGGCAGAGATGTTCCACAGGGTTTCTGAAGGGCTTGGAGGCACAGGTGTCTTCCAGATGCCTCTGCTTGGTCCTAAGGGCTGTGGTCTTGGAAGCTGTTAGGGAAAGGAGCCTCTGAAAGTTTCTGTGAGCGTCTTCCTTCCTTCTGTTTTGCCTCTGCTGTGAAATCACACAACAAGAGCCGCTACTATTATGGCTGTGGAGCCATAGGGCAGGCTAAGAGCTGGTGGGAGCCTGCAGTCCCTATTGAGAACTGAGAAAGATGGTCTGAAATTTAGCAGCAGTGATGGATGTAGACATTATTCCAGGCCATAATGGTTTGAAAGGAAAGAAGAGGTAGAAAACATTCCTTGAAATGATACATGTGGGTACCTTACTGTCTCTGGGAAGATTTATCAGAAGATAGGAAAACGGGATTATAATTTGCAAGTGTCCATGTGTCCAGAAGGACAGTGGGAAAGGGGACAAATTGAAGGGGAATGGGACTAGCAGGCAGTAATATTGCAACTGTCGAATACATCGATGCAAATTATTCTCGTTTTAAAAGCAAGGGACACATTGTCATTTTAAGAGGACAGATTGTTATTCCTTGACAGCATCTGATTCACATTGCAGAACCTGAATCCAAAAGTGAAGACTTTCAGATGGAAAGGAAAAATCAGCACAAAGGAAATGCTAAACAAACAGAAATGAAGTGGTCTGGGGATTTCAGACCTTCTGCATTTGGAATAAAAAAGGCCTAGCCTCTCCTTTTGATCTGAGAAATGCCGTTGAACTACCACATGCATGGACCAGGTAAACAAGTCCCAAGCATCTCACGGTGTCTTTTGCCAAGACTCCACAATATTTCAGGAACATCAAAAGATCTTGATGTTTCTCTGACTGTGGTTTTGTAAGGAAAGAGACAAAAGAGGATTTTGTCTAACTGGTGTCTAAGCAGACATCTGCTGTAGCTCAGCCTGAGCTCTCCTCTGAGACAGATTTCTGCCACCTCCTCCAGCCATCATTCAGTTTGTATCACTTTTATGGACTGCTCAGGTTTGCTGAGTGGGTGTTATCCCCAAAAGAGGAGAATGAAGGCTGGTATCTCTCAGCAGAACTTGTTCTTCATGTAGGCCACCTTCTACTTTTGGCCTGTGTCTGAATTCCTTTAGCCAGATCCCAAGGAGCCTTGTCACTTGCTGAAGTTTTGTAGCTCATCACTGGTGATTGCTGTGGGGAAGCACAGGGTGTTGTGCTGACCAACATCCTGGAGATCTGGGAAGGCACAGGGCACGACTCTGTCCTTGTCTGCATTAAGTCATTTTCTCTGTGCGTTTTCTTACATCTGCACATCTCAGCAACGTATTGCTGCCAGTTTTAGGGCACTGCCATAGAGATGTGGCCATGATACAACTGTAGCTGTATTTTGCAAGAATGAAGAGTTATTGGCATCGCTATAAACAAACTGCATCACCAGCTCCTGCACCTGGTTGCAATGAACCAAACTCCCAGGTTCTCCAGAGCACCACTGACTTTTCCAACTGCCTGTGTCTCCCAGTGGGGAAAGCAGTGGGACTCAGTGGGTAAAACAAGATCCCTGAATGCAGCCCCAGTGACCTCTGTGCCACAGAATGCTGGGAATGATGAGGGTGAAGGGAACAATTTGCAAGCATTCTAACTCTTCACCTGTAGTGACCATATGTCACGTGGGAATACAATATCTATGCACAGCAAAGTCTTGTGCTGTGTGTGGAGGGGCTTGCATAGAATCATAGAATGGTTTGGGTCAGAAGGGACCTCTAAAGGTCATGATTTAATATAGGCTGCACCCGAGTTTTACAGCTCAGTAGCAGGCTCTTATTTTTATTCCTATAGCCTTAGTAGTCTATAAATACCATACCTATTTATTTTGACCATTTGGGCTTTAAAAGCCTGTCAGAAACACTCCTCACCAATTTGCTGTGGAAATAGGAAGAAGGAAGGGAAGCTGATGGTAAGTGCTCATATATGCCTGTTGTCTGCATAAATGTTATGTGAAGTATGGGCTAAAACTCAAATGCAAATCCATGGTGCTTGACCCAGTGCCAAGGGAAAGCTTGAGTTCAATTGCTTCAAGGCATGTCTGTGTAGACAGAGGCAATTTGAGGTTAACTGAGATGAAGCCACTGCTAATTTCACTTATTGGTTATAACCTTGGGCAGACTTGAACCTTCTCCCAGAACCAGAAGGTCAGCTGAAACACTGTGGCTGCCTGTAATTCAGCAGAAGGGTGAAGTCTCAGAGCAGTTTGTCTCAGCTGGGGGGGATTTTGGAGAAGTTTGTGTCTGGAGTGCACAAAGGCTTCCTTCAAATGATGCATTTCCTTGGTTTAATGAAGACTAAGCTTTTATGGAGATACAGATCAGCTTGGACATTCTTGAGAATGCAGTTTCTAATCTGTGGGAAAAAACAATGTAAAAGCAGAGGCATAATTTACACTTTAAAAAATATAGTACCTCATTTCATCTCACTGTGAGCTTCCCTTCGCATGCTTAATAACCCTCCTGAAGACATGTATCATGTTCTCTGTCTTGGTAGGACCTACGTGCAACACAGGCTGGAAGCTGGCAAATGTCATCCCAGTTTTCAAGAAGAGCAAGAGGAATGACCCTGGTAACTAAATTGGGAGGAGCTGTTGATTCCCTCAAAGGCAGAGAGATGTTGATGAAGTAGAAGGCTGGACAAACACCAACCATATAAAGTTCAACAATGGCAAGTGATGGCTTCTGCACATGGGATGGGAGAACCCTGGATGTATGGACAGCCTGGGACCAGTGCTGCAGAAGGGGACCTGTGCGTCCTGGTCGATGGAAAGTTGAATATGAGTCAGCAGTGTCCTGGCAGCCAGGAGGGCCAATCCTGTCCTGGGGCCATCAGGCACAGCATCACCAGCTGGGCAAGGGAGGGCATTATCCCACTCTGCTCTGCACTGGGGCGGCCTCACCTTGAATATTGTGTGCACTTCTGGGCACTGCAATTCAAGAGGGATGTTAAGCTGTTAGAAAGCATCCAGAGGATGGTGAAGGATCTGGAGGGGAAGTCATATGGGAGTGGCTGAGGTCACTTGGCTTATTCAGCTTGGAGAAGAGGGGACTGAGGAGAGTCCTCATCACAAACTACAGCTTCCTCACAAGGGGAAGCAGAGGGACAGCACTAGTCTCTTTCTTCTGGTGACAGTGACAGGACCCAAGGGAATGACATGAAGCCAAGTCAGGATATTCTATGATTCTGTGATTCTAAGCTTTGCTGGCTCCTATACTCTCAGCAAGGAAGATTATTTGGGATGCAGCAGGGCCTCTTCATGGAAGTCACTAATGCCTTTTTTTCTTCCCTGTCTTTAGCTGGGGCCACCCTCTACTGATGAGGTTGATTTGGGTGTTGTCTCCTCAGGGAGGGAAGGAGGAACCACTCCCACCACATTTCCATACATGCAAAAGATAGACTCAGAGTTTTGAATGAGTCTGACCAGAGCACCCTACCTATTGCTCTCTGAGCTGTTAGCACTCTCCTGTTCCCTTCAACCACCATGGCCTCAGACTTACCAGAAACCTCGTAGTCTCAGAGGGACACCTGCGCTACCCAACACCCCTGTCCCATTCATTCTGCTCCTGCTGGCTTATGCCAGCCCCTCTCCCTGGGTGGCTGTAGCCGTATTTGCCCTGCTCCCCATGTCTCTCTGCCCTCCCACACGACAGCTTTGGTATCAACTCAGATTTAAAGGGTTGGGCTCAGCTCACCAGATGGATGTAAGTGGGAAGAGGGTTAGGTGGGTCCTGTGTGAGCAAATGCAGGGGAGAATAAATACAGTCAACATTTATTTTGAAATCGTCTCAGCTAGGATGTAGGTAGCATCCTGCAAATACTAGCCAGGTTAGTCCTTCCTGCTGGAGTTTCCAGAGCTTCCACTTCCAGAACCAGGCTAAACTAAAGCGCAGAGAAAGAAGCCTGTGATGTGTGCCAAGGCAGTAGCACAGAGCAGTTAGCTGGGAGCTCATCTCTGCAGAGACATCTTTGCATTTTAAATTGACTACCCAAGGGGTGAAATGAAAGCGTGTGCATAAAACCAGGACAAAGTGAATGAAACTGCTTAGAAATAAAGTTACTTTAGTTCTCACACTGCCGACATAGAAATTTAATGTGGTCTAAGCAAAGTGTTGGTATACTGAGAAAACCATAATATCTACCAGGGTAGGTTAATGTTTTAGGGTAGAGGGTATAGGGAACCCCAGAGCCCTGATGGACAACAGTGCCAAGGTGGTAATGGTACCATTTCTCCACATGGATATTTAGCCAGATGTAGCCACTCACTGCACTTCCTCCATGGAGTCTACATTTCATCTGCAAGGCTGGGGACTCCTCTGCCTCTAAAATAACAGCCTGTGTTGACCTATGGAGCACAACTCTGCAGGAAAGAGGGGAAGGGGCAGGTTTTGGAGATACCTGGCTGCTGCGCACAGCTCTTTCTGACTGATGCATCACCACGTTTTCCTGCGTTCTCTTGTCACTCAGAAACAGATCAAATCCCCAGCCAGGTGAGCTGCCCTCTTCCTTAGGCTGGCTTGTAAAAGAGACTACTTATGTCAGAGCTGTGCTCTGTTTTGGACTTTTGTGAATTGCTGTGTCACTGTTTCACTGTGGATCTGTTTGGAAACAACTCTGCAGCTGCCTCTCCTTCTCCTGTTTTACTTGGAGCGAGAAGTGGAGAGCTGTCCTGGGCCGTTTTGAGTGTTCTTCCTTTGTGGCACTTTGCCTGAGAACGAGATGAGTCACAGGCAGGTTACATGCCCCGTCCTCGTGAGTGTGAATTAGAGGGAAAGGCTCCAGGATTACTGGTGATTGTCTCCCTGAGCACCCCACCGAATTATGCATTTCACAGGGCCAGAGGCTGATGTGGCCTCCTGGTCCTTTGGGTCCTGCTTAAAGGGGGATGAGCTCTTCTGTTCTGCTCTGCCAGCTGGGAGCAAAACCTCTTAGGTCTGCCTGACCTGTCAAATTGTTAGGGTTCAAATGGATTAGGAAAGGAACGTCAAAAAATGTTCCCAGCATGTGGATGCCTCGTGGCTTTGCAGCAGGCTGTGTGTCACAGAGAGAGGTATGTGCAATGAGGGACAGAAGTGGAGTAAGATACATATTGTATCCCTAGCTGCATTTTGAACCATGGAAGTTTCCATTCCTAAGGAAAATCAAGGAGGAATTAGCACCAAGGATTACAAGCAGGTCCACAGAGTGCAGGACAGTCTCAGGAAATTCAGACTATGTTTGGATCAGGGAAAGTGAGATGTATTTTTTGTTACAAGCATATGAATCACTTAGTCAACCAAAGCTGAAAGATGCTGTTTATAAGCAAAGCAAAAGAAATCTGGGTGAAAAAGAAGTATTTATATTAAATATATTGTGGTAAAAGGGGTATTTATGTTAAAAGATAGTACCAGTGGGAGATCAAGTGGGAATAATTTGGATGGACATCTTCAGCTTGTGAAGGAGAACAGTGTTTCTAAGCCTCTGAGACATTTTAGGAAACCTTTCCAAAGAAAGGCATCAAGCGTCTTTCAGTGTGCAAGAGGTAAAGTTGAGGAAAGGACTGTACAGGGACTGCCAGAGTGAGGGTGTGGAATTTGTCAATACTCTGAGGAAGGTGTTGGAAGGAGATGATCACTGTTGTTCTCAGTTTGTTATGTGCCATTTTGACTGTGTTTAATTATTTCCATGTTTCAGGGTTTCTGCCAGGAGGAATGCAGAACTTAGCTTCTGGTTCAGTTTGTTCCTGGGATTTTTTTCTCTCCTTTCCCAGTTAGCATTGGGCCGACCCAAGTCAAAATTAGCTTGAGGCAAGATTGAGTGCTCCATTCGTGCTTTTAGAAGAAGAAAGAAGTGTTTCGAGTGCCCAGCTCATTCTCACACCCAAAAATTGTCCCAGAGTCAGACCTAACGTCAGAGAGGAACTGGGCTGGGTCCTTCCTTCTCTGTAACGCGGAGGGTGGGTGACATAATTTGACATGGATCCATGACCTTGGCAACATACTTGCTGTCTCTTGCCTTTTTGCTACGGCACATTGTACTTGGAGGCTTTTAAGTCCTTTACATTTCAAGTCTTTTCTTGACTGTGAACTGCTGGGAATGCCCATGAAGGGCTGTAGTTGAGCAAGACCCTAAGCAGAGCTTTTTTTGGGGGGCTTTTCCAGACATGCGGCTACTGCCTGGGGACAATGCATAAGGTGACCATGGTGATCTGTTTCGGATCTCTGTGCTCCAAGGTAAGGGGTTCCCAGGACTGGTGTGTGGTGACTTATTTCCATCAGAACCTTTTCCTTCCGTGGTGACTTGGTAATCCAGAGGAAATTCCTGATGCAGGCATTGCCTAACCAGGAGCACTTTGTGTTTGAGAATGGAAGGGATAAGTCATAGCATTTTTTTCCCCTCTGATTTACTAGCAACTCAAGAAGATGACAAATGAAACAGTTTCAGACAGGAAACTGTCAGAGTCTGGTGCAGTGTGTAACCGTGCAGGTTTGTGTTGGAGCTGAAAACATTCCCATACATGCTCCAGTGATGTGACTGACCCAGAGCATTTCCCAGTCATGGCTCCAGCAGTGCACCCATGCTGGATAACCACAGTTCTCTTGGAGGCCTGGGCTTGGACCAGTGGTCCCTGGAGTGGATGCGTTCCAGACCATGACAGCAGCTATAGCCAGGTGTTTCTGGGACACTGAACATGGCTCAGCAAACAATTCAAGACACAGATAGTGACCTCCTCATGTGGCTATAGGATGACAGGGGTCATTTGGAGCAAACCAAGGCTTCAGCAAATACAGAGGAAGGAGTTGTAGTGGGAGAGGTTATCCCAGGGCTATCCCATGGGCATTTATGCAAAGCGTTTGCCAAGGCAAGAACCCTTCTTGTAAAGTTGCCAGTGCCACCCATACAGGAGAAGGGTCTGTAGCAGGCTGACACCCCTTCCAGTGCCTGGCTAGAGGAGCTACTCCTGCACAGCATCCCCCAAAGCCAATTCCCAGCTGTGACCATGCCCAGAGACAATTCCCAGCCCTGCCCATGTCCCATGCCCAGCTGCTGCTGCTTTTGGGAGCACTTAGACTGTTCAAGGCTCAGAGCAGCTGAGCGATGGGGCCACAACTCAGCTATGTTATGTGTGGGGATGGGCAAAGAGAGGAGCATGTCCCCTTTCCTGTGTCACAGGCTGAGGGAAGCAGGGTTGCTCAGAGCATCTTTGGGCTCCCTCTGTTGCTGAGCCTGGGCTTCTTACTATGGCCATGGTCTCAGTGGTTTTTACCTTGGCCACAGCTATCAATACCTGGCCTGGGTCCTACTCCTGACCACAGCCAGCTGGAGGAGTGTCTGGAGAGCTCCAACACCCTGGGTCTGGTTGATGGGGCAGAGTGGGGGTCCTGCCTCTGGGGGGAAGAGGTCTGAACACTCCACCAAGGGATGGAGTAGGGGTCCTGCCCCTGAGGGGACATGGTCTGAGCTCCACCATAGGGCAGGGGGCTCCTGCCTCTTAGGGGACGCTGAGCACTCTCTCGAGGGTCTGCAGGTTCCGGCTTTGAGGGGTCAAGGTCTGAGCCCCACCACAGAGGTCCTGCCTCATGTGTGTCTGCGCCCCATTGAAGAGCAGGGGGATCCTGCCTCTGAGGGAACACGATCTGAGCCCCCCCAGCCAAGGGCCAGAGTGAGGGTTCTGCCTCAGAGGGCATAGTCTGAGCCCCCACTGCAGAGAAAGGGAGTCCTGCCACTAAGGGAAATGGTGTCTGATCACTGAGGGGACAAGGTCTGCGCCCCACCACTGAGGGACTGGGGTTCACTGAGGGGACGCTGAGCCCCGCATCAAGGGACTGGGGGTCCTGTTACTGAGGGGACGAGGTCCGAGCCCCAGGATAGAGGAGATCCTGTCTCTGGGGGACGAGGTCTGAGCCGCTCTCGAGGGGCCGCGGTCCCGTCCCTCAGGGGCCGCCGCTCTCCCGCCTCGGCCTCTCCCTCAGCGCCATCTCGCGGCGGCCGCGGTGCCCGTCCCGCTCCGCTCCCCTCGGCCCGGCGAGGCCCCGGCCGCAGCCGGGAACCAGCGCCGAGCTCCGGCTGGGGCAGGGGCGGAGGAGAACGAGGAGCGGGGACGGCCCAGCCCGTGTGCGGGACCCTGTCAGAGTGCTGAGGAGCCCCAGGGGGGACATGCCCTGCAGCTGGCCTCCTCCCTGACAAGGCTGAGCATCAATCCCCTCCCACTGCTGTGCCCGGAAGATGCGTTGTCCAACACCACGTTGCTCCAAACTCTGTTCAGCCTGGCCTGGAACACTTCCACAGACGGGGTAGCCACAGCGTCTCTGGGCTGTGCCAGGGCCTCCCCACCCTTTGCCTTTAGCTAAATGTAGCTCTGGGACCATTTCCAGCCGTGCCAGAGGTCCTGAAGCAGGGACTGCCCTGGGGGTAGTGGTGGCTGACCCTTGGGGATTTGGGGACAGGTGTACAACAAGCTCTGAGGGGGACTAAAAATCATAGAATCATAGAATCGTTTAGGTGAAAAATGACCTTTAGGATCATTAAGTCCAACTATTAACCCAGCGCTGTCAAGTCCACCACAAATAAATGTCCCTAAATGTCACATCTACGTGTCTTTTAAATGCCTCCAAGGATTGTGACTCCATCACCTAGCTAGGCAGTCTGTTCCAATGCTTGACCATCGTTTTTATGAAGGCAGTTTTCCTAATATCCAACCTAAACCTATACTGGCACAACTTGATCCCATTTCTTCTTGTTCAGTCTCTTGTTACTTGGGAGAAGATATTGACCCCCTACCTAGTTACAACCTTCTGTCAGGGAGCTGTAGAGAGCAATAAGGTCCCCTCTGAACCTCCTTTTCTCCAGGCTGAGCCCCCCCCCCACCTCCCTCAGCCACTCCTCACAAGACTTGTGCTCCAGCCCTTCCTCAGCTCCATTGCCCTTCTTTGGACTTGCTCCAGCACCTCAATCTCTTTCATGTCATGAGGGGCCCACAACTGAGCACAGAATTTGGGGTACAGCCTCCCCAGTGCTTACTGCCAAGGGCCATGAACAAACAATGCTGTCTGTTGCCAGCAGGGAGCTGGAGCTCAGGGACAGGAGACCCCAACAGGGATTTCTGTGGGGTCCAGCACACCAAGGTGTGCATGAGGAAACACCCAGGGCTCCTTGAGCTCTCGTAGTGAGGGAAACTGAACCCAAACTGTGTTAGTTAACAGAGTGATTAATATTCTGAGGTTGAAGGAGATACTTAAAGATGCTGTAAAAATGCAACAGTGCGACAGGAATACAACATGGAAGCCATGAAATACAGAATTTTGGCAGCTGACCTGAAGGGAACATTCATGATCCAAGGGAGTAATTTGATTTTTTCCCATCCTCCCAGCAAAACAGGATTTCAGCCATAATTTTCTGGACCACTGGGAGCTCCGTGGGGATTCCGGGCTGTGTTCAGCAGAGGGCAGTGGTTGGTTTGGTCACTACTTGGCTGGCAGTGTCAGACCACGGATTTTGCTATTTGCTGAAATAATTCTGCTGCAGAATATCCAAAAAAGCTGCAGAAAAGGATGGTGCAAGCAGATCCTTCCTGCCTTGCATCAGTGTAATGCAGAGGTAATGGTGGGTCACTGAAGTCTCTTGGGGAAATTCAGCAAACTTCCCTCTTCCCATCCTGTATGAGTTTATATATCTAAAAGAGAGGTTCCAAGGAAAAGGATCATGATTCCTTGACCTTGTTTAAATCTTCAGATTTACTGCTGTTTTTTTGAGAAGTTTGGCCATTTGTTATCCACAAGTATTTCATTAAAATAAATAAAAAGAAAGCTTAAACCTGCTGTATGTGTTTATAGAATTTCCCTAAACAGTAATAGTAACCAGTGCTGTTCATGTGAGTGAAGGACACAATGCAGTGTCTTGTCATTGGGGCATCCTGTTCCCGTGGGAAGGGAAGAGATGCGGGGAAAAGGAAAGATTCCTTCAACACAGGGATACCAGCCACCTGGACCAAGCACTGTGTCCTAAGTGGTCCTGGGAAAGTTACTTAAACACAGCAAAATTGGTGTGGAGCTGCTCTGAGCTGCTCCAGAAAGCCTGGGACGGGGATGCTGGGGAACAACTCCTGCGATGGTCTCCCTGTGGATTCTGGCATGGCAGATGCTGCTGTGGGAGGGAAGTCAAAGCTGGGGATTCCTGGCAAGTTGCTGGGTACAGGGCTGGTGGCAACTGACATGACATCGAACTTACTGGTGCAGAGCACCCTTGGGGTTGCCCAGAGCTGATCCAGTAGGATCCCACCTCTGTGCAGGAAAAGCTGGTTTCCAGTTCACTGGATGCACTGGTTTGAGTAGGGATGGGTGAGAGGAGAGGGGGGATGACTGTAACACAGGTATAAGTGCAGAGCAAAGCTTGTGAGGAATCAGGCACTGGGAGGACTGGAAGTGAAGTTCAAAAATAAAATCAAGCACTCAGGCGTGATTTGCCTGCCCACCCGGAGCCCTTTATCCCACTGTGTGCCTGCCATAGTCCTGTGCCCTTCCCCACACAGGTGTATGGGGGCTTTAAAAGTGACACCTGGGTCAAAATCCTGCTCAGGAAAAATTAACTGTACATGTTAATCACATGTACAATCACAATCAATAAATGTTCTATAGGTTCCAGCTGGGAAGGGCTGTGAAAGCATGGAGAGATGAAAGGACCTGGAAATGCGACATCTGCTCTGGTGCAGTGCCCAGGACAGGTATAACACCAATTCTGCCTGGTGCTGAGCATCCTCTGGTCCTGCTGCAAGCAAAAGGGATAAGACTTCACAGGATGAAGCCCGAGTCTAAAACCAATGGAATATTTATGCCTGTGTCTCAGCAGCTTTATCTTTTCTCCAGTTGCTGAGGAAAGCCCTCAAGCAGGCTGTTTCCTGTGATTTTATGCACTGCGAGCTGGACAAAGAGGCTCCCCTGGAGAGCTATTTGAACGTATTTAATCTGTGAAAGATTTTTGCTGATGGCAGGGAAAAAAATTGTACCTTGCCATGTACAGGAAAGAAATTTTGTCCTTGCGGGGAACTGGAAACACAATGAAGGACTCTCCTTCGCCACTGAGGTTGCATTAAAAAGCTCTCTCCTCCACAAAAGTTATCTTGTGGTTTTGATCTGCTCGTATCATCTGCTGGTGCCCTTGCTGCTGTCTGCTCTCCCACCACAAACACTCCTGGCAAAGGGGAAACTCCCCAGACCCCTTAAGGACACCCTTAGATGTGGCGTAGATAAACTCTTGGCATCTTTCACTGGAACCTGAATGCAGAGACTGTGCCTTAATTTCCTTCTCACTTTCACCCCACACCTCCTCACTGTACCTGTGTCCTGTCTCTCATATCCTTGGTCTCTTCAGGGTTTGTGTTGTGCCTTCATGGTGAGGGTCTGTGAGTCCTCTCCCCAGTCACACTGAATCGTTTCTTTCTCTCACCACATGCACACACAAACACATTGTTGCGCAAACCTGTCCGCTTTTGATTTATGGCATATTTATTTTCCTGCTTTTTAGGTGCTTGTGTCCTCAGGTGTTCAGCCACGTGCTGGGGTCCACAGGCAGGAGATCTTGCAAAGTCCCCAACTGCACCACGCCACTGGAACAGCAAGTGAGAAAGACGTCCAGGAACAGCCCAGAACAGACACCAGACACTCCTCTGAAATCCTCCCTGGCTGCTGCTGGGTGCTCGATTGGGATCTGGGTGATGTCTTATTTGCATCACACAGCAGGAATTTGAGGGTATATTAAACAACCCACAGGCCCCTGCTGCCTGCCACAGAGGAAGAGACTTCCCTGCCTGCAGCTGCCTCTGCCAGATCCTTGCCCTGTTTTTCCATCACACAGTTACTACTGCAAACACGCCCTCTGCATTTGCCACCCTTACCTGCACACCTATGTTCTGTGCAGGTGTCCTGCCCTCCTCTGTGCATCCCTCCCTTGGGATTCTGCTGCTCTCTCACTCAGCATTGCTGACAAATAACCCTCCAGGATACTCATGGCAGAACCAATTGATTTTTCTTGCCTCCCAGCATCTTGCAGGACAAACAGCTGCGCTGTTGTTTGGGAAAGTTAAGTTACAAATGGCACATCCACGTCCCTTGTACTGGCAGCTGCTGCTGTTGGTATTAGACATGGCAGCTGTAGAGACAGCGTGCAGAGAACACCCTCCCACCCACTTCTCCAATCCTTGTGGGCTTGGGAGGGCGTCACACATGGCTCCAAAATGCAGAGTACGTGGGCTTTGCTGGGCAGATCTAGACAGATAGTGTGGTGGCTGAAAGGAAGCCAAAAATGTTAAGGATGCTCATTGGTGTTGGCAGATCTGGATCTCTGGGTGGTGGATATGGAAGCACCATGGTTCTGTGTCCTGGAACATCAACTGTGTCCCTCAGTCCGTTTGTTTCACCCTGCTTCTGCCCCTGTGTAAAGAAGGGATTTAACCTACTTTAAGTCAACTGATGGATAACTCCCCTCTGTTCCCCATCCCCATCTTTCTTCTGATGCCTTGACGTGGAAAAGGCAGCTGAAACATCTGAAGAAGCTCGCAAATAACCACCAGAAAGCCTGACCCTGGAAACATGCCTCATAAGAAGAGACAGAGTAATTTAATTTTTTTTGGAATGCAGGAATAGAGGGTTGTTTACAAATACCTTTGCTGGGAAAAAAAAGGTCTGGCATTTCAGGGTGTAGTTATCTGTTAGAGAAAGAGCAAATATCTGTGGCTTTGGAACGTAGCACTGCAAAGACAAAGAAGGAGCTGTATCTTCTCTAAACCTCGGAGAAATTAGAGCAGAGCTGCAGCCTTTCTGAAAAAGGGGCTCCAGTTTAAATAGGTTGATGCTGGGATGATGGGGAGAAGTTTTCTCCCCTTCGTTAGGGAAGCAGTAACCTTAGAAAGAAGTCCTGCTGGCTTCCAATTACTTCCAGCCTTGAGAAACAGCAGGGTTGTACCTGTTTTGATATTTTATGGCTTAATACACCCTACAGTGACTTATGAAAATTCTGCAGGTCAGGTACAGCGCTAGCAGTGGCAGAACTGTTAGGATTGTATGGATAAACCATCCAATCATTTGCTTTAATTATGACACTACAAATCTGTTTGCTTTATGCAGTGTTTGTCGTAAGATGAATCATGGTTACCAAAATTATCGTGTAGACGATTCTGTGTATAATAGCAGGCCAAGAGGTTAGAAGAGGAAGGGTTTCCGGGCTGGGTCGGAGGCACGAAGTAAAGCTACCAGATAAACAAGCCATAACTTCTGTCAAGAACCTATCAACAGATTCCCACCACATGCTCTGCAAATGGGCAGCTGTGCAGAGAAGTCCGTCTGAACCGGCGTCTTAAGCTCACCGCGTTTTCCAAGTGATGCGGGCAGGGTGGCATTTCCAACTCTAAATACAATCAATCAAGAGAGGCCTTCCCTGGGAAGACAGGATTTGGGCAGTCTCCAAGCTATCCAAAACATCAAGGGGTTGGATACTGGGCTTTGGTCTAGGCTCTTGTCTAATGAACTTCAGGAATGAATTTATAAGGATCCTTCTCTGGAGAAATGCTGACTGTGGGATCAAAGGACGGATGAGCCAACGGCTGGGCTCTGGCCCAAGGCTTTCATGCCATGCCCTACTCCCATATGGATTTCCCCTGGGCAAGTCCCTTGGGGGAATCTGTTTAACTGATCTGCAGCAATTTCCACTTTTTTCCATCTGTAGAGACAAACAAGCACTTCTAGGCCTGTTTTAGAGTCATCTTTTGGAGGAGATGGAAGTAAAACTGCTCTAAACAAAAACCTTTGCTGCTATTTTGCTCCTGGGTACTTGAACCATATAGAGGGAAATTTGTTTGGTTGCTTTAAGGACATGTCAGCAAAGTCTTATTAAGGCCTACTGAGGGATCAAAGAGAAGCCAAGGGGTCTCCTGCAAGGCCTTCAAAAATGCTTCTTTTGAGACTGGAGCTCAGATCAGTCCTTGCTCTTTGGCTTTTCCTACTGAGAAGAGCACAGGTGATGTGGTTGGAGGAGATATGTTTGGATCAGAGTTCCTGGCACATGGTATGTGGCTCTTGGGGATGGTCCTGTGCAGGGCCAGGAGTTGGACTCCATGATCCTTGTGGGTCACTTCCAACTCAGGATATTTTATGATTCCATTATTCTACTACCTTCTCATTGTGATGGCAGAAGCTCCTGTCTGTGAGCTTTCCCTGTGATTGCTGTGAGGTGAACAAGGACTTTCTCCTCCATGTAACCTCGGCTTTATTTCATCTGACAGGCTCTTCCTTGTTGCAGAGCACCTGAAAAGAAGAACCTCAGTCCTGAGTTGGGCTGTTAGCTCTGCATACAGCCGTGAAGGAAAAGCAAAATCACTTGTGTTAGAACTCAGACCCATACCTCCATACCTAAATTAATCTCATCTCTGACACTATAGTCAAGAATCATGAAGGAGGACAGCTTCATGAACTAAGACCTTGATATCCTGCCAGCACTGGCTGCTTATAAGAACACGTAGAGGAATCTTTGCCAGGGAAGTTTGGGTGCTTTTTGACACATCTGAAGAAGGAGGAATCAGAAGGATGGGAAGTGTATGAGTCATCATCCCATGAGGTATTTGAAAGATGTGTAGATGTGACGCTTAGGGACATAGTGGTGGCCTTGACATTGCTGGGGGAAGGGTTGAACTTGATGATCTCGTAGGTCCTTTCCAGCCAAATGATCCTATGATTCTGTGGTTGCAGTGGATATTCTCCCTTGCGTCCCTATTAGGTCCCAATAGCCGAACAGGGCCCACCACAAAGAACTGAAATACTGCAGTGAAGGGATCGATCATTTCTTGTGCTTGGAGACATGCTGCAATCCCAATCTGCCCTGCCTGGGATGCCCTGCAGAGCATGGGACATGTGCTGTGATGTGACATTTCAGGTGGCACCATCTGTCATAAGCATCACCCATCACTTCCCATGACAGTCCTCGTCATGCAGCCAACATTTACAATGGATGCAGATATTAGTCCATGAGCACCCACACCACACCAGATCCCCTCCTGCATCCCCACCACCCTCTCCCCAAGGGTGTAGGGATAAAGACACTCTTCCTCTTTCCCAGAACACAGGAGGCCTTCCTGTCTTCTACTGCAAGACCACAAAAGCTCAGATGAATGTGGGGAGATCACCCTCATCCCTTTCCTGGGCCTCACTATGGGAAGGCAGTAAAGTGCTCTGCTTTTAAGCTTTTTCTTCCTAAAATGGGAGTCTTCCAGCTCTGATCCAAGCACTGGCATCCTCCCCAGAGCTCCTGTTTTGGGACTAATTGTGTCCAGAAGGGGAAAAGCAAGCCAGCCATCACTTGTTTTCCTATGTCATCCTTTGCTGGGTATCACGTCCCTGCGTTCCTACCTGTTTTCCCCTGTCCTACCTTCCTCATCCTTGTTCTTACTAGCCCTGCCCTTCATGGAACTCAGCTTGAGTTTAACCTGTTAGGTCCCTGTCCTTCCCTTCCTCCTTTATTACTTTGTGGCTTGGGCTCCTCTGTAATGTCTTCTTCATCTTCCTCTGTCCCAGAGTAGCTGTGGAGATCAGACCTGTCTTCTCCCCAATCCTTGCCCAGAGCCACTCCTGCCCTTACACCTGAAAGACAGGTACAGAAGAGGCAGAGTGACCTGTGCTCATATCCCTAACACGGCAATTCCACTTTCCTAAGCCCTTCTGCCCACAGAGGCCCCATCTGCTAGCAGTGCTTATTAATGCTGATTAGCCTGACTAATGAGACTCTTGTGCACACATATTAGAGAGACCAAACCCCAGAGGGACAAGGAAGGAAGAATTGCCCTTGCACATGGCTATGCTGTTTCTTCTTGGCAGTTATCAGATGGTTGTGGAGGGAGGGCAGAGCTTGCTCAGAGCCCAGGAGGAAGCTAGGCTGGCAGATAACCCCACGTGTGGAGTCAGGGACTCATTTTCTGGTGCAGAGTTGGAGATCTGCAGCTTTGCTGGGCCCTGATATGTTTGCAGTGTGACTGAGGGCTGGCTGTTCTGCACCTTTGCCTTGCAACAGGTTTCTGGGCTATAACAGGAAAACCTTGCAAAGACAGAAGTGCTTTGAATCATGGGCTGTGCTGGATGCAATGCAGGTGAGACATGCAGCAGGGAGAGAAAGAGATTCAAGTGTTTCTGGATACCCATCCCCTGGCATGTGAACAGACTGCAAATATCTGTGTGTTGTGACTCAGGCTCAGGGTTAGCAGAGATTTTGTGTCCCAGGCATGACCGAGATGCGAAGAAATACATGAGAGATTTTTCACCGTCTTTCTCTGCTGGCCTCTGGGCAGCTGGTAGAAGAGGATATTTCTAATTCACTTTATAGGATTTTAGATGCACAAGAGAAGCACAGCACATCAAAGAGGAATGAATTCTGTAATTCCCTGAAAGGTCGGGGCTTTTTACAGAGCTCTTTATTGCTGTTAAGCTCTTTAGGGAATGCATTCTGTCTACCACAGACTCAGTGGTGTTAGTATGACATGCAATGCCCATCCACCCCGATTACTATTTCAGCCCCTGGGGAATGGTCCAGATCCTCAAAGACTGCTAAGTACTAGATTTAATTTGAAATCATCGGGAATTTGGCATCTACATCTTTAAATACTCTGCATGAAAGACTGCCCTGCAAAAGCTGACTTGTGTGTGCTTTACCTTTGCAGTCTCTGCATGTATTTAATGATGCGTGGAATCACTCACATTGCCCTTGGAAGCTTCTTTGTATTTTGTCATGTGTGGCTGTTCTCATCAGAGAAAGGGCAGGCTGGGGTAGGAGCTGGACAATTCCAATCCCTGTTGGTGATCACTAAGAGGCAACCCAAGGAGATACCCTGAGCAGAGGGATGGTGTAGATCAAGGGGTGAGAGACCTTGCCCCAGTCTCCAGAAACACAGAGAACTGAGGGATGCTTCAGCAGCAATAGGAACTGGCAGGTAGAAGGTGCCCCCCAAAACCGTGCTGTTTGGGGAAATATTTATGATGAGAGCTGAGCTTTTGGTTCTGGTTTTCAACTTTGTGCCCTTTGTGAGCACAAATAGGACAGAAGTTTAGCAAGTACTGCACCCTGAGGAAAAGCAAGATGTGTAAGCAGTATGGATTAAATAGAGAGCTCAGAAAGTCACAAGAAGTAGGTTAGTTTGTGAAAAATTTGACCTCTTTCCAATTTTTGGAGACTGTCCTTGATAAGGGACCAGACTCTGTTTTGGAGCTGGTATAAAATGAAGAAGGACCACTGAAAGCTCTGGATAAGGCAATAAGCATTAAAAATAAAGAGAATTATCCAGTCTCAGGAGGCTTTTATGGGGAGTGAATAATACACTGACAGTAACGGGAATTCAGACTACCACAAGAGAAGTTTACAACAGACAGACAGAGCTTTGACTGAGACGCTGTTTAGGAACTTAAAAAAATCTAAGCAAATCATCTTAGAGATTTTATACTGACCTCAAATGAACAACTGCACTGAGAAAGATGTTAAGACATTTCTGAATATGGCAAAAATACTGTTGAGAGCAAGAGAATGGGAGGTGTGAATCTGTGGGTCGTTGGAACAAAGAAGCTAAAATAAGCTATGCACAGGGCCTCCACATTTCCTCCTCTTTCTCTGAGTAGCCTTGGAAAAAGAGTGCTGTTAACAGCTCTGTATATGTGACACATTTTCATTGCAAACAGCTTGGGAGGTGTGAAAAGGTCTGAGCGTTTGTGGTGGGTTGGTGGGCTTGAGTTTTCAGGAGTTTGCAGGGAAGTGCAGACCTCTGAGGCACAAAATTACTTTCTCCAAAGGAAGGACTGGTGGAAAATGGTGGCAGAAATGTGAAGTGGCCAGCCTGGCTGAGAAGTCAGAGCCTGATCCGTGTGTGCATCATTTGACAGATGTTGGCTGTGAGGTGCCTGTATCAGTGATTTACAGATGAATTAGGAAATAGATGAGGCAGAAGGAAACCACAGTACAATTGGGCCCTGGGAAGCGAAACGATGACCAGGACAACAATCTTACCTCCCATGGGATAGTGCCACAGTACTGGTGGCCCTCATCACCACCTCCTAGAAGGAAAATCCTCTACAAAGGAATAGAGGTCCCAGCAGAAGGGCACTGAGTGAGCTGTATTGCTTGGGAAAGAGGTCACGTGCCTGGCCATGGCAATTACTGGCAATTACAGACTCCACAGTCTGGAACAGGTACTGGAACACCCAGTTCCCTGTATTGCAGTGATACTGACAGTTCAAATTTTATTCCCATTGGATTGGTCAGGGAAACAGGTTAGGTGAAACATATATGTGTCGCAAGAGGCAAACTCTTGCAAACCCCATTGCAAGAGGCAGTTTGAGGCATGGTTTATGTTGTGTTCCCGTGGCATGGAGATGGCTGTACCACAGCCAGGTCTCAGGGAAGCAGAGTACTCCAGGATGCTCTAGCTTGGACCAATGCCTGCTCTTCTGACTGTTTACACCAGTGAGTGCCAGGACAAGCTGATCTCTAGACTTGATGAATTCATAGTAGCCTTCCAGTTGGAGTGGCCATAGACATGTGAGTGAGATGTGGAGCAACAACAACAGTTATTGCTGTTCATGCCACAGGTTTTGCACTTTTCCTAGGATAATTTTTTTTTTTTTTTGCTTTTGCATTGTTTCATTGATATAATGTCATCTAAAACATCCCCCCACCATTATCACTAGAATTTTGCAGCATCCTTAGCCTCTTTAAGCCTCTAAGAGACTTTAAATATGGCTCTTTAAAACATACTAGTGAGTTTGTACTGGGGTGAATTTCAACCTAGATGCATGAGATGGATTCTTTTTCTGTGCTTGGAAGTATCAATGTTTGAGTGACTGAGTGGATGGACTGATGGGGGAATCAGAACAGCAAGCCCTGATGTTACAACATGACAGGAAGAAAAGTCAAACCAGAATAGTATAGCATCATAGCCTGGTTCTGGTTTTCATCTTGGCTGTTCCTCAGGGAGACAGAGCAGAACAGCAGAGTTTGCTGGGATGCATGTTCATTTTCACAGATTTTTGTATACTCATCTGCAGTTCAGGAGATTTAGTGATCCAAATACAGGTGGAACATATCCTTGACCTCTCCCCAACACAGAAAATGTGCGTGAAAATATATACATCAACATGTATTTTTTTTCTTATAGCCAAGAGGAGACTTCACTGCTTGCCTTCATCTCTTCCCTGAGAAGGTTCAGACTTTTTCAGGAACAAATGAGTAGTCACTAGTGACATGTGGGTTAGAATACTTTCTTTCCCATTCCGTTGGCATCTAAAATCTTTGTAGTGGATAGCTCTGGAAACATCCCTCTTGTCCTTTATTCTTAAGCACATGCCCAAAGCACAAAAATCTTTCATTACAAACCAGAGCTATCCTGCTTTCTAAGTCATCCTACAAGTGTTGCATTATGATGACAAACATGAAAAGAAAACCACAGTAAAGACCTCGTTGCTAGCAAAATGTCTGTATTAAAATACAAAGAAAACTTCCCTGCTGGGAACAGTAATTAATAAACTCTCTTTTGTATGGTACTAACAGCATTGTAGGTTCCATTTCCAAACAGATTACAATGTTCTTGAGGAATAAATTCCACCACTGTCAGTCTGAACCTCAGCCTAAAACACAAAGAGTTCAAAAACAATAGTATTGTGCATCCTAGCAATATTCCAGCATTATGGCACTGGCTTACTGCAGCGTGTCCCATCAGATGTGGGTTATATCTGGACACTGCTTGGTGATGGCAAGCTCAGAGGGCTTCCTATTGTGTTTGAGAAGGCGATGATTGCGTTGGAGCCCTTGGAGTTCTTGTTCGTACCCAGGATGTCTGCATTAGTTTGCTCTGGCTCGGTTTTCCTGAAGATGTTTTTCATGGTTGACTGGAAGTTATTGGTGACAAAGCAATAGACAATGGGGTCCATGCAGCTATTGAGGCTACTCAGAGTCACTGTCACGTGGTAGACAAGGAGGCTGACATTGTGGGGAATGTCTGGGTTGATGGAGATTACGACTTGTAGCACATGGAAAGGAGTGAAGCAGATCATGAAGATGATGAGGACGGTGATAAGGAGCTGCACAGCCCTCATTCTCCTCTCCCGACTCTGGTGCATGAGGCTGGGCTTGGACAGGGCACACATAATCCTGGTGGTGAAGAAGATGATTATGATGAGGGGGAAGAAGTACTCGCAGACCATCAAGACCAGAATCTTGGAGAGGCAGCACTCGGCAAACTTTATTGCCATGATCAGGATGGAGAAAGTCACCACAGTGGCAAAGATCCAAATGAAGATGCAGATCCCCTTGGCACAGGTGGGGTTCCTCCATTTACGTGAGGCTTCCGCCTGGACGATCGCCAGGTAGCGGTCAACGCAGATGCACGTCAAGAAGAGGATGCTGCAGTACATGTTGACAAAGTAGACAAAGATGTGAACCAAGGAACAATTCTTGCAATCCCCTGCACTGTAAAACATGATGATCCGGACAGGCAAGGAAAAGCCCACCAGGAGATCCGTTACGATCAAATTGATGGTGTAAATAACGGAGGTGGTTTTTGTCTTGGTACGGAAGCAGAAGACATACAGCGCCAACGTGTTCAGCACAACACCCACCAGGAAAATGATGACATTGACTACCATCAGGCCAATCCACAGGCTATAAAAATCTCTGGCCAGATGTTCGTCTGAGTGGATGAACTTGGAGAACAAGTTGATGTTGGACTTAGGTTGTTCGGTGGAGGTGGAGTTGGTAGAGTCAAGGGCTGGCAGTTGGGTGGAGGAGGTCGGCATGGTCACTGACTTCCAGCAGTCTGGAAGAAAAGAAACAGAGGTGTAATGGGAAGTGTGTCAGCATTCCTTAGGGCTCAAAATCTTGTCACCTAAGAATATTTTAGCCTGCATATTTGCACATCCTGAGTAGTAGATCCCCATCTGCCAATATGGGATTACCAATAATCGCAAGGAAAATACCTGGGTTTATAATTAGTGTCTTCCAGTGGTTCCAGATGCATGCTTTAGGGAAGACACACACTCCCCAGTTCAAGTTTCTCTTCCTCTTCCTTGTACATAAATGGTTTTAAGACCAGAAGACCTTTGCATAACCATAACCCCAGCATTTGACTCCTAAAATATTACATCCCTTGCCTTGGGCAGGTGATCCCATTAGAGAGTTACATGCAGCAGTGTTTTCAGGAGCTGTAAGATTTCCTTAAAATCACAGAATGGCTGAATTTTCTAAGAAAGTAGAAGCAGGTTGTGTGGCATCTTCTAGAGATCTGCACTCCCAGCAACAGCAGCCGGGAGATTTCAAGCTAGGGGCGTCAGCCACTAGTCCTGCCAGGGTTTGACAGTTTAATTTGCAAATCATTCCTGACTTATACACTATTTTAAACTGATTTGTATATTAAAAAGAAAAAAAAAGAGGCCCAATATATACAGAGACTTGGCTGGTTTCAATAAAAATAAATGGTTGAAAAATGTCTGGAATATCTCAAAGTGGCTGGCCAGGGCTTTGAGGTTAAAAAAAATCAGCTTGGATCAGCAGAGAATGATGCTGAAACACTTGATTTATGAGGGTTTGAAATCCCCGCTACCAATGAGCCAAATGCGGAAGGAGCTGCAAACACATCTCCCAGCCCTCCAGAGCTGCAGTGTGCCTGGGCTGGGTGTCTCAGTGTGGAAGGCTGGAATTGCTGAGGGAGTCTGGATGTCCAGCTTCCCCAGGCACACCCCATCCTCTGGCAGCTGGCTTTTTCCTGCACTAAGCCTTTTTGCTTCAGGAGGATGGACCAAAGGTGCTCTATCACCTGTGAGATGCTCCAAGCTGTTGG
Source organism: Pachycephala philippinensis (assembly GCA_013397055.1). NCBI lineage: Eukaryota > Metazoa > Chordata > Aves > Passeriformes > Pachycephala > Pachycephala philippinensis. The sequence goes on along the minus strand of VWZT01013848.1, from coordinate 254,068 downwards.
TGGCTGTGTACAAAGTGGAGGAGGAAGCTACTTAGGACAAAAGGGAAAAGTGTGTCCTCAGAAGAGTTCCTGCCCAACTCCAAAAGAAAATGTTTTGCAGGGACTGTACTAATGGGTCCAGAGAACATCACAGCAGCTCTGAGCCTGCCTGATGAATGCCAAAGCTTTCTCCTGCCTGGCCACCAACTCTCTCTGCATTTCCTGCATACAGCACTCCTGATGTGTCTCACCAGTGTTTGGTCAATAGTCAACATTCAAGACCAAGAGTCCTCATGGGATGCTACAGCCTAGTTGTGGTTATTCTGCATGGTTCCTTCAAGCTAGGTGAGCATGAAGTGGAACATTTGTTGAGCAAAAGCACAGATTAAGACTGAGGATTTAGAAGACCAGGTGTGAAAATTTTTGTAGAAGTGGCTTTGCCATTATGATGGAGCTTGGGTTTGTTGGCCTGGAGTCTGGGGATTGCTATAGTTTCTTCTTGCCTCTCACTTAGTCTGTGGAAATGGTGTGAAGGAAAATGGTTTTTAATATCCTTGAGCTCAGAAGGATATTTCCCATCAAATGGCAATTTGTTTTATTTAGGTAGCCACTCAAGCCCAAGGAGTTGAATCCATTGGAATGGCTGGTGCCCAAACATAAAGCCCTCCTGAGATCCAACCCAGTGCCAGAGTACACTGCAGGACTGAAATCCTGAAGCCTGGGGTCAGGCCACCTGTAATGTCCCAAAGAACTACTGAGCAAAGAGGAACAATGCTAGTTTCTGTCCCCTTTTACCTCTAGGTCATCTCCAGCAGAAACCAGACGTTGGAACATCATCTGTTTTGGGAATGACCAGATTACCTCAGCCTGCACTGAGCTCCAGTGGCAGCCAAAGTAGCACACATGTTCACGGCATTTTTTCTGGGTCTGTCTGAGCCTGCAGACTCCTGAGGGAGAGTCTTGTCTCTTTACATTTTGTGCCAAGCACACTGTCAGAGAAAAACAGGAAAACTGTCCCCAAGATAGGCTGAAGGTAGTGGAGTTCCAAAGTCTGGCACCTGAGAAATATGCATGGGGAGGATGCAGAACCCTGGCCTGTTTTCTACTGATTTCCTAAAATTCTCACCATCTTCTCTGTTTGTTTGTTTCACTCTTTAATTACAAAAACAAACTGAAATGAGCAGATGCCTGGATCTGCTCCCAGCTTTCTCTTTGCAGATGCTATCAAGACGAGCACTGTGGAAGCCAAGGAATAATGAAAGACTTTGATGCCCCTGGAGTGCAGTGTGAGCTTGTATATCTGTGTTCAAACACATACTTGAGCAAGGGGAGAAAACAAAATCACCCATCCCATCCCTGAGCATGCAGTAGGCTGTATTGAATTGCACATGCATTTGTCTTCTCGTTGTAATTCCATGGCACTGGCTGTTTGCTCTGATTTTGCATCTTGTTAGTAACTTGCCTCCTCTGGGAGATTTTTCATCAGTCTGAGATCCCTTATCACAAACACCTGATATTTATCTTATTTTGCCTTTCTTGCCTCAGTGAAATTAGCACGTCCAAATACATTCAGATGTTCCTCATCCTCACAATGCCTTTGAGGGATGTAGGGCACTTTACAGACAAAGAGAAAATTAAAATAATCAGCATATACAATGTCCTGGCTTACATAGTCACCTTTTCCACTGAGCCCCCTGTGCAAGGAAATAAACTCCAGATGTTGCAAACTGCTAAAAACAACAGGTAACGTTGTGTTTGCCAAACTGAATATGCAAAGAAGTGCTGCATTAGAGTTTGTGTCTTTTCCCAGTCCATCGCTGCCCTATCTGAACTCAAAATCCAAACAACTACATGAAAGAAGTCGTGGCAAATTCAATTAATCCTGAAGATTTCTTCCCTGACAGTCTGTGAAAAAGCTGCCTCTTGGGCTGTGGTGGGAAAAATCTTCCTCTAATCAAATTGTTACTGATGGATGTTTGGGTGAATGGCCTCTTCGTTTCTTTGTGGGACTGCCCTCGTCTCATGGCTCACAGGCAGAAAGGATGGGGAACTGGACTAACAAAGAAACAGAATTGCTCTGAGTGCTTTTAATGAGATGGAGCTGGACCAAACCCCTGGTTTACAGCTGCTAAGGATTTTTCCATTGTGGGACTCCAAACCCATGATAAAGGTACACTGCCCGTTTTGCAGCACAGAAAGGCAGCCTGACCTCATGTCTGAACAAAGCTAAACATTTCTAAAGATTTTCAGTTCTTCCCCTTTCTGAGTCCAAATATTATCTCAACCAGGTCTCTTTCTCTACAATCAGAAATAGTCATGCAGGTGTTAAAGTGAGTCAGTTCAGCTACCCATCACCATGAAGTGGCGGCATATGGAAGTCAGTGAGGGGCATGGCTAAATTAATGCGAAGCTTTGCAGCCTCTGCAAACCTTTATTTTGCTGTGTTTTGCACTATGTATTACTCGTGGCTATGGCATGAGCTCATGCAGAGCTGCAAGAGCAAATAGACTTTGGGTTAACCCCCTTCCTAAAATCTTCAAAGAGCTTGGAGCTCAGCCTACTTCATACCTAACTGAGCTCTCAGCCCCCCAGATTTCCATGCAATCCCTGTTTCTGGGAGCTGGCAGTCTGCAAAGCCCAAGATGGGTAAACATGCATCCTTCTGAGTGCTGTCTGACTGTGCCAGTTGGCCTATGCTGTTATATTATACCTCTCAGGCAGGATTTTGTCTGTCTGGCTGGGAGACTCTGGGTAGCATTTCCTTAAAAGTACAGCAGGCATCTGGGTAGAAATGGGATAAAGGGAGGGACAGACACTGGAGGTTGACCTGCTTTCCCTCATTCTGATAAAGGTCCCTGCTCAGCACTGGGAGAGGGGGACTTGCTCTGAAATACTTTCTCATTGTTGTGTGACACAACCAATTCCATCGTTCTTGGGCCAAATAGGAAACAGATGGTCGCTGTGCTGAAAACAGGTCCTGCAGCCTCTTCCCTCGCTCACTCACTCACTGCTTGGCATCACACTTGTTACCTTAGCATGGGCAGCTCAGTCCTCTGTCTGCCCCAGGAAGAGATCCTTGACCATCCCATATTCCACTTCACCCAACCCTGTGCTTGGTGTCAGCCTTAAGCCTCACCCTGCACTTGCTGAAGTTAACGGGGTTCACTTCCTTAGCCCAGGCCACTTTTGGATCTGGCTCAGCAACTCAAGTAATGGGATACAGAAGAAAAGGCAGGTCAGACAACTGAGCTTTGTCCTAACTGCATGCCAAAAGGGTTATTTATTGGTGTGCAGAAAGGATCTCTGTGTGCAGACCAACAGAGAACACCAGAGCCACACACTGGGATCGGAAAGTTGAAAAGGACGTTAACAAGCACGAGTATAATTTAGTATAAACAGCTTCAGCTTTTCTCATCTCCTGAACTGGAACATCTGATCCGGCAACCTGGCTCCTCTATCAACCCCCCTGTCCCCCTCACCCTGTCCTGCCTGCTGGTGTTATTCTGCTGCCTGGGGTGGCAGCAGTGTGTGTTTAGCTTTGCAGCCTTCCCATGTTTAAAGTTCTCCGGGTGATTTATCATCATATTTATAAATGAAGGGTTAAACTCACTCTCTTTCAATTTAAATTGTATGATTCTCCTTCTGGCAAGCTCTCACTCAACTCTGGCTCAAACTGGCCAAATATGGTGTTTTTGTGCATGTCGACCTTGCCCTATATGTGGTAGAGTTTGTTCTGTGTGTCTCGTGTTCAGCCTGGGGAGGGTGGGTTTCCTGACAGGGGGAACAGAGTGAGAAAGGGAGAGAAAGGGAATTCATCCAGCTGCTGAAAGGAAAAAGCTGGTGCCCATCTGGCCCTTGGGCTGTGAGAAGAGAGATAATTCTGGGGGAGACAGATTCTACCCCAAAGCAGAAATGAGGCTATTCTCAGGGCAGGTAAGATCCCATTTGTGTGGGCATCAGATCTCTGCTCTCACTTGATTCCTGGGCATTGAAGTCTCCTATAAACCAGGTCTGAGGGTGGCTGGATCAAGTGTGTGAAACATCCACCTGCTGGGGAATTGCAGTTGGAAATAGCCAAATCCAGTCTAGAGCTGGATTATTCCTTCCCCTCCAGTGCCATGGACATAAAAGGGACTTTGGAGACACAAAACACATAGTTTTATGAGTGTCAGATTAAATGACACCTGCTTTCTTGCAGTCTCATGTCTCACAGTGGCTCGCAGGGCTGGGGGAATGCTTTGCCCTGCTTGAGATGCTTATTATAACTTTTTCCCATGTGGACACTTGGCTGCCTTAATGAGCACTCACATTCCAGCTCTTCCCTTGGCTCCAACACTTGTTTGACTTTCTCCTTTCTTTGCTGCCTAATTTCCTGAAAATTGAGGTGATCTTTCCCTTCTGCCAAGTTCTGGTTGAAATTAGCCAGCAGATTGAAAAACATTAGGGGGACAGAGGAAATTGGAGCTGACAACCACACAAACAGGCACTGAGAGTGATCCTTGTTTCCTCCAATGTGAACCTGCAAGGCATTTGTTAACACTCTCCACCACACATCCTTTCATTTAGGTCTTATTCCCTGCAAATTCACAATTGCTTTGGCATTGTGACACAGCAAACAGGGCTGGATGGTTTCTGTGAAAAAAAGAGAGTATTGCTTGCTTCTCATTGTTTTCCTGAAGAGAGATAATTTCAGATTTATGCCAAACCATGGGAGAACCAGCCTGACTGGGACAGATCATAGCTAACTGCTGGGTGTTGGCACTATTCAGCCATGGCCTACTTGCCCATGTGTCATGAATCGTGTGATGGCCGGTGTCTGGTGGTTTGAATGGTCATGTGCTCAATTACAGCTTTTGTCTGGAATCACAGAATCACAGAATATCCTGAATTGGAAGACACCCAGAAGGATTATTGAGTCCAGCTCCTGGCCCTGCACAGGACCATCCCTAAGAGTCATGCCATGTGCCCAAGAGAGTTGTCCAAATGCTTCTTGAACTCTGCCATGCTTGGTGCTGTGACCACTTCCCTGGGGAGCCTGTTCCAGTGCCCAGCCACCCTCTGAGTGCAGAACCTTTTCCTAATATCCAGCCTAAGCCTCCCTGGACACAACTTCAGGCCAATCCCTCGGGTCCTGTCACTGGTCACCAGAGAGAAGAGATGAGTGCCTGCCCCTCCTCTCACAAAGAAGTCGTAACTGCGATGAGGAGTTGTAACTCCTCGGTCTCCTCCAGGCTAAACAGACCAAGTGACCTCACCTGCTCCTCATACAGCCTCCTCTCAAGGCCAAGAGAGATTAAGCCCCCCACACTGACTTTTGAATCTCTAATGTTGGCCAGGAGACTCAGATTTCCCATCTGGCCAGAGGGAAAACTTGAATGGCCAGTCTCAGGCATAGGGGTAATCCTTCAAGACCTGTAAGCAACCACAGACTGAGGATGTGTGGAGGCTGATGCGATGCTGGTTGTTGGGCTGGTGTTGCTGATGTGCTGTTGAGCTGTTTGCCCCCAACTGAGATGGCCAGTTTGCCTCTATGTGCTCCTTCACCTCCAAGGCCCTGCTGTGGATGGGCAATGGATATTGCTCTCCACCCACCTCATCGTGTTCAACACTGTGTGTACACGTGGGTGGATCCTGTGCTCTCCATGGGCCCAAGGCCGAAATCACGTCCTTTGAGGGTGAGGGACCCACATCCCTGGCTCATTTTGGGACAAGAAATAGTCTGTGGGTGCCCAAGCAATGATTTAGTCCAGTAGGTCACCCTAGGCCATGAGGGATCACTGCCAGTTAGAAGAGGGAGAGCACAACTCTCCAAAGTGCATTCCTCTTCTCCACGGAGCAAAGTGACCCAGATGGGACCGATGCCACTTGGCTTGGACCAAATGCCAACTCTCTGCATCCAGGCTTGAACCTGCTGCTTAAAACCAGGTGACAGATCACAGTCCTGGACACCCCGAGACAATCTATTTAAAACTTGGAAAGGTCTGCATGGCTCTCCCTTAGCCCTTGTCCTGAGCATACATGAAAAAACTGAAATGAAGCTCCCAAAGATAAACAGAGGAGAAAATTCACATACTGGCAGATTTCTTGTGGATTTATACCTCCTCTATGGTCATTTGCAGCAGCAATGCCTCAGCCTTTGAAAGAAAGAGCCCCGATGTGCACGTGCAAGAAAAAAGAGAAGTGGGATTGTACATACTCTGCCTCTCCAGACCTACAAATATCCACCCAGCAGTGGTGGGCAGCTAGAGATCCCCCAGCACACCTCTGATGAAGCTTGCTAGTACTGGTCACCTATAATAAAGCTAATAATAAAGGGGTTTGTGTATTTTTGCTCATTTATACCACATTATGTAGAAAAGTCCCTCCTGAAATATTTGGATGTCTACAATGCCTTATCAATACCACTGTATTTTTCATGTCCCTCTCTTCTGTGTTACCAGATCTTGGCCTTGGAGTGACAGAAATGCTAAGTGTCTTGGTGAATGCTCTATCAATCATGCTGCTAGCATTTAAAAGGCCAATATCTCATACCCTGTCAGGGCTCGTAGCAAGTGCCATCTGTCACACGGGAGCACGGAGTGACATCTCTGCAGTAGGTGCTGCGTGTTTCCAGCTCTCTTACTTTCAGAGAAATCAGAGCATGACTTCTTGAGTGTTTTCCTCTCTGTCCCTTGTGGACCATTATACGTGAAGGGAAAACACATATTTTTGGGGGAATTTTTTTCCAAGATGATTTAACATTTTTTTAAAAAAAGTTTCATCTTAAACAAAACATATGGATTTGGATTCTTAGGGGTCCAGCCAGTAAAGATGGATTTGAGCCTGCCTTCTTGGGAGGTTGTAAAAGTATAAGAGAAATGCGTTTGATTTTATAGGGATTACAGGAATCCATTGAGCGTTTCCAGGGTGCTAGAGACAAAGTGCTAGAAATGTCAGTTTGGAATAACAGCTATTGTGGCTGTGTGCAAGGAGAACCTTGCAGTGAAAATTACCATATAGGCACATGCAGGAACTTCACAGGCAAGTGCAAAAACAATATCTGGCCTGTGCATTGCTGCTTGCTTTTGAGAAGGAAATTTTTACTTGCAAATTTAGCAATCTTTGAGCACTTTCTCCTCTTTCTGCCTTCAGCTGCCTGCTTGCTCTGTCCTTTGGCAAGAAGCTGAGAAAGGCAGTAAAAGAAGAACAACAGCAGAGTTCTACTCTTGGGGAATACCTGGGCTCCTGCACAGCCAGGGAGTGCAGGACTGGTGAAACAATGCTCACACCCCAGGGACACAGGGAGTGGAGGCAACAGCAGTGGAATTAGGGATGAAGGGGTGATGCAGAGGAGTCAGGAGTACTCTGCCTCCCAGTGCTCACTCCAAGCTGTGCTGCTCTCTTGGCTGCAGGGAGAAACCGAGGCACGAAGCCATGTGTGGGCTTGGCCCAGGGAATGCATTGAGGTGGGAGACCCAGTTAGGGAGCAGACAGTTTTTGAGGCATCCCAAGATGGTGAATGAGGTCTTAACCCTTTGGGAGACTGGTTTCTAGGGTTTCCTTAGCGAGGCACATATGACACTGCTGTGCAGACCCCACAGTGCCTTCAGGGTTTTGTAAATTTTAGATTCACCAGGTTAACCTGGAAAAACTCAGAGTTGTTGGTGAGTCTGTTACTATAAAAGCAGGGAGCAGTTCCGAAGGGATCTGCTAAGGACCTTGGAAAGGATCTTCTTTCTCCTTCTACTGACCCAGCAAGTGGGTTCAGAGAGGGAAGACAGCACCTTTCTTAGAGCTGGGCTTGCACTCCGCTGCGTAGCCAAACAGGTAAAACATCCCCACTTGCAGCTGACCCTATTCCAGGCAGTACATAATCTCTTCTCCTGGCTTCCAAAACCTTCCTGAATTCATTTCACCAAAATTTAATTACGCTCAGGAGTACAAATGTGCAAACGACATCACCCCCCCTCTTCACAAGAGCTGGCACAGTACTTTTCAAGATGGGAAAGCCAGCAACTTTGCACACTTCCCATCACTCCCCATATTCTTGAAGAACAACCAAATATCATTGCACTGCCCCAAATCCCAAAAGCAGAGAAGGTCACAAGGGAGAAGCTCCTTGCAGCCCCTCCCAACTGCTGGCACAGCCTGGCTTTTCAGGTCAGGCACTTCCCAGTGGATTTCCACACCTGCTGCATGGGCAGAGCTGGACACTTCCCGAGCTGCTCATCCACGTGTTCAGTGCAGGACCCTTTCTGCTCCCACCCCTGCCAGGGCTCCCTGCTGCAATAGCCAGGACTTGGAATCCAATACCCAGCAAATCGTTCCACGTTGTCTCCGATCCCATGTCCCCCTCTTTCTCTCTAACCAGTATCCCAAAGCATTCCCTGCAATGATCCCTGCAGTGTATTTGTGCACGACGGACTGACTTACCTCTGCCTTGATCTCCCTTCTATGTTAGAGGAGCTGCTGGTAAGAAAATTTCCTCGTGGACCTGCCTGCTATCACCCCAGGAAAGAGACATCTGTTCCTACAAGCAGAACAACTGGAGTGACTACAGAATATGAAGAAATGCCTAATCTCTCTCTTGCGTTCTCTCCCTCTCTCCCCCCCTCTCTTCTAAATATAGCCTTGCAACTAATGGGAAAAAATACACACTACCAAAAAAAAAATATTTCCACTTGTCTGTAGTGTTCAGAATTTCTCCCCAAACATCTGGCTCCTTGCCCTAAATCTCTCTGAAATTTATGAAGTGCTGTAAATGCTAAAGAGGGCTCCAGCCTTACTCACGGTGCTAATGCCTGAACATCTCTAGTAAACTAAAACTGATGTTGCTGCCCCCAGGTCAATTTTCCTGTGTCTCTGTGGGAACAAAATCTCCTTACTGGGAACTCGCCAGCTCAAGGCCACCACGATGCCACCACCATGTGTGACGTGAGGAAAATACCCCTCTTTTTGTCTTCCTGATGTGAACTGGGATGAGAGAGAAGCACCCCTGGTAGCTGCAGGAAGGTGCCAAACCAAATGCCACAAAGCCTGTGATGTGCCTTGAACCAACCCAGCTGTCTGGATCCTGAGAAAACCCCTGGCACAGAGAACCAAAGGGTGACCCTGCACACTTTGGTGGTGCTGCCTGCAGTCATTTGGGAGAGGAGATAATGAGATCTATCCAGGGCTGAAACGGCCGAGCATGGGTGGCAATAGAGAGTCCACAACATATTCCTTCATCCTCACACAGCCCTTCCTCACTGGTGGCAGAGTGGGTGTGAGGTGTCTCTCAGAGTGGGGATTTAAGTATCTCTACACTCTTGGCTACACGAGAAGAGACTGGCATTGGACAAAGCATAATGAATTATCCCATTATTGAGATGGGTTCAAATCACATGGCCAGAGCAGCTTTCAAGACATCTCTGCTGATTGATGCTTTAAGGACTCAAAATCCCCCAAGTTCCATCTCAAGTCCAACTTCTTGCTCTAACTGGATACCAAAACCCCATCTTTCCTGGGGTTTGCACAGATGTTCTCCCCAGGAGGTTTTCAGTAGCTTTAGAAAGTCCTTCTGGGAGAAAAGGCAGAAAAAAATTGAGAGCTTACATCAAATTTAGTTGTTTCGAAATACAGAGAGGATGGATGCTGGATTTTAGTATCAGCCCTGGCCTGCATCACACTTTAGATAAAGACAACACTGGTGCCAATGCAATAAACACGCAGGATATGGCCTGTCACAACACGACAGGATCAACTGAGAGGGATTGAATTCCAGGTCAAGAGGCCAAATCCATAAATAGAGGAGAGGTAAACTCTACACATGCGTGTCTCACTGGAGCACAAACAGTAGCTATGGTTATTAGAGAAGGTTGACCTCATTTTCTGGAATTACTTTTTCACCCTTGGATCTTTACCAGGAAGACTGAGCTGATCCTTTCTGTCTGGTTATTTTATTGATTTTCTATTTTGAGTTTCCTCACACTGAGGGGCAGATTGTTTCCCCAGTTTCAGGAACATCCTCCTTGTCTTTATGAGCCCCCTGATCCAGGCATCCAGCCTTCCACAGCTGACCTCCAGCTCAGGCACATGCCTGAACTTTCATTTGTTTCTCATTTCCTTATGCTTGGGAAGCCAGTGTGATTGGAAAGTCTCCATGAGCCTGTCTGGGTGATCAGCTTGCCTTCAGTTCCCTGCATCCTGGGAGTTCAAGAGAGGGAAGAACAAAAGAGAAGAAACCAACCCATGGTCTAATGTTGGGCAGGGTGGGTGAACTTGGACCCTATCAAGGTGCCAGGACAGGTTTCCCAGAGAAGCTGTGGCTGCTCCATCCCTGGAAGTGTTCAAGGCCAGGCTGGATGGGGCTTGGAGCAACCTGGTCTAGTGGGAAGTGTGTCTGCCATGGCAGGGGGTTGGAACTAGATGGTCTTTAATATTTCTTCCAACCCAGACCATTCTAGAATTCTATGATTCTATCATTCTCAATGCCTATGGTGGCAAATGCCTAATTTTCCCCCAGCCTGTCAACAGAATTTTTCTATTTAGGGAATGTCTCTCTGGAGTTACAAATGTGAGACTGCAAGAAGGAGAAGATTTTTCTCCAGGATGAGCTGTTGGTACCTGCACTCTGTCCACCTTCTCTGGGGCTGCCTGTTCCTTCCTATGAGAGGCCTGGTTTGGTTTTATGCTTCCACATGACACATGAGAGCTGCGTTCCCATCCCTGTGCACGGGATAATCAGTGCCCTGCACTCCCCCACTATCCCAGCCTCTCCCTCCTTGCTGGATTTAGAGCTAGGCTCTGAGTGGCAACAGCTGCAAAGTTTCAAGTTGTGCCTGAGATAGTGCAGAACATGCCATATTGGGAAGCAGATGCTGCTGTTAAGGTGGAGAAGGCACATCCGGGCTCAGGGCCACACTTTGTCCCAGACCCTGTTCCCACACTCGACTTCAGGAGGAGTTGCAACCGTAGCTGATATATGAAGAGCTTCTATTATCTCTTGATTTTAAGTCATTTATCACCCTCCCCGAGGGGGCAAGAAAGGCAGAAAAAAAAAGTAAATCTTTAGTAAGTGGAAATTTTTCAAGCTTGTTCATTGACTATACAACGGTGTTAAATACTGGAATGAGATTGTAGGTGGAAGAAGGTATTGTCTCAGTCAAAATCAGCACCCAGGAGGACTAACAGTTATGTCAGGGAAGGATGCTACTAGCCCATGGTAATTCTTAGCAATCCCTTAACCTTGCCATGTAAAATAGGGCTCTGGTTAAAAGTCTTCTGTGGCACAGTGCAGTAAAGCAGGAGGCCAGACAGCTCTCGAGGGAGGTGCAGAGAAAGCTGATACCACACATCCCTCTGGGGAGATGTGTCCTGTTTTTGTCAGGAGAAGGGTGTACTCTTCCAGTCCTGTTCAAAAAGGGAAACTGAGCATCCTTTGATCCCCTGCTGCAGGAGAAGAGATTGAGATTGGGCACTGCATAATGAACCTTAACGGAGCTGAGGCACATGGGCAGATCAGCTTTCAAGGTGTGTCTGTTGACCATCTCTACAAGGACCCAAATCCAGTGTGTGAACATGCCTGTGCTTGTTTAGGAAGCTGAATTTAGGCTCTGTTATACTGAAGAGATGCTCACAAATGAATTCTTTTCTTCAGCAGCAAAGGAGAATTCCTACTGGAGAAGGTCTTGGACATAGACATAACAGAGTTCAGAAAACTGAGGAGCCTTTACCCATGGTCATGAATGTGTTGAAGTCACCAAAGAGTGGGATCCTCACTGCATGGAGGACACTGGAGGGTGGGATCTTCACTGCCCTGTCTGGAAAACCTCTTTTTATCTGCAGACTTGATGGAGAGGCAACAATGTGAGCTCGCCAGGTGAGTAACCCTCTGTCAAGTAAGTAATGGCATTGAGGAGAGCCTACAACATCCATTTTACCCTCCCCAACTCCTCTTCCTTCTGGTAAATCTACCCTAGAAGATCCTCAGGCCTTAAAAAGTGCTGGAAAACATTCATGTATGTCTCTATGATATGCACTGCCCGTGAGCCCTAAAATCTTGATTGTCCACAGTCTCCAAGGCTATTGTGGGATGCTGTAAATCAGAACTGACCCAAAGAACTGTGGAGGTTCTCACAGGTGGACCAAGGGTGGACAAATTGCTGCACTGGACCACCCTCCAGGAGTCACTTTTGGTTTGGTGGGAAATACATGGGCACTGAGGCTCTGCCCAAATGTGTAGGAACTTTCCACCTAAGTCAGGTGTTCTTCAACCCCACCACGCTTCCTTATCATAAAGAAGTGATGTGAATGTTCCTTTGGAGAGCAGTGTGAGAACACACTCCTCTTTGGTGGCTCCTGAGCTGGTGCTTTGTGGAAGGGATAGCACAGCAAATGGGTGGCTCCTGAAAGCAGGTCCAGGGTTTTTCTGGTACTTTTGGTAGAATCCATGGGAGGTCCAGATGAAGATCGGGGCTGGCATCTGTATCCAGCCTGGCTTGTGGCATTTACTCATGTGGAGCCAAAGAGAGCAACATGTGGCTTCACCTGCCAGGCTATTGAGAGGTCATTCTTTGCTGTTCTCTTGGTCATCCAGGTGTGCCATGCTGGGACATCTGGGAGATCCTGGGACTGCTTTGGGATCTGAACCCTGAGACACTCATGCTGGTTAGGCCTGAGGTGATAGCTGGAATGACTGGAGGAAAAGATCAGAGCTCTCTCTACTGATTCTTAGAAAGAATCTGTCTCTGCCCTAAGAGATAACCTTTGTACCTTTCCTGCAATGTTGGCATAGAAACACCAAATAGACAAAGAAACATGAACTACTTATCCCTGGAGAAGGAGGGCTTGGATTGCTCCCCCAGTGATGTTCAATACCCCTAGGGCTTTTTACCTGACTGCCAGAATGGACAACAGAGGCTGTGAAGAGCCACAAAAGATGGTCCAGCTGGCTCTGTGATGGCATCTCAGCAGGGGCCAGAGGCAGCTGTACCCACCTGACATCATCAGCTCTGCAGGGCACAGTGTGTATCCTCTGCCAGCTGCTCAGGATCACAGGCACTTCCCAGCACTCACTGTCCTATCACCTGCTGTCCTCAGAGGACTGCAAGGGCTGGAGGCCACCATAATTTTGTATCCCTGCCTCTGAACAGGCTCCACATCTGTGAGTTTGTGCAAGGAGGGAGATCAGAGAGTCACCACATGGGGCCTCTGCTGATGAGATCCAGCCGCGATTCATCTGCTTGATGAGGGACAGGGAAAGACAAGTGATGCCCTAAAATGATGGCTGTGTCTCCCCTTGGGTGAGTCAGGCACAGGGGAGGAAGTGTGTAGGAGCCAGTTTCCTGCCTGCCTGCTGCATATTTGGGAATTGACTTTGCTGACCATTGCCTCCCCCTCCATTTTTCTCCCCAGGCAGTGGCATTTTTGCTGATGGACCTGTTGAGCTGAAAGAAAAATGAAGATGTCTGCAGGACACAAAGAGTGAGCTGCTCCTCTGGGCAACCCTGAGGTCTTTCCTGAGTGACTGGTTTGGAGAACATTGGTCCTGCCTATCTCCAGTTCTTGCATGACAAGGGGCATGAAGTCCCTAACCTGTTACAAATGTACCCTGTGGGGCTGAACCAGGATTCCTCTCTCCATCCCAGTCTGCCCAGTTTACCACAGGTCTCACAACTGTGAGGGTTCTGACAAGGTTCCTCAGTCAAGGCACCAGCAAAGTGAGCCACCAGGACTCTTTGGCCACCCAACAAAGCATGTCATGTCCCAGCTGCCCCTACTGATCCAAACCTCACTGGGATCCTTTGCAGGGTCCTGCTCCAATCTTTCTGGCCCCCCAACCCAGCTCTGGCCAGCAGCCAGCTCTTGTACTTTTTTTTCTATTTTTTCAAAGATTTGGAAGCTAATTGCCAAGAACTCAATGTCCAGTGTCACAACCTCACTGCAGAACTCTCCCCATTCCCAGCAAAGTATTTCCTGTTGGTTTTGTTTGTCACTGGGCGCACAGGGACTCTGGTGCTTGAAGGGGAAAGCTACACAAGCTTTGGGCTTTGGCATTGCTTGGGCACCATGCCCTGCGAGGTCAGGGCTGGGTGGAGTGGCTCTTGCCCAGCTCCAGTTTGAGGGCTGCAAAGCAGGAACTGGCAGGATGGTTGGTCCTGGGTGGTTGAAGAGCCCCCAGGGAGCTCTCAGCACTCTGCTCCTGTGTTTGTGGCAGTGGGAAGCACAGTGTGGCAGGGCTGAGCCAGAAAACCTTGAACTCAAGATGTGCTGTGCCCTGTGAGGATGCAGAGGACAGAGGAACATTTGAAAACCCATGGCAAGGAAGTGCTGGGGACCTTAGGGAACCAGTCTGGTATCTCGACCATTCTAGATTTAGCAGTGACCACGAACTTGGAAAGGGGCAGTGGGATGCTCCCAGGGCCATCTGTTCAACTTTTGGGGTTTTTTGCTATATGAATAACCTAGCCCTAGGGAGGAAGGACACCTGCAACTCAGAAAATCTGGTATTTGGACCCACAAACCTAAAAAAAGGCTTTAGAGAAAGACATCCTCTCCCTGCTCTCTCTCTGCAAATATGTTAATCCTCCTCTCCCATTCCCTTTGTTTGCCTGGTTTGGAGAGATTTGGAAGGGCTCAGGGCAAGGCTGTCTTTTGTTAGACATGCACAGACCTCAGCAATGCTCTGATCTGGAACAGGGCAGCATAAATCTGGCGGATTATCGTAGGAAATGCCACAGTGATGAAAAGCCCTATAGGAACAGGAAGAAAAGAAAGGGCCCCATTTGGAAAGAAAAAAACTCCAACAACCACCCTGCTGCCTGCTTACAAGTGATTCCTAAAATTGATGCCTCTGGAAGAAGCTGGTACATTTGTTGATTTTTTTTTTTTTTCCTTTTATTTTGGAGGGGGTGTGTTCCTTTGTGTTCTCAGCTGTTTAGAAATACAGATCCTGTCCTTGCAGCAAGTTCCATGTGAGGGGCCTCACTGGGGACAAAAAACCCATCTTCTGGGGAGGTGCCTCAGTTTCCTTATGGTTGAAACCATCCCTCTAAGCACAATGTGCAGAAGTGCTCTGGGAAATTTTCAGGAAGGGAAGGAGGGAATCACATGTGTGGTTTACGGGAAATGGCAATGCCAAAATAATAAATTTTCTCCTGAAAACAAATGGAACAGGGTGCTGGGCCACAGAATCCAGCTGGCAATGTTTGTTGTGGTTCTGTGTTTTGCTATGGGGTCATGGACCCTTTTGTCTCCCACCTGGAGCAGAGAAAATCTGCTGAGACCTGAGTCAGGTGGAAACATGATGGTTCAGAAATCCAAGGGGATATTTTCTCTGTCTGGGATGTGCTTATAGACAGCACCAGATTGTCACTGCTGGTGAGGTCTTGAACTCACTGAGGTGTGGGCAGTGGATGGCGTGATGGGGGGAAGACCAAGGCCCTACTCCAATTTGTGTTTGGCCTCAAAGCAAATTTTATATCAGGAGCAAAAGCTCAGCCTGTCACTGCTGAATCATTCCTTTCTGTAACTTCATCTTGGTACTGACAGTTTCCATCTTTGTTATGTTGGGAGTGCTGCAAGGTGCTATTTGATGTGCCTTTCATGTCACCTGGAGAGATTATTTTCTACAAAAGCACTATTACATGAAATAAATAGTGTTAAATTGATTAATGAAAGGGGGATGTGTTTCTGCCTTGGAAAAGGTCCAAACAAAAACAGTAGGAATTACCTGAGGGCAAGCAAATCATGACCCATCAGGGCAGACCAGCAGATTTTGGCTTGTTTAATCTACAGAGGAGACAACAGAAGGCAAACCTGAAAACAGCTGTGGAGATGTCTGTGGCAGCTTCCCTGGGAATGGTGCAAGGTGGGTTCATCTCGCAGGGTTTAGTTCATTAACACCAGTCTGGACCGGATGACCAGCCCAGTTTGTGGTGGTCTCAGTGTAGAGGCTTCCTTTGGGTAAGAGGAATCCTATAGCTTGTGTCTCCCAGGGCAGGGATGTGCAATCAGCATCCCTGTCCTCTGTAATTCAGAGTCAGAGCCACAGCAGCAGCCAGAGGTTCCTCCCACAGTGCTGGAGCCACAGGTTAATCCCATGGCTGTAACACAACCAAAGAGGGCACCTTCTTTTGGGCAAATTCTGCTGGCTTCTTTAAAGCAAAAATCCAGCCTCCTGTGGTTGCTAAACTGAGCTCTGCTTCTTTGGGTGTCTTTCCATTTTCCAAGAAAAATAAACTGCAGGCTCTGTATTTTTAGATATGCCATCTGATCATAGCTAGTCATATATCAGTCCCAATACTGTGAGTCAAGATGCTGAGCTCCACTGCTGAACTTCCTTGGCCAGGACCCAGCGGCTTGAGCCATCCTGGGTGTATTAATAAATCAGTGTGTTTAAAATAATCTTACACTTCCTTAGGTAAGCTGCTCACAAGGAATAATACAGTTGGGAATTATTAATGCCAGCATCTTAGCAGCTCTGATTCTCTGGGTGAACCTGATACTGTTGTGAGTGGGAGAGGAACAGCCCTGGTATGAGACAGATCTAATCTAAGCAGGGGACAGAAGCAGCACGACTCCTCTTCCTTTCCCTCTCCTGCCAGTGACTCTGATTCCTGACGTCTGCCCCTTGCTATTTCAGTCCTGGGTATCCTCTGAGGCGGCTGCTGGTCGGAGTGAGCTTTATGGTGGCCTCTTCAAAAAGCATCTGATCAACCTGCCTTGCACAATAGTGGAGTCACTGGTGTATTTTAAACCTCTTGCTGGTTTGCTTCAGCCTCCATAAGTCTGTGTCTCTAACACCACGCAGCCTGCAGACAATTTTCTGTGTGTTTGATCAAAGCAGCGGGAAGCTTCGAAGCTGGTGTGTGAAAAATGGGCTGCCTGGTTCCTGAAAGTTTATTTGTTATTCTACTTTATCACTTTAATGACAATCAATTTATCTGCATAATTGGTAGCTGGAGACAGCATAACACAGCTTGGCAGCCTGGATTTTTCTCAGAGATGTATTGCTTGGCATATTCAACCCAGGCAAAAGGAGCCAGCCTGGCTGCCGGGGAACTGCAGCTCTGTGAGTGCCAAGCAGGTGAAACCCAGCATGACAACTCAGCTTTCTCTCTCCATCCCGCCAGAAAAAGACTTTGGGGATAAAGGTGAAATTGCACCTGGCTGAATGTCTCACTTAAGGTCCCTTCCAACCTGAGCTGTTCTATAATTTTATACTTTTTGAACAAGGAGGTACTGATGGGACAAGGGGGAATGGTTTTAAACTAGGAGAGATTTAGATTAGATATGAGGAAGAAGTTCTTTATTGTGAAGGTGAGGGAAGTCTGGAGCAGGTCGCCCAGAGAACTTGTGGATGCCCCATCCCTGGAAGTGTTCAAGGCCAGGTTGGATGGGGCTTGGAACAACCTGGGATAGTGGGAAGTGTCCCTGCCATGGCAGGAGGGCTGGGACTAAGTGATCTTAAAGGTCCATTCCAACCCAGACTATTCTGTGTTTTTGTGATTTTGATAAGCTTAATAATGCATTGGCCTCTCTGTTGAGATGGGTAATGACCAGTTAGACTGTGATGGGTGCAGGAAAAGTGTGCTCTGCCTCTTCACTTTGCACTGCTCGTGGATCAGCTGCTGGAACATTGCCAGACCAGCAAGAGGGTGATCACACATCCCACTGAGAGCAGAGGCTGGTTGCACAGTAGTGGCTCTGTGTGGTGGAGGTGTGTGACCTCCAGCAATCTCCTGTCCTCTGCACTTGAGTGCTAGAAAACTTCCTGTCATGCAAGAAGCTGGTTGTCCTGCTGAGGCCATCTCAGTGCCCTGTCCTGCTGTGCCCAGGTACCCACTTTTTTATCCTTCTGAGTTCACCACTCTGAGAGGACCCTGGTGGGTTACAAATGCCTGTGCTGGTCTCTGTGTGGGTCAGTGTGCTCAGAGCTCAGTGCCATTTCACCTTGCTAATGCCTACCTGCAGCAAACAACGTACTCTGATGTAGGTCTTTGCAGCTGTTTGTAGGTCTGAATGAAACAAAGTTTTGGCAAAACCTCCACAGGCATCCCCACGCTCATCCATGAGGCCAGAGACTGCTTGTGATAGCCTCACTATGGGGCAGCTCCCCAAAGTGGCCCAAATCTTTCTGTCCAGCTGTCCCATAGACAGGGTGACAAATTCAGTGTATTCAAGGATGGGAAGCTCTCTGCTGATGCACCCCACTGGAAGCCATACCCTACATTTTTAGCCTTAGGGGCATTTCCCAGAGCCCTATCTTTTTGTCAGGTATTTGTAGAGAAGGTGGCTGGAGCCCTGAAGAGGAAGGGACCTTTGACAATAAATCTTTTTTGTGCCCATGTGGATGAAGCCATCCTTTCTGTTGTGTGATAATGGCTGTAGTGGTGCTTTTCAAGCTGTGATAGATGAGATGTACATCTTTTATGGATTATGTGTAAGAGGTAATAAAGAATTCTGGTTTTCTGTGTCTATACACTAATGGTGTATCGATCCCAGTAAATATCATGCTGACACTGAACAGCAGCATCCCTGGTTAGTGTCACCCTGATGGGTGACATCATTTCTTTGGCTGTCACAGCCAGCTCAGCCTAATCCCATCTGACCCCCACAGCTTTACTGATCCTTTGCTCTGGCCCCGGGCTTCACTTTTCTATTCCCCTGATTCATCCTTCACCTCAGCACAACTACTTCTGTCTCTGGACTTTGTCATGCTTGGCTGGACTCTGCTGTGCCTCTCTGGGATTTACTGGATGGGAAGTGTTTCCCTGCTACGCCATCAGTAGGATTTGCTCAGCTATTTGTGATCTGCAAAAAGATGTACAGCTAAAAGCTACAAATTAAAATGTAAGGATGAAAAATGGATGAGAAGTAAAAGAGAGAGCAGGAAGGGTCCTTACAGCATTTACAGATGAGCTGGCTATAAAAAGCAGCAGACATTCCTCAGAAGGGGCTGTAGATTTTACCATAGATGTAATGGGATGTTCACTAACAGGTTCGTTTAGGTAATAAGTAATCTCACCTCCTCCTAAAACTGGTGACTGGACATTTATAGAAACCTGCTCTAACAGCCCAGGGTAGAAAGGGAAATCACAGAATCATAGAATCACAGCATGGCTTGGGTTGGAAGAAATCTTAAAGATCATCTAGTTTCAACCCCCCTGCCATGGCAGGGACACCTTCCACTAGACCAGGTTGTCCAAAGCTCCATCCAACCTAGACCTGAAGACCAAAAAATGTGCATTTTGAGTGTTTGTTAGTGTTACTCCTGTGGGGAATGTTTGTCTCCCATTTTAAAAAGGGCCCAGGGATTTGGATGTCTCTGTTTTTAGCCATCAAGACTCACATCTCAATGGGTGAACTCTGAATGTGCTGAGCACCTGCCTGCTAAACATCCCTCTTTACTTGTCTCCAGCCTGTTAAAATGTGGACAGCCGAAATCCTGCAACCCTTCTGACAAGTTGGAGTGCAGGGTTTGGTCTTGCCCCTCAGAAGGGGGATATGTAGGGCCAGGACAGGCTGCATCCCTGTGAGAACCACGTCATCCCAAGGGCATGATGCACTTAAGGGGGAGCAGAGCTGTACTGGTGTTGTACGTGCGCCTGGTGGGATTTATGGCTTTGTTCAGCAGCCTCCTCTGTTCTGCTTGCTCTGCCTCGGGGAGAACGTGCTGTGAGAGATGTTTCATGTGCAGTTCCTTCCTTGGCCTTTGCCTCCTGCTTCAGAATGGAGGAAGAAGGACTTTTAGGGTGCTTTTGGCACCTTTAGGCTCTGTGGGAAGGGAAGAAATGGCTCCGTGTTGTTATCTCAATGCACTGGGGAGATGGGGAAGGAGGCTTGAGGATAGTGAGGGAAAATGCTCTGAAATAGATTAATAAAGTAGCTGCTCAATTGCATTGCTAAGTTGCCATGCGTCCTTGTAAGAAAGGATGGGGGAAGGTGGGGATTTTCTTTCTAACTGTGGGTTGGCAGAGATATCTGTGCACAAAAGAGATGGAAAATTTCTTAGTAAAGAGGTTTCTGCCGAAGGGAGGCTTCTGCCCTCGCTTGTGCTGGCAGATGCCACAACAGGAAGGTGGTGGGCATTTCTGCCTCCTTTTTCCATGGCTGCCCACCTTTCCCCTGCTCAGGAAGAGATTCACAGGGCGAGCTGAGGTGCAGCATTGCATCTAATCGTGGGTGACAGAGGCATTTGCCCTGCTGGTTTTCAATTGGGACCGTCACGCGAAAGTAATAGGGATTAAACTTGTATGCCCACTGTTTTATTTCTGAATGGGGGAGTTTTAGCTTTGCAGAAGGAGCTGTCATTTCAGGAAATGGGCTGGCTTTTTGCTGAAGAAGAGCAATTGGCCTTGGCATGTGAGAAATGTTAGAAAAAAAGGCGCCTCCTGTCACCAAAAGACAGCTGAAATGAGTCCGAAGAGCCACGTTGCCAATTCTTCACACTGCCACTGAGTGCAGGCTGTGTAAACACTGGTAGATGCTCTCTCTGTGCTGTACTGTGGCCAGACATGTCCCAGTTGGCAGAGACTTGCTGATGGACCTAGTGAGGCCATTCATCCCTTTCAGCCATCCCAGCTCTGGCCCAGCCACTTCCCCCACCCACACAGCAATCAGAATAAGGACATTTCCATATCATTTCCCTGGGCAAAGTTTTCTGCTTCCTAACCTTAAACTACAAAGTTCATTTTGAGCCCTCTCAGATCACTTTTTCATGGCCTGAGTATAAAAACCCTGTGTCTAGCTCTGCACCTCTATACAGGGACACTTGGGGGATGCACAGGTGTGTGTGTAGCAGGACTTGACAGAGGTAATCTGTACATGGAGGTTTAGCAGAAATACTCAAGTTTTCATGCAGAATCCCTTCAATGGCTCTTCACCATCCAAACAGATCAGTTCAGTTTATAGAAAACCCAACATTTCGCTCGATGAGATGCTCTTTTCCTTTGCACTAGCTCTAGGCTCCCCAGCCCTCCTCTATCCCTCCAGCATCTGCTGTCGAATGCTCTCCTTCCTCCCCAGCACTGTTCCCACCCACGTGGAGCCAAACCGCATCCAAACCCACGTGCTCCGCTCCCGACCCGGCTTCCAAGGTCTCCCATCCCCATCCAGGTGCCTCCAAACCCTCAGCCCAGCTGGGATCAGCGCACGCTGCCTTCCCAAGCCGCAGCCGGTGGATCTCCCTCCCTCTCCCCCCTCGCTCGCAGCCCGACACACGCTCAGCCAGTACTCACACGGCCGGGATGAGAAAGCTCAGCTGCCGAGCCCTGAGCCCGCTCCAGATTCCTCGAGCGAGTGGCCGTGGGCTCGCTCCCCGGCGCTCAGGGGATGATACAGGAACCAGACCTCCTTGGTTTACTTTTGCGTTGACGTCAGTGTCTTTTCGAGCCTCCACGGCTCGTTTTGGTAAAAAGGATGTCTTCAGGGGAGAGGGGAGGGGTCGGGAAGGGAGAGGAGCGAGGATGAGCTGGAGATGAACTTTTGTGATGTGAGAAGGCAGTGGTGGGAGGTTTTAGGGGCTTGTACTGAAGGAAGAGGTGCTTATGGAGACCAGGTACTTCTGGGTGTATCTCGTCACCTGAACATGGGTACACTGAAGACCTGAGCCCCACACAGAAATTATAGAAATCTTAGAGAGGCTTGCGTTGGAAGGAACATTCAAGACCATCTAGTTTTAATCCCCTACCATGGGCAGGGACACCTTCCACAAGACCAGGTTGCTCCAAGCCCCATCCAACCTGGCCTTGGACATTTCCAGGGATGGGGCAGCCACAGCTTCTCTGGGCACCCTGGTCCAGTACCTCACTACCTTCTACATAAAGAATTTCCCTCCCCCAGCCCTGTGCACACACTGTGCAGCCAAAGTGTGCGTGGACATTTTTGGGGGACATGGAAAGGGTTGATACTTGTGAGGGATTTGGAGGACACCATCAGGAAGTGAAACCTGCAAGTGCGATCATTAATGCTGAATTATTCATGGCAGATCAATCACACCTATATTTAGGGTTTCTTTTGGCCACGAGCAAAGCCAGATTCCTTTGCATGACCACATAACTTCTAGGAATTCCAGACTAAGGCTTTCATGCCCTAAATGCTGGTAGATTTTTATTAGGTTTTTGTTGAGTAGTGTGATGCAAACCCTTCAGCACTTGGATCTCAGAGCCTCAGGTAAGGCAAATATAGAATTTTCCCCAGTGCTGCTGACCAACTGTAATTAAACAATTAAACCTGTGCTCTCTTTGGATCGTGGATCACTTTTCCATGACGCATTTGTCCAACTCTTAACACAGCTGGTCTGTCACCCGTTATTAGACCATCCCTACCTTGATACAAATAAATGAATATGAACTCTTAGGAGCAGGCACTGAGATTGGTCTGTGTGAATCCAGGTAGCAGACTCATAAAGAGCACCAACTACCTGATGACATTGATGTATTTGGTTTGGAGGGCACTTGGCTGTGCCAGTAAAACCCTGCAGGGGGCAGGGATTATTGACAAGCAGGCATCGTCTGGTGATTATTACAGGATGATTGGGCTGTACTGGTTTATTTGGAAAACAGTACTGAGAAGATAGATTTTTACTCTGATGTACCCTCACTGCAGAGAAGAAGAGACACAGAAAGGGAAAGCTCTTGTTGTTCAGCACATCCATGGCAGAGCCAAGTATTAAGTCCAGTTTCTTATCCATTGGATCACACACTCCCTCTCATAAATAATTCTAGTCTCAAAGGTTCCCGGTGTCCTTGTCAGAACCAATACACTGTTCACAGTTGAAGAAAGACAGAGTCTTATAAAAACCAGAAAAAGAGTCCCTTGTAAATCACCACATCTATACTTAGAAATGTGTTAGACTTTCTAAGCTCCAGTTCAGAGCATATGAAGTGTTTTTTTTCTTTTTCCGAGTTGAAAAATCCACCCAAAGGTCAGTCAGAAACAGGAATAAAACTGTCTTTGAAATCTCAAGCTGCTGTAATAGCATTTTTGGCAGTGAATGATAAACTTGAGCAGTTGAGGTTTACATGACAGATGAAGTGAACATGTCTTTGTCTATACATTAAGTGACCCAGCACTGGCTCTTTTTCATCTCTTCTCCCAACCTATCAGACTATTTATAGATTTTTACTACAAATGGACCTCCTGAACAGAAGAAGGCAGATCAGCTAGGTCTGAAGAAAGCATCACGGTGGAGCTGTGCCCATAAAGCCATCATTCCTGGGCAGGAGTCCCATTTTAGTGATAACCTCCCAGGAATATTAACTCTTCATTTACCTGACAGGGATGTTTACAGTCTTTCACAGTTTTTAGTGAGTGTGAAGGGTTGTTCGGGGAGGTCTTATGGCCATGAAGGTGTTGGATTCAAAGCAAAGTGCCATATCCTGGCTAGGGCACTCAGAGATGTCCAGGAAATGAGATCTACTGCCACTACACAGATTGCACCTGGCTGCAGGGACTTGAAAGCCATGATTCAGAGCTCTCAACTTGAATGAAAAGTGTACACTTCTCATTACATTGATGGGTAGATGGTGATAACACTCAAGGATGGCAGAGATTTAGGGAGTCTTCTCTGTCACGCCACATAGATAAGAAACCCTTGCTGGAGACCTGCAGTCCTTGCTCTGTTAACTCTGGAGAAATGTAGTCAGGGTCTGTTTTTTTTTTTAAATATCTTAATGTTCATTAGAGTGGAGACTGCTGTGTCATCTCTTCCATCACCCTGGCTACGTAGCTGCACAATAATGTGCCCTGTCTGTGCAGCGAGCCCTAGAGGAAACCAGGAAATTTCTACAGCAGTGAATATGAGGCTCTCATCCCTGGGTATTTTATCTTGGTAACTGAGAGTCAGTTACCAGTCAGAAATCGTGTGGATTTGAAACCTGCTGTGTACAGAAGGGACTTTGCAGTGAGAAAAAGAGTTGTCTCCTTATTTTGAGTGAGTTTCCAAGCTATTGTGTAAAAAATATTTGAATAAGCACGTTCATCATCTTTTGGTGCTCTTCTGCAGGGCTGGTTGTGCTGAGGTGCCTCCTGGGCTGAACTGCCCCTGATCTCAGCAAGACTCAGTGGTGAGGTGGGTCTGGTGAGCAGACCAGACCTGAAAACACAGGTACCTCTAGGCTTGAGCAGGTGTCTTCAGACTCACAGTGAAAAATATTGGCAACCCTCCCCTAGGTACACTGGAGACTTCAGGTTCCAGAGCAGCTGGTGAAGGAGAGGTTTAGGACCATAGTTTTAGACATATGAGCCTGAGGTGGGAGCAGGGGAGGCTGTAGGCTCCCAAACCTTCTGGGAGGATGGGGTCCCACAGGTCCTCTGCTGGGTGGCTGCAGCCTGTGGGATCTTTTCTTCTTCAAAGCTGAACAGCAGCTCTCCAGGCCCTGCAGAGAGCACTTGGCTGCTCCTTGCCTTTAGGATGTTCTGATGCATATTCAGCTGTTCATGGCTCCAAGCAAGATCCTCTTTTCCCCAGCTTCCCTCTTCCTCCAGGACAGGGGCCCCTGGCAGTGTCAGACTCATAAAGCTTCAAACTTTCAAGTTTTTTAGGTGCTTAGATGAGCTGATGAGCTTTCCAATCCCACACTGTGTAGAGGAGCACAGAGCAGCTGGGACAGTGTAGATTTAGCCTGGCACATATCTGAGGAGCTTTTGAGGATGGAAGAAAATATTTCCTGCAGTTCTCAGTGCTGGGAGCAAAGGTGGCCCTTGGAGCCTGCAGGAGCTTGGCTTTGTGCTTTGAAGAGATGAACATCCAAGGTGTCCTGGGGAGAGAGAGCAGAATGGGATCTCTCTGCTCCAACAGCTGCTTCCAAACCACTTCTGCAGGCAGGCAAATCTGCATCATTCCAGAAAGAGCAGAGGCCTCTCCAAAAGCGAACACGCAGAGGTGGAGTCCAACAAGAGTTCAGCCCTTCATGCTGCCAAAAAAATGCCTCTCAGCCAGCACAGGAGGACACACCACTATTGGAATCCTTGTGAGCGCAGTGGGAGCTCTTTGAATCAGTAGCATTTGCAAAAAGCATCCCTTTCCCAGCTGTCCTGCTGTGTCCTTCTGCAGAGGCAGGCTGGGCTGTGAGAGGCAGCAGAGCTGGCTGTGGCACACAGGACTGTGTGGCCATGTCCCCATGGCTTGTCCCCAGGGCTGCATGGCAGCAGCCAGCCCAGCCTGGCATCCTGAGCTCTGCATGTAAGTGCATTTCATGGCAAGGGCCAGCATGGCTTGGCTTAGAGGAGAAAGCACAGAAGGCAAACTTAGGGCTGGACTCTGTATAGAGGTGCCTGGTCCCACCTGAGATTCTGAAAAGCCACTGAGCTCACAGGTCTTCAGCAGGACTTGTGCCTCATCTCCCAGCCCTGTGAGGAGTTTGGGTTTTGGTAAAACATCTCAGGCATCACTAGACATCATAGCACAAACAGCTGGGTTCAGTCTGGTGTGAAGACTCCTAAGTGTTGGTGTTCTCCTGTCCTCTGGGTGTCCAGATTCCTGCTCCAGTCACTGGACTTCCAGTCAACACAGTTGGGCAGTCTAGACAGAGACGCAGGCACAAGCCAGTACGATCCCCAGTCTGTTGCCTACATGTAAATGTCATTTTAGAGGTGCTCATTTCACCTCTGTTTGCTCTTTAATTGCATGGGCTTCCACATGCCATAACTGGGTGCCAAGGGACAATTCCAATGGCTCAAGGTGCCACCAGGTGCACAACCAAATTGAGCCCCAGCACCCTCTGCCGAGCTGGGTGGGCAGTGGTCTTGTCGCTTGGCTGACTGATCAATGGAGGGGTGAAACAGAGCAGATTTCAGCCTCTTTTGTCTTCATTTAAACCCTTGAGCAGTGCATGAGCTGTGTGATCAATGGGATTTGTGTCGGTGGGGGGAAAGCAAGAGGAACTGCCTGAGGTGCTGCAGCCAAACTTTAGCTCCAAAGGGAAAACTCCACCCCAGAGTTTCCAGGCATAAGGAACAGAAGCAGACAGCAAGAGGATTTGTCCATGAAGACATTTCAATGCTGTCCATGCAGCTGTCTGGGGTTAATAACAGCTGGATTCTCACAGTGCTCCCATGCTACCCTGACCACTCAGGGACTCCCTTCTGTGTTTCCAAATATGTTTTTTCCTCTTGCCTCGCAAAAGCAGCTTTTTGTGAATGAGAGCAGGTCCATCAATGGGAAACAATGGCTCATAAAGACCTAATGATTCATTTGGAGCCCTGCCAGGGGTTATTGTTTCTCCCAGTGAGCTTTTGCCTGAGCTGGAGGTTGCATTCAGAGACTGCAGTTTCCTTGCTTTGCTGCTCTGTGAAAGGAGCTTCAGCCTGAGGATACTGGGAACTTGGCTGAGCTCATTTTGCCAAGAACTTTAGCTTTTATTCCTTTCCCATATTACAGAAACTTAGGTATGAGACCAGACCCAGGGAAACATGAACCTGTATCCGAGGAGTTTCCTAATCACATGAACACGTGGGTATTTTTTCCCACAGTGACCAAGTGAAGAAGCAGATTGCAACCAATCTGCGTCTTTACTTTTCCTCTTCCTCTCCTGTGACGTGAGCAAATCTTCAAGAGTCTTCAGTCAATATCTACAAAAGCATTTGAACATCCAGTACTGCAGTGCCTCTGTGATAATCATATATCAGCCTGGTCCCATGAGCTCTGTGATGGCACATCTCCTTTCTGTTGTGTAGGAACACACGTTCCCTTCCTTCTAGGCTTGCCACAGTAAATACAGCTCTGAGAAATCATTCTTCTAACACCAATAAAATTTGTCATTTCAAATTTTTTAAAGCAGTCTGTTTTGTAGCTATTTTTGGGAGCTCTGCCCTGTGTAAAATTCCATGCCCGTTTCAAATACACTTACTACATTTCTTCCATCCTCTTGCTCTGCCATTCTGGCTAAAATTAAAATTAAAAATAAAAATAAAAACCCAACAGCAATGTTCTGTACAGCCTGGAGTGTCTCAGACAAACTGGCAAAGCACAGTGATTTTGAGGCTCAGTGGCCCAACCTTCAGAGCCCCTAAGGCTTAACTTTCCATTAGTCAACAGCACAACTCATATGGGTCTTAGTTCAACTGGTCAGAGAAGGGCACACATGACTGATTGGTTAATGGCAGATCATCTGGCACTTGGGAATTTCCCACAGTTTAACTTTTGATGGAGGAGGTTGAGGGGAACCACCTGCTCCCATCCCTGCTGTGCAATGGGATGGGTGCCCTGCAGCACAGCAGCAATGCCAGCACCAGCTGGGCTGGTTCCCAGCCTCGACAAGAGTTACCATAAGCTGGGTACCAGGAGAGTGCCAATTCAATGCAAAGGTGCCCCTTTGTGCACTTGCACCTTGGCTACTTAAAGTGACTTCGACAGGTAACATGCAACTCTTCACTGAAAGGAATATTGAGTGTTGGAATGGGCTGCCCAGGGAAGTGGTGGAGTCACTGTCTCTGGAAGTTCAAGAAACAACTGGAGGTGGCATTTAGCGCTGTGGTTTACTTGACATGGTGGTGTTTGGTCAAAGGTTGCACTCGATGATCTTGGGGGTCTTTTCCTATTTCAATGACTCTGTGGTTCTGTGGTTTAGTTTCATATGTGGGTATGTAATCAGTGACCATCTCTGATAATACATGAGCTTGGACATTAGAGTGATTTATCTATCCCAGAGCTGAAAAAGGGAGGGAAAAATCTATTCCCTTTAATTTCCAGCTTCACGGACTCAAGTTCCTCCCGCTCTGCTCTTGTTAAGTGTGTCCTTACTGTCTCTTGGCCAGATTGCTCCAAGTGTGTAGTGAGCTCAAAGATCTGTGGCTGGGATGAGCTGAGATGTTTGGAAAGAAAATAACACACTTGTTTTATGTAGATGAGCACAGCCAGTGGAGAAATTGCCAGGACTTTATTGGGCCAAAGTCAGCTGGCTGGTATTGGGTGGACTCCTTGGCAATCTCACCCTGTTGATGAGTAACAGTGTCAATAATCTGAACATTACTGATGCAATCAAATGGGTTAATCTTTTGCAGCTAAGTCTCCTGCTGAAAAAGCTGGAGAGGGACTTTTGACAAGGGCTTGTAGTGATAGAACAAGAGGGAATGGCTTTAAACTGAAAGAGGGCAGGTTTAGATTGGATATTAGGAAGAAATTATTTGCTGTGAGGGTGGTGAGGCCCTGGCAGAGGTTGCTCAGAGAAGTTGTGAATGTCCCATCCCTGGAAGTGTTCAAGGCCAGGCTGGAGAGGGCTCTGAGCAACCTGATCTAGTGGGACGTGTCCCTGCCCATGGCAACAGGGTTGGAACAAGATGATCTTAAAGGTCCCTTCCAACTCGGACCATTCCATGATTCTATGACTCTATGAAATCAGTGGGAGTTTTCCTTTCTGTCCTTTGGCTTCTAGGCAGGATCTCCCACATGAATTATGGTAGGCCATGTGTCATGCACTGTGACATGAATACAAGAGCTATCACAGGACTTTATGTGTCTTTACTTGAGATGTATTAGCTGTTCTTTGTCTTCTCCAGAACAGTCATTTTGGATAAAAGAGTTTCCCAAAGCAATTTGTGAAAAAAACAGTCAATCAAAACCTGATGTGAAGCTGAAATTATTTTAATTCTTCTTCTCTATAAACTCCAGGTTGCTCATGGCTGAGTGCTCCTCTTCCTATGTGTATCTACTGAGTAGCCATGCCTACACCCAGAGCAGGGGGTGACAGCCACCTGCCTTGGAAAAGAAGCTCTCTGGGCTGTCCCTGAACTACAATTTAAAGTGGTCAAGCTCTTGTATGGATATGGCAAACCATCAACAAGCTCTGTGGTATGTGCAGGGATATGTTCCATAGACAAATCCAGTTCTGAGCCTGAGTCTGAAACATGCAGAATTTCCTCTGATGATGCAAAGGAGCCCTAAGAGGATGCAAATGCAGTGTGGGGTTTTTTCATGTCTGCTCTGGCATGGAGCAAATAAAGGTAGGAACAGAGAAGGCAAAAAGGGTCTGGTAGTAGTGACAAAGTTACTGCTCTCAAGGGACTGTTCTCTAGGGCTGGAGGCCACATTCTGAAGTTGCCTCTCTGTCTGTGGGTTGACAGGAGTCATGCCTGAGGTGCTGTTTGTTTCCTCTGCTTTGGTCAGAGCCCTGCACTCTTTGCACCCTCCCCTCCCACCCAGCCGCACGTTTCTCCTGCCCCATCTGCACTGGGCAAATGCTGGAGTTGGTTCCTAGAAACTGACTCAAGAGAATTGGAAGTGAAAAGGTCTTGGAAAAATGAAACATTGCTTAATCCCATGCTGGACCAGTTCCTCAACCAGCCTTTCTGCAGAGAAGGAGCGTGGGAGCTCATGTGTGCTCGGAAGGTCGTGGCAGATGAAGCAGGACTGACCTTTGCCGCTGCAGTTTGGAGATGGCTGCAGGGCTTCACTGGGGCAGATGTTGGTAAGGACACAGTGCCATGGGTCATTACCCTTCTGAGGTCAGAAAATGCTTCTTTTCTGATGAGCACTTGGCCTCTGACATCACCCCCTGCACTGCTGTACCAGCCTGATGGAGGGGATGTGCTCTGCAAACTTGGCTGACGTGCACTGAAGCATCGAGCTCCCTCCAACTCCTTACACAACTGGTGGTATCCATCAACCTCCCTTCAGCCTCAAGCCCCTCAAGAAGATGCATTGACACAAAAGGCAGCAGTAAAATATTTAAGGAGTAGCTTGTCTATTGGTATATTTTATAATATTTTTCATTTGCGTTATATAAAGCCCTCTGTGTGCTTGAGCAAGGAATTCAAGCTCTTTCCTTTAGGAGTTTACTGGAAACAGGTGCTCGTTTCATTTCTGGAAATTATTGCAGTCACATTATTGATTTGTTTCTATTGATAGCTTTGGGAGCTTTTTGGCAAAAGACCGTGGGTATAAAAATGGGGGAAAGAAGTAGATCTCAGCAGTATTGTTTTGATTCCATGCACCCAATGACCCTGTGACCATCGATTAATGGGAAACTGATGTTACTTGTCTTTGTTTGCCAGCCCAGCTCTGGGGCAAACCCATATCAAGTACTGAGAAACAAATGGGGGTTGTGTGGCTGTTCTGTGCTGTTACCAGAATTGGCCTCTGGTTCTGAGGTCTTCCAAGGTCATTTCTGAACACTTGGGGTAAGACATAATGACATAAGCATGACCTTCCATTTAGATTATATTTGTTATGACCTGTGTTTTATGTCTTCAATCTAATTAGGGCTATTGTGACATCCCGTTATTTGGAAAGAGTCTGTATTTGCAAGTGACATTCTGATCTTCTTTGTTCTTATTTTCATTTTTGTTCTTTCAGTTTCAGCATTATTCAGTCAAAAGGACTCCTAAATCTCCTCCTAAGTTATCCTGGGTCTTAAAAGTGCCCTGGGGTGCCTGCAAGGGCAGATGTGGGCTCAGTAGAAGAGGAGACAGTCTAGATGGGCGACCAAGTGTGGAGCCTGGTGGTTTTGGGTATGTTGCTGCAGAATCAGCTCACCCTAGTCCTTTCCATGTATCCCTCCTGCTCTTCCCATCTCCCTTCTACATGTTCATAATAGTTATTTACCAGAAAACACTCTGACATGTCCAGTGAGGGGGAGCCTACCCATCTGTGAGCATGAGGAGGAGGAGCTTGTTCGCTCCAGGGGAGGAAGAAAGAAGCAGTGACTATCTGTAGCTTGATGCTGATCATCTCCTCTCCGGCCTTTGGTGGGGCAGCAAAGGTGAGCCATTCTCACTCAGGTTTCTCCAGAGCCTGGAAAACAGAGTGATCCTGGGGATGTCTGTGGAGAGTGTGATGTTCCCAGTTCTAGGAAGTGCCTGCACTGGACGTGCTGTTTCTCTGACTGGGCTCTGTGCTCTGGCCAGTGCATTTACTGCAGAGTGCTGCTGCAAGGGCAGCATACCAAGGGCTTGACTCAGCCCTTGCTTTGCTTTTTATGGGCTCCCAGTCCAGTAGAGCCAGGATGCTTGGCTAGCCCAAGGTCATCTCCTGAGGCACTCAGATACTGTAGAGAAGTGCAAACCCCTTCATTTCACATGTGGAAAGTGGATTGCTGTGAAGGGAAAGTGAACAGCCACTTTCAAATCACTCTGCAAGAGGACAAGTGTGGTCCATGTTGCCTTCTCCCCCATCCATCAATCCTGCTCTGGCCTGAAGCAAGAAGACTGATAACCTTTTTCAAAGTACTAAAGGGAACAATCTGAATCACTT
The DNA here is from genome assembly GCA_013397055.1 of Pachycephala philippinensis. Taxonomy (NCBI): domain Eukaryota; kingdom Metazoa; phylum Chordata; class Aves; order Passeriformes; genus Pachycephala; species Pachycephala philippinensis. The sequence continues at coordinate 222,936 of VWZT01013848.1, read as the reverse complement.
GAGGATGAGTCAAGTTTGGATGGATTCCCCACAGGCAGGCTTGGCAGCTGGCCTAGCACCCTTGCAAAAGGATTAACCAGTTCTGTCCCATCACAGCAAGTGGGGGAAGAACTCTTCTCAGAGTGCCTTGTGTTTCCAGGCTGGAGCCCACCATGCTCTGCACAGCTGAGGGTGTTTGGGGGAGGCACATCAGGTGCCAAGTGCAATGTCCCTGGCAGCTGGGGACACAGATGGGGTCCATGTGCTTGAGGAGTAGGCTGAGCTGAAGGGGCAATGGCAGTGGTCCGGGGGAGCTTTAGCCAAGCTGTCTTCTGTGATTTCCCTCCTCATCACTTGTCTGTGCATTTCCCACCACTGAGGGCTGTGACTTCTGGTTCTTCTCTCTGAGTTCAGTGAGAATTTTGCTACGGACATGAAGGGAAGAAATACCTGCCCATTTCTGGACTCTGAGTGTCACAAGCTAAACGTCCAAATCAGGGGGAGATGCTGGGTTTGGGTGTATGAGAAGATCATAGAATATGCTGAGTTGGAATGCACCCACCAGGATCATTGAGTCCAACTCCTGGCCCTGCACAGGTCACCCCAAGGATCACACCACGTGCCTGGGAGTGTTGTCCAAACGCCCCTTGAACTCAAACTGTTTGAGTCAGATGGTCAGGAATGGTCAGGCTCCAGTTATCTAAACAGGGGCATGTAGTGGTATTTGAGATATCCTTGGAAATATTGACTGATCAGTTGATTCAGAAGGTCATGGATCTCCTGTAGTTCCTGAGGGGACAAATCTTCCACCCACAGATGGGCTTCCCAGACACTGGCAGGAGGCACTTTTGGAGCCTAGAGCTTGTACAGGCTGTGGGATGGAGGGCAGTGGCTCTCATCCTTCTGAGGCTGGGTGTCCCAGTTTCTCAGCATGTCTCTCCTGGTCATTCCTTGTGGCTCTGTTAGGGAATTTGGGGCAGGATACTCTAACCTTACATGGATAATGGTCCTATTTGGAAAATACCAGAGGTATCTCTTCAGCGTGCAATGTATTCCAGCTTCACACCCCTCCTGGCTGGAAGACAAGTACAGGTGCTCACATGAAGGGTGTGTATCTACTCATTGGACTCCTTCTTTCTCACATAAGCTCTTCCACTTTCAAAGGAGGTGAACCTTTGGGTTGAAAGATGAATTTCCAGGAGCTGTGTCAGGTAGGACATGCAGCAAACCCAAGCTACAAAACCTGTTCTTCCCCACTCAACCCTTGCTGTGTCATTCTCATGGTACCCACACCCATAAAACCCTTTGGCCAGGTGGGTGGGAATTCATCTCACTGGCTCCAGGGTGGGATTCAGCTCTAGATGGAGACCCAGATGTGTGGGAGTCTCCATGTATCCATGTGTATGAGGTGTCTGAACTCCCATCACACCTTGTGGAGAGAGACCAGCCAGAAAACTCTTGATTCACTTGCAAGTGTGTGGGTTCCTAGCACTGTGTGAGATGCTTTCCAGCAACTCCCTTAGAATCCTGGAATGACAGAATCATTAAGGTTGGAAAAGACCTTTAAGATCATCAAATCCAACTCAGCCTCCAGCTGCTCACAGGGATTGGGGTTTTCATATCCTGGCTGCTTGTTGTCCTGAACTTTCCACCTCTCTAAAACATCCCCAAGGAGCAGGGAAAAACAACCCAGGTATCTCCAACTTCCCGCCAGCTTCTCAGAAGCAAAGGAACAGCACAGCCTGACCCACTTGTCCTCCTCCTTTCCCCAGCTTTTCCAAGGGAACGCTGTGGCCTGTCCTTCTGCAGTGCTTCGTGACACCAGTTTCTCCGAAGGCAACACAACCGCAGGGCAGAGGCGAGGCACATTCCTGATAGGACCAAGATAGCTTTTTCCCATAGCTCCCAGGCAGTGGGAACGGGGCACTTTTTCAAAGGACTGCTGTGCCTAAAGTTAAAATAACAGGAGGAACAGAGTGGGAGATCCAAGCTGGATTAGAGTACTTGGGGCTTCAAATTGAAGGAGAAAAGCGAAGATGACAAAAGGATGCACTTGGTGAGTTTCCAAAATACTTCTGTGACCACTTTGATATCTCTTTGGTCTCACAGCACCACGGGGATAAATCTGCCTGATTCCAGTTTGTACATACGATCTGAACTGCAGCTTTGTTTTGTTAACAGGGATTATCCAGGCCTGTGGTTTTGTTGTTGTTTCCGAAAGACTTCTCCTGCGGTTGGGGTAGATGAGTCCCTCTTCCTACTGAGGCCTTCTTTCTAACCCCCCAATGGAAGAACAATATTTATATAAAGTCTAAAACACTTAAAATCAGATGGGCTTAGTGTTGTTTTACAGCTTGGAAGCCCCAAGCTGTCTTTGTCCCTCTGATTTTTCCACAAGTTTACAAGTAATGGAAAATCTTGTCTGCTTTCAACCTATAAATCTCCATCGGCTACAGAAATGCCTCTCATGAGAGAATAAATAGATGGGTGCTCTGGGGTCACCATGGTGTTGTAGGTGACAATCTTTGAAGCTTTCACAATGGAGCCTGTAAGAGCAAGGAATGGGATAATCTGCTCCTTGTTATTTTAAAGCTATATCTTGAAAAACAGGAACTCGTGCCAGGACAGTTTATTTTGGTTACAGCCAAGTTGTGCAGCAATTCCCCCGAGGGAAGACTGAACTTGGGAGCAGAGAGCAGAAGAGAGACAAGCTCAGGGGGGAGACTGAGAGTTTAATCAATGCTGAGTGATTGTTGGTGCTCGGGAACATCAGCACCAGTTTTGGATCAGGTGGGCAATGTTTTCTTCTCCACACATGTCCAGACAGCTGTAAGCCATGAAGAACACTGGGGATTTAAGTCACAGCTGAGCTCACCTTGTCCAACACCTCAAAGTCTCTGCAGCTCAGCCTTTGTGCTGTGTTGTCTTCGTGTGTCCCACCACGGCTGGAGCTGAGGGGATGCACAGTCTGTGCCTACAGCAGTAAATTACTCAGGAGCATCCCAGGAGCATAAAAATGCTCTGTACAGTTGAATTGGATGGACTGCAAGGCAGGGACTGGCTGAGCAAAGTCCCTCCCACTGTAGGAGATCAGGTTTGTGACCACTGAGGATTCTGAACTTATATAAGTCTGTGAGACCTGACAAGAAGCATCTCAGAGTCCTGAGGGAATTGGTTGATGCAGTTGCCAAGCCACTCTTTAAGATATTTAAAAAGTCATGGCAGTCAGGTGAAGTCCCCAGGGACTGAAAAAAGGAAACCATTGAACCTGTTTATAATAAGAATAAAAACAAGGACTGGGAGGACCCTGTGAATGACTGACCTGTCAGCCTCACCTCTTCTAGCACCACAGAATCCTGTGCTGAGGATTTGCACAGTTTGACCATGAGTCACATGAAGAACGGACCTGCATTTTGCCTTAATGATTCCTTGTTTTGGTTTCATTAGATTTCCCTAGATTTTGCATTAAAAGAGACAGTGAAAAACTCACTACCCTTTCTGTTCCTTTCATGGTTTTATAAATCTCTGACATCCTTCGTATTGCTCATCTTTTCTCCTCAGTCTGAAAAATCCTGGCGTGCAATTCACTCCTAACTGTCAACGTGCCGAAATCTGAGATGATGTTTTCATGGCTCTTCCAAACCAAGATCTCGTTCCAGCCCATCATTTCAATCTGTGTTTTGAAACCCCGCTTAATCCACTTCCGATCCTTCCCACATGGAACTAGCAGCACAGCTTGATCCTCAGAGCAGCTAAATTTTCCATACAGAGAGCTGTGATCATTTCGTGGAGAGACAGAAGGCAGCTGAGATAAATGTCAGTGGGAACATGTGGCTGTTAAATGTGAGCAGCAAAAGCAATAGTCACCCAAGGCACATGGGAATACGTGTCACCTCCTCCTTGTTCACCTGCCAGGGACATGGAAAAACAGCAAAATTAAGATAGGCAGCACAGACTGTGGGATTTGAAATCACACCCAGGGCTGTGGAGCCAAATCTCTGCGACTGCCAGCTCCAGCTGAGCACATGAGAGCTGCAAACAGGAATCACCCCGGCTGCACATCCCCACTCCTTCCAGGAACACCACTGTGCAGCCAGGGCCCTGGGGACTTCTGCAGTGCCTTCCATCCCTCTGCAGTCCTTTGGAGAACTGGACAAGCTGGCTTTGCCTGGAAAGGGAAGAAGGCTTGTCCTGCTGGAAAGCAGCTGGAATGAGCACAGATCAAAGCTACCCTGAGACACAGCAGTGGAAAATATTGGAAGAGGAAATTGCATAAAATTCATTTTACCCTTTGGATCAGACCCAGCAGGATCCATTTTTCCTCTTCCTCAGACTTCTCTTTGCAATGGTCCTGGAGGAGTTGTCTCTGGTGGGAGGGAATGGATGAGAAGGAACTGTTCAGTGATCCTCCATCCTCCTGCGCTTGGGTACTCACTTGCTGAATGCTCTTCTCCTGTCCAACAGGTTTGGAAAAAACAGTTTTTCCTTTTCCCGAATTTCTGACCAACTCATTCCTACTCCACACTTGTTTGTCCCTTCATGTTCTCTTGTTTTGTTTATATATTCTGGAGAATCAGGTGTTTGGAGAGAGAGCTGGAGCGTCTGAAGTGCTCCATCACCTCATCTCAACTCCAAAGGATTTTCTGTCCCAGATGAGTTTTCCTTTCTACCCTCTTCTCACCAGCCAGATTCCTTTTCTGGGAATTGTCTTCCTGAATCTGCCAATCCCTTTTTGCCGTATCTGCTGTATTCCCTGGATGCAAAAGGAGTATTTTCAAGCTGGTTGCCATAGTCAGGATTGACAAACCCTTGTCTGGAAATTGCTGGACAAGAAAGGGCTGATGAGAAGGCAGATTTTCATTACAGACCAAAACATTCCCATCAAGGACTTTGGCAGTTGAAAACATGTAGTTTAATGGCTCTGAGAGTTAATTACTGCACTTCTGTCTGTGCTTTTATTTTATTTTATTGCACTTTATTATATTCATTTTATTACTTTATTTGATTACTTACTTTAATTTTATTACATTTTTGCTCCCAAAATAAATCCTCTGCCTTTTTTTAAAATTTTTTTTTCCCAAATGAAAAAAAAAAATCTCGCCTCAAAACATAAAAGCAAAAATTCTGATTTGGCTGCAATTAGATGAAAACGAACACCTTAGTCAGGATTAAACAGAGAGAGGTTGCTGCACCACAGCCATTCCCATGCCTTGGTCAGCAGGGATGTGTTCCCTGGACAGTCATCCCTGCTGCACATGCACCAGAATTTGGGGACATGGGAATGACCATCTGGGCCTTATGGGGAAGGGACCTGTGCCTGTGGATGTGGATGGCATCTGTGGGGTAGGGAATGGTGTGGGACAGGGGCACCCCAAGGAACTGTTGTGTGGGGAGCGCTGTGGGGCAGGCGGGGTCTGTGCCCAGCGTGGGCAGGGGACCAGGGGAACAAACAGGGCTGGTGGCAGAGCATGGGAAAAAGCACTTTTTGGCATTGGCTTTCCTAGCACAGGAAATGTGAAGATCCAAGTTCCTGTATAAGGGAGAGTGGAAGGGGAACCATGAATAATGGCAGGGCATGAGCTGGGGAAGGGCTGCAGGGTATGAACTGGGGAAGGGCTGCAGGGCATGAGCAGGGGAAGGGCTGCGGGGGATGAG
>VWZT01013848.1:205596-217123 GCA_013397055.1 Pachycephala philippinensis | reverse complement strand
ATGAGCTGGGGAAGGACTGCAGGGAATGAGCTGGGGAAGGGCTGCAGGGCATGAGCTGGGGAAGGACTGCAGGGCATGAGCTGGGGAAGGGCTGCAGGGCATCTGTGCTGGAGAGGCTGAGCTGGGAGGAGCCCCAGCAAACCTGGAGCAGCATGAGGTGCATTTGGCCTCCTGCAGCTTGGGAGAGGCCCTGTGCCAATGGGCACTGAGAGTGTGGGAAGACCAAGGTCCCTTGAGCCCCCTTGGGTGGGAGCACAGGCTGTTCCTCTCCTGGGGAGAAATGAAGGAAGGCTGCTGGGCTGTGTCCAGCTTCAGCAAACGTGGACTTGTGCCTCCTCCCTGTGCTGCCTCCTTTGTGGGTGCTTTGAACAGGGTTACTCTGACACACCTGAGCCTGTGGGGGGACCTGACCCCAGCCCAGCCAAGGTGAGGGATGAACAGGTTACAAGGATATTTGGAACAGGATCCCCAGGAAAGTGGTCACAGCACCAAGCCTGAGAGAGTTCAAGATGTGTTTGGACAACGCTCTCAGGGACTTGGAGGGGTTCTTGTGGTTGTCCTGTGCAGGGCCAGGGGTTGGACTTGGTGACCCTTGTGGGTCCCTTCCAGTTCAGGATGTTCAATGATTCCATGGTTTGATCTCTCTCTTCCTAGCAGGACTAAAACCAGACTGCAAATCTTCAGAGTCACTGGCAGATCTCCTCCCGACTTCAGCAGCCTCAGGATTTTGCATCATTGCTGGGTAACTTGCCCAAAACAATTCTGGGAGGAAGTACTAAGAAAAAGGATCCTGTAGATGACCAGTGGCCAGCCATCACATGTGAGTCTCTGGATGCTCTTATTCACCATCAGTATTAACTCCAGATGTGCACAGATTGAAAAATATGTTTGAGGAGCATCTACTGGCCTGACAAAGTGAAGTAATTTCCCCCAGACTTCTCATTTTGAATGATTTGTTCCTGTCTTTCTGGACATAGCTCCTTTTTTGCAGAACCTGTGGGATTGCAGTTGGAAGGGAGGAGACATGGGGAAGCTTGACGGAATGGTGTGTATTAACATTTTTTTCTATTCTGGGGTGCAGCTGACTGGAAAAATCACTCTCACCACTTCGAGGGCAGAAGCTCATGAGAGAGCAGGGACCCTTGGCAGTCCCCATCCAGAGCCATGGAAGGAGTGCCAGCACTGTGTGACATGGGAATGGCATGGCAGGGTGGACCATGCCCCACACAGTGCCCAAACCCAGCTCTGAGCATGAGACTGTGCCACCAGACCCAGCCCTGAGACTGAGCAAGGTCCATGCCACCAACAGCTCTGTGCAGAGCAGGTTTGGAGCCAGTGGCTTCATAAATCATAGAATCATTCAGGTGGGGAAAGGCCTCTAAGATCATTAAGTCCTACATTAACCCAGCACTGCCAAGTCCACCACTAAACCATGTTCCTAAATGCCACACCCATGGTTTTGTTTTTTTTTTAACAGTCCCAGGCATGGTGATTATACCACTTCTCTGGGCAGCCTCTTCCAGTGCCTGAGCACCCTTTCAGTGAAGAAAGTTTTCCTATATCTAGTCTAAACCTCCCCTGGCACAACTTGAGGCCATTTCCTTTCATTCTGTCACTTGTCACCAGGGAGAAGAGGCTGGCTCCAATCTCTTTTCAGGGATTGTACAGAGTGATAAGGTTCCTCCCTGAGCCTCCTCTTCTCTTGGGTTTGCACTTGGGAACAGTGTGGATGCTCTTGGCAGGGGCACTGCACAACCACAAAGTTGGATCCAGAGGGAAGTAGCAGCTGTTGATTCACGTTGGGACACATCTATGAGGGACAGGATGAATTCTGCTTTGGGAGTGTGGGCTCTGTTTGGGCTTTGAATTTTACCTGGCCATGGCTGGTTTTCCTCTTAGCTGATGTCAGGATCAGTGTGAGGATGGTTCTGCACTCACTGGCTGCAAACCCATCTTTCCTGCTTGGTAAAACCCCCAAATCTTCCATGGTTTGTGACAAAGGGTGTTTCAGAGAGCATCTCACTTGCCATAAGTTATGTTTCACTGGAAAAGTCTTTGGTTTTGATTTGAATGATCAAGAACTGGCAAATCCACCCCTTCCCGTTACTGACTTGTTTTAGTGTTTTATTATCTGTATTGTTTAAGCATGTGCTTAACTTTTCTTTTGAGCTTGTTTGGTTTCCTAAACACAAGTTTGAGCCATGCTGTCAGACATTAAATCTCTCCTGCAGACACTCCAGAGGTCTGTGCTGACCTTACCTCACTCTTCCTTTGCCTGTAGACAGCCAACCACTGGGGCGGAACGGCTGATTTGTCCTGATGTAAATCAAAGCACAAACATAGCCCCAACCTATTTTTGTTTGGCCAAGAGAGATTATTGAGTACAACTGCGATTACATGAGTGCAGTGGGTGACCCGTGTGAAATCTGGGCTGCTGAGTGACACAGATAATCCTGCGTGATGCTGTTATGAGTACCACAATCACAGCACGACCTGTGATGGGCACAAAGCCAGCGCAGGTACCAGGGAGGGTCAGTGTGCAAATACACACAAGCACAGGGAGCTCTGGTATCCTCAGCTTTCTGTGCTGAGCCCAGAAAAGGTCTGGACGGGGAAATAGAGTCACTGTCCACACTGCCATGCTCGTGCCTCTCCTTTTGGACTTGTATCCCTGTGGCTTGCACTCTCCCCACGTTCATGTAGCTCAGTCTTGCCCTCCAGCAAGATGTGTTGCACTCCTCAACTTCCTCTTTACCAGCTGAGGAGCCAGGGAGCATCCTGAATAACAGCTAAGAGCAGGACACCTGCCAGAGAATTGCAGTTTTGCCTCAAGTAGGTGGGTATGAGCCAGATTTGCCCTGTGTTAAATCTTGACTTTTCATCGTACATTCAGCACCGTCAGCTAACCCTTTTATTTTTTATTTCTTATTTTATTTATTGCTCTTTTGAAAACCTGAGACTGCCCATGGCTCTGCTGTGGTTTTCTCCAACAGCACCTGCCACAGAGGGAGTTGGCTGCCAAGAAGAACAAAAATAATGATCCCAAAGACTCTAGCCGTGCTGGCTTTCCATCCTTGCCCTGCAAGGATCTACCCCTTTGCAGTGCAGGAGAGGTGGTTGAGGCAGCTATCTCTGGTTCCTGCAGCTCATGTGGGAAGCTTACTCTGCACCCACTCTTATCTAAACATGCCTAAGCCCCAGCATGCTGCCTCAGCTCTGCTGGCTTTACACTTCAGGCTGTTTTGAAAGTGAATTTGTAAAGCCATTAACATTATTTAAACAGTTTAGCCACAGAATTACCCGGTGGTGCAATCCAGCTGCCAGAAGCAGAGACACAGGGCTCCTTTGCGCTGCGGATCAAACAAAACTTGGCCAAAGCACGCGGGCCCTGGAGGATGCCAAAACCAGGGGTGATGGAGGGGAGAGAGAGCTTGCTGGCTTTCCTCTTGGCAGGAAACCTCATCAAGTGTTGGGTTGTAATTTTTTTTTTTTATGAGCTGGTTTGGGTCCAAATCGGACCAAACCCAGATTTACTTCCCCCTGAAGCTTCTGGAAGGCTGGAAGGCGTCAGGCTCCTGGTTGTCCTGATGCAACTGGCTTCCCAGGGAGCACGTTTCAGCTGGTGGGTCCAGGACTTGGTTTAGGGACATGTGGGGAGATCAGGGTTTGCAGACAGAGCTTCCCACGCCCTGGATCTCATGGCAGACCTCTCCTCCTCTTGGGCAACATCCCCCTAGCTCCTGGTTTCCCCCATGCTGAGGCAAAGTCATTTTACAGTGCAGAAAGTGTTCAGGGGAAACATGCTCAAGAATTTGGGGAAGACTCTGGAAACGGAGCCTTTTCAGACAGTTGCAGATAATCAGTTCCTCCAAGCTGAATGTATGACAAGGGTGATGGGGGTGGTGAGGCCCTGGCACAGGTTTCCCAGTGGATCTGTGCCTGCCCCATCCCTGGAAGTTTTCAAGACCAGGCTGGATGGGACTCTGAGCAGCCTGGTCTGGTGGAAGGTGTCCCTGCCCATGGCAGGGGCTTGGAACTGGTTGCTCTTTAGGTTGCTTTCCAACCCAAATAATTCTGTACTCTGTGGTTCTAGGACATGCTCCTTGTCCTGATGCAGCTATAATTAAATGGATAAAGCATAGAGGAGTGGAGAAACTGAGGCACAGACACCTCAGATGACATCTCTGAGACTTAAAGGGGGTTTCCTGCAAAAGTCAAGCTTTCCTCCTGCAGACCCCACTTAGTGACATTCAAGGCGAGATCTTTCATATTCTGATAATACACGAGAGCAACTGGTTAAAAACAAACTAAAGTTGAGTTGTTGACCTTGTTGAGGAATCTGAATCAGGATTGCTTTTCCTTACTTGTCTTTTTCTCTTGGCTGCTGTCTTAGGACAAGCCCTGAAATTTGTCTTAGTTGGGAATAAAATATTATCTTATGTACCAGTATTCTTCCTTTTGAGTGCATTGCCTTTCTTGGCTATTTGATTTCATTCCTCTGAAACTTTCAGCCGTGCAGCCGGGAGAAACAACGGGTATTGTTTTATATTTAGGGTGAGTGTTAAAAGCTGAAACATGGAAAGAGACTGCAGCTGCTGGAAGGGCTCAGACCATCAGCTCCCTCTGCTGACCTGCAACGGGGAGAAGCACTGCAGCCAAAATTTGGGACTGCAGGAAAAGTGAGGACTGAAAGGACGTAGGGCAATATTACTCCAGCAGCACAAAACTGGAGGCTCAGGATGACTCTCCGCAGCCCCTGCCAATTCTAGAACTAGAGGACACCAAAAGAAATTACTGAGAGCCACGTTCGAGAAAAAAGAGGTGGTTGTTCACACATTGTGTTATAAAATCTGTGGAGTGCCTTGCTGCAGGAGGTTGTGGATGCGCAAAGTTTGTGTACACTCCAAAAGAGACTGGAAAAGTCTGGAAGAAAAATTCACTGAAGAATATGAAATGCAAAGATCCCTTTCCTTACCTGGGAAATTCCCAACCCACAAGCTGCTGAATGCTGGGAAGTGTTTCAAGGAAATATTGTCATATATTTGTTCTACCCCTATGTCCTTTCTTGGGCGTCCACTGTTGGAGGCAGGATGCTGACTCACACAACTTGTTCTCCTGATGGTCCCAGGGGATGGCTGAAGGGTCCAGAAGAGGTGATGTACGTACAGCTTGGTGCACTGGAACCAGGGAACAAAAACATCTTGGATGGAGTCAAAGAAATCCTTATTTTAGTGGGAAAATGGATGCAGTTAGGTTCTGTTGTTGTCTCAGCCTCCATGCTGAAGGAACTGTCAGTGTGGAGACATCTACACTGAATGGAGACATTGAAGTAGTCCTGAAGATAGAGACCTTGGGTTTGGACACAGCCTGGTGACCCAGGGTTTTCTTCCGAATTCGTATTTTTGAGCTAGTGGAAATAGGCTGACATGACTGACATTCAAATGTAGCCCTTTAGGATGAAGAAACTCATATCAAACAGGATGATCATAATTATCACGGACATTCCACCATCACTGGTGAAGTTACTGCAAAGACTAGGTGGGAAATGGTGTATAAGTAGTAGGAAGCCCAAAATATAATGAATGATTCTGAAAATCAAGAGGTTGCACTGATACAGCATGACACTGAGCTGGAGAATGGTGATTCTTTTGAGGTGTCTCCTCAGAACTTTCAGGGGAAATGCTGCTCTGGCTCCCTTGAGAGCTGAAGGCTTGGTTTTTCTCAGACCTCACAGAGAAAATGGCACAGTTGCCTAACACTATTTCCAAACTTTGTGGAATCATTCAGGCAAACACAAAGCAAACACAACACTTACCTTTCCCAAGGACAGATCTGTACCTGATTTGTCAATGTCATTGACCCCTGTGGGGTATTTGTGGATGGGATTCAATTGCTGAAACACTCCTCATTTGAAGTGGATCCTGTGTCTTACCAAACCAGCCTCATGTGGATGACTTAGATACCCTTGGACAACTTCCTAGGTGTCTCCTTTCAGGCAAGTAAATCCACCCCAAGGTGGGTATCTACTGGACATTAGGCTGGATTGAGTCCTGGGGTTGTTGACTGTAACTTCAGTGCCTGTAGTGGAAATTCAGGCACCAAATTTACATGGGAGCACCTAAACATGAGTGTCCTCATCTGGAGGGAGTCTCAACCTGCACTGCCTCCTAGGTGCCATTCATGGAACCATTTCATCCTGTTTTCATTCCTCTCAGGAGAACTCAAGGGGAGAGAACAAACATTTGTTTGTTACTCAGGATAATGTCCCCATCCTCTACATGTAAACCCTTGGCCACATCACTCAGATTCCTTTTGTATACTGTGTTTTGCAAAGTGAGGGATGACGAGGAAGGACTGCCCTGGAGTACAATTTTCTTGGGGCTTTTCTGTCCATTGACGAAAATGGTGGTACTTGTGACAATATGGGTCATCAATTAGGTCCCTGTGGCCTTTCCAGGCTTTGTTCCATTTTCCAAAGACCCCTCTGTCCAGCAGGACAAGAGCTTGCTTTGCTCTCAGAGCAGACAAGGTAACTGTTCAAGGAAGAATTTGACATTTTTGTCATGGTTGGCCCCAGCATTCCTTTGTTTATTTATGATGACATCAACTGTGACGATGGCTTACAGAAAGTTGTGCAGCTCTGGAACTACATTTTCTTTTTCCTTTGAAGAGCTCTCAGGAAAAAAAATGTTATGTTCCCTGGGACATAAAGCCTTCACTTGATGGATAAGAGTTTTGTTTACACAAGAGCTGGAGATGAATGCCTGAAAAACCCGTGCCCTCATCATTCTCCTTATGGCCACAGCTCTGTAAGATGAGAGATCATGTCACACCTGCCTCCCTCTTTCATCTTATAAAATATTTATTCCTCCTTCCTCCATAAAAGTTGTCAACACTTTTCTCCCTTTAAAAAAAAAAAAAAAGGAAGAGAAAAGAAAAAGAATTTGGCATATCTCCAAGAGAATAGTTGTATCTCCAAGAGAATAGTTACATCTCCAAGTCTATCATGTTCTAATTTTCTCTGCAGGATTTTTGGAACGGAGGTGTTGTGAATAGATGAAATGAGAAGCCTTTTCTGCCCCACCAGACAAACTGCCCAAGTGATGAACTAGCCAAATAAAGAATAATTCCCCTTATGGTGGGAGTATAGTCCAGACTCTCCCATACCTTGGAGCGCTGCATGGCACTGACATGCCAGCAAGTCCAGTTGGGTTGATAAAGCTCCAAGCAAATGGCCTGTAGTGCAGATCTGCCTGGTTCCTTCTATGTTTATCTTCTGCTTACTGTGGGGGTTCCTGGGCAGCCTGGGCTTTCTGTGGACCTTCAGGATGCCTCACAGGTGAAATGCTCAGAGCTGGAGATTCCAGGATCATTGCCTGGCAATCTGCCTTAGAGCCTGGCCTCTGTTCCTTTGCCTGGGAGAAAAAGAATCCTGAGGAAATCTGTATTTTGAAACAGCACCCTGAAGACCTTTCCCAGTACTATCACCTTCATCTGCACAGTGTCAGCAGCATGGGGTGATGAGGACATGCACAGCCTCTGAAATCAACAGGGGATGAGCAACCACTGGATGACGATGCCGTGTGGCAGTGCTGGGAGGCTCCCAGCCCCACGCCTGACTTCCTTCATCTGTCTCCTTGGTCTGGCATGATGGATTGGCAAAATCCACATGTCTCCTGAGCACTACCTAACATGGGCCATGTCAACCTGTGTGGCCTTCCCGCTGGGCAGAGCAGGGTTCTGATGCTCAGCAGCTCCTTGATGTACATCCACCCTGCTGTGAACCTGCCCTGACCACCCACGCACAGGCTGATGGCTCGTGGTGACGGGGAGGAAGCTGGCTCACACAAAGCCTTTGCAGATAGAAAGCTGACGTGCAGGTACATTTATGGCAACAGTGAATTTGCTGCCGTTCTTTGCCCTTTTTTCCCCGAGGCTGTTTTCTGCTGCCACTGAAACCGCTGGGTGTTTTGCTGTCAGCTGAGATAGGAACTTGATCTTCCTTTGAAGAGAAATAGCTTTTATTCGTGGCTAGAGATACAGAAGCATGAACCTACCAGGCACAGAGCAGCCCTAATTCCTTCTACCCTTGCTGCCTCTGTTCTTCTCAGGGCTCAGATAAGCAGGTCTCAGTTTCTGCCCCTTGGAACTAGCCACTTTGGTAAGGGCAAGGCATTGCATAGACTGGACTGAAGGCTTGACTGCTGTGGACAGAAGGTTTATGCCTTGCCTTGGGTGGACGAGGTAGCACTGTGCACTTCCTGAGATAGCTTTCTTGTGACTGTGTTAAGAAATCTGTGCTGGCGGGAGCTTCCTATAGCCAGATCCTTTGGAGAGGTACAGCACCATCATCTCCACCACTGGCAGCAGGTCCAGTCCTCCCCGAGCTCACTGCCTGCCTGGTGACCTGCTGGTCAGCCTGCCTTGCAGCTCAGTGTGGGGAAAATCCTGGGAGAAGGAGCATGCAGTGGTCTTTTGCTTACGTGGAGTCATTCCCCAGTGTGGCCCCAACCCTTCCCATGAATGCATTTCACATTATCACTGATAACCAATCTGATTATTACAGATGAACTGTGTTGCTGAAGGGTTGTCAACTTCCAAAGCCCAATCAGGCTGGGTGGCAGCCCAGGACATGGTCCAGTTGTCAAGTGCTGAGACTGTGTGGATATGGGAAGAAAATGCCTTGTTGTTCCACCAGGAAGGACTCAGCACCTTCCAGACACAGGAAGGGTGAGGACAATGAACATAACCAGAGCAGGGCATGCAGGACATTCTCTCTGTTGCCTTTTTTTCAGGTGGTTCCGTCCAAGAAGGACACAGATCAATCTGTATCGAAAAAGGTACAGAGAGCCAGGAATGTCACAGAATCACAGAATGGTTTGGGTTGGAAGGGACCTCAAAGATCCCCCTGCCCATCCCCAGGTCCTTGCCATCTGTCAAGGTACCAATGTCTACCAAACTTGGGCATCTTCACCTACGATCTTGTTGCTCAGTGGCCTTTTGAGGCAGCCACACACTGGATCCATGCCTCACCTTCACCATGGACAGTGATCCTGTGAAGAGTGGACAGGAAATGGCAAATGAAAACCAAGGAATGAATCAGAAGCAGAAAATCACCCATCTGTACACCAGAAGACTCCTTTATATCTCATTCTGGGGTGTCAAGGAGAGGTTTTCTGGTCTGAAGTTGGGCTGGATGAAGGTTTCATTATTGAATTATGGAGGACTGTTATGGAACGGATGTAGTAAGTCCTGTCCAGGATTTAGTGGGTGACAAAAGGCCTGGAAAAACTCTCTAGCCACTCTTACTACAGAAATGATAATATGTGTATGTGCTGCTTAATGTAACTTGGAAGCTCTTACCTTTGTCAGATGCCACCTTCTTTGCTCAGCGTTTTTCCACAGTTGATTCCTGGGTCTCTGGCTCAGTGGGGCATGAAGGGGAAGAGATCTTCCAGCAAGAATTGAGGGGCAACCCTGGTGATGACAAATTCTTGGAGCTGCCAGTCACAGGACACAGCAGGTTGGCATCAACACTGCTGCTGATCTTGTCAGTGGTGCCAGCATGTGGGGAAGAACTTTGGGTGTGCTAGAAGGCCACCTTCTGTCCCCACACGGGCATTTGAAAAAAAGGCCATTTTCTGTAAACTTCATATGATTTTTAGCATATTTAAAGCTCCAGTTTTTCCACGTTTGAAAGCTGAGTGAATATAATTTTTAGATTCTCAGCAACTCACTCTGGAGTGGGGAGGTTGAACCATGTGACCCCACCAGTGGTTCCTTCCAAACTCACCCATTCTGTGATTCTGTGACTAAATTGATAACATCCATTATCATCCATTATAGATGGACTGAGATGTCTGTCCCAGGGCATTTTTGAAGGCCAAAATTATTGCAGAAAAATTGGAAACTTCTTGTGTAAATTACCAGTTGGACAGAAAATGGCGGATTTCATGCAAATAAGTAGTTTCTCACAAAAAAAAAAAAATTCGAGCAGTCCTAAAATGTTGTCAAATGCTTTCCCCAGATTGGAAGACACATATGAAAAAAATGAAGTGAAGGCTGAGAACATAATTCAGTTAAATAACACATGCCAGGAATTTAGCCTCCTTTTCTGTTTTTAATTTGTCCTCCAGGGGATGAAGGTTTTCTTGGTTGTACATATTATGGAATATTATTTTTCATCTTGTGGTGGTAAACATTTCTCAGTTAGTGACAGTTTCATGTCTGGTTAACTTTTTGCAGGGTGCATGGATTAAACAGCAAAGTTTTTGATCCTTGTTGAGATTAATGACATCTAAGATGAGGCTGCACCATGAAAATTAACCCTCCTGAATTATTTTTGAATGTTCACTCAATATGTGCTTTATACACCAGTTTTCCTGCCAGAAAAGCCATCCACTGCCATTCTCAGTATAAACTCAGGAAAGAGAAGACACAAGAGAGGCCGACTCACTTCCTCCTTTGCACAAATATTTGCAAAATAAGGGTGTGAAAATTTTTTTTTGACATCTTTGCCCATCTCTCTAGCATTGGCACCCTCGATTTAACCAAGTCAGCCCACATTTCTGAGTCAGACAGCTGGGAAAAACATAGAAGTGAAAGAAATTCACATATTCCTGGAAAAATCATGTCGTTAAATGCCAAGAGGTTCTGACTGAAAGGACGGAGAAAGAGGCAAATGCCAGTAATTGGCCCCAACACAAACTTATTTATAGCAGAGCCTAAGCAGGGTGAAGTCTGGTCCTCTGGGTTCACCTCTCAGGATCAGGCCCTGGGTCTCCTGGGGTTTCATTTCTCAGAGAACCACGGGGATGGCAGATGGGAAAGACTTGTTAGGTCATCCTGTCCACATGCCCCGGCAGGAGCGGGACGAGATTGTCTCTTTGCTTCGTTCTCAAGCGCCTCATCCAGATTTAAACAACTCCAGCAAGGAGATTGTTATTGCAAGAAAATTCCACTGCCTACATGTGCTTCTGCAAAACCACTTTTTTAAGGCTCTTGACGTCCGTTTGTTAATTTTGTCCGAATTGCATCACAAAAGAGAAAAGTGAGAGTATTCAACGTGACCCTGGGCAGCTCAATCTATATGATGATTTAAAAATAGAATTAGAGCAGATATCACAGTGAAATGTGGACGTGCCACAGTTAGAGTTAATATTTTTGGCTATTCTTCATTAAAGTGGTCAGATTTCTTTAAATTTAAAGTAATTTCCTAGTGTTTGCAATGTTTTGGTTTTTTTTTTTTTTGGCACCTTCACTCTGTAAATTGCTTACCTGAAAATTGCTGATAAGTTTTCAACCT
Source organism: Pachycephala philippinensis (assembly GCA_013397055.1). Lineage (NCBI taxonomy): Eukaryota > Metazoa > Chordata > Aves > Passeriformes > Pachycephala > Pachycephala philippinensis. The sequence continues at coordinate 205,818 of VWZT01013848.1, read as the reverse complement.
TGACTTCATCTGGGTTTAAGTTATTTTTAATCTGTGGTTTTATGTTCTGTTTCCAGGCTGTCTGAAATAACCACCTTTATTAGCTATTTGGTATAGTATGCATGCTTGGCCCTTGGTTGGGTAGGAGAGTTTGCACAGATGTCCGTGTAAAATCAAGGGCAGGCACATAAAAGCCCTACTGTAGCAATTGGAAATATTTTTTTTTTTTTTTTTTTGTTATGA
>VWZT01013848.1:137626-205579 GCA_013397055.1 Pachycephala philippinensis | reverse complement strand
AAAGAGTCATGGGAAAATACCAATTCAGCAAACACTAAATTCTTCGTTTGAAAAAAACCCCTGGGTTAAAAGTGATTTTACTGAGTCCAAGGTTAGGCTTCAGTGGAAACTGGCCAGGATTATGGGCCAGGAGCTCTGGAACCTGCCAGTTTTGGAGCCCTGGGTGGGTTCACAGAGGGATTAACCCCAGGAGCAGGGGAACGTGGGCGCTGCCCGTGGCACTGCAGCACAGTTGGTATCAATTTCTGATGTGGAACTGATAAAATGCCAACTCTGGTGGGTGTGCACCATGGTTGGAAAGTTTCCAGTTTGTAGGAAACTAAAAATGAGGCATTTACTGATTTGAATCCAATTTGGACAGGAAACTTTTTTCCTGTCAACTTGGGAACTGCACTGTCCTGCCAATTACAGTCACAATTGTGTCATTTTTCTGTGAAACTCTCAGTCTCACGAATGCAAATGAAAAAACCTGTGCAACTTTAGTCTCTGTTTAGTTTGTAATACAAATGAAATTCATATCTCTGGAGATGAGCTGCTTCATTTTCCAGGTGTTTATGAGCTACTGTGCCACATTCCCTTCTGTGCTTACGAAAAAACCCGATAAATTATTTTTTCAGCATCATTTTCAAAAGAAAATTATTAGACTCTAAATCAAGTTTTTCTTTCTCTGCAAGGAATTGAATTCTATGCTAAAGCCAGCCCTTGTTTACTATAAACTTTGTTATATAGCAGATATACAAACACTTAAAGAAGACTCTTCCATCTTTATAGGAAGGTCTTTTTATCAGAAATAATTAACATCTGAAAAGACTCGGCTACAATACACATGGGATGGTCTGTTCAGATACTAAGAAGAGAAAAAATTAAATGATGGGCTCATGTTTAATGCTTAACTGTTGGAGGCCTGCAGTAAAGTGAAATGAACTTTGCTTTCTCTCTCGTTAGTGCAGCAGTGGTTGTTTTTTAGAGTTGGCTTTTATTCTACCAAAAAATGGCAATCTACTGAAAGAGAAGGGCATGGGGTGGTAGAACAAGGGGTAAACTGAAGGAGGGCAGCTTTAGATTAAACATTAGCAAAACGTTCTTCCCTGTGAGGGTGCTGAGGCCCTGGCACAGGGTGCCCAGGGAAGCTGTGGCTGCCCCATCCCTGCAAATGTTCCAGGCCAGGTTGGATGGGGTTTGGAGCAACCTGGGATAGTGGAAGCTGTCCCTGCCCATGGCAGGGGGTTCAAAACTGGCTGATTTTTAAGGTCCTATCCAATCCAAACCATTTAAGGATCCTATGAAACTTGGGGAAGCACTGCTCAAGGGAGTCCCCACTAACCCTTGTGAGCTGCCATGAGAAGCTCAGCCAACCCTGCCTTGGGACTGAAAAGGAAAGAGCTAAAACTGCAACCCACAGATTCATGCTGGGGAGAAGAAAAATGCCTGATTTTTGCCCTCTCTTTGCTGTCTGAGAACCAGCCAAAGAAGGTCTGTTTTGCAAAGATTAAAAGGAAGATAATTTGGGGAATATAAACAGCACAAGGAGCAGAAGGTGGAGGTACAGAAAGGCTCAGCTGAGAGGTGTCTCAGAGTTTCTAAAAGCAGGGCTGGCTGTTGGCGGGTGGAAAGCCAGGAAAACAGCTTTGGAGGAGGAAAAGCAGAGAGATGGAACTTTTCTGGAGACAGAGGCCAGCAGAGAACAGGTCTGCAGGTCATAGCAGCTGGGAACTGCTGTGAAAGATGAGTTCCAGTCACTGGTTTTGTAAGCAAACATGGAGCAAAGTCCCTGGCTGCCACTCCTGGTCCCATAAGGAATAGTCCTACAAAGCTCTATAGTTTGAGCCATGCCCAGGCCAGAAGGGCAGCAGATGCCCACTCATCTCCACAGGCCACTGATGCCTGCAACAGTAAATTTGCCTGACTCAGGGAATTTCCTACTACCCTGAGCTCAGTGGGAAGGACCAGGGCACGTCTCTACTGCCGAACTCTCCTTCCATCCAAGACGAGGTGGCTGGATGGAAGTTGCCTGGTGGGAAAGCCTGGCTTTAACTCCTGATTTTTGTGCTAGGGAATCATTTAGGAGAGTGCTGGCTGTGCCAGTGGTTTAACAGTATAAAAGATGACATTCCAGTATGATCCCAGGAGTATTTCCCTGTTGACATAGATATAGTGGCTGTTGGGCTTGGGTTAAGAACAGAAGCAGGATTAGCTGTGCTTGGCTGAGCTCTTGTGGGCTTGATGAAGATCCCACTCTAACAGAGTCCCTTTCTAGTTACTCAAAGGTGGTAGAAAACCAGCATCAGTTACATCAGGTGTGCAATTTGGGATTATTCTGACTTCTGAGCTGCAAAGCTCACAGGGTGCAAGCAAGGAGAAACAGCTGCCTTTGCTGGCTCTGGAGCTTTTCCCATTCCTAGTGAGACACTGCTGGTATGGGACTATGAGGCAAGATGCTGGGTCTGAGAACGGATGAGTTTTCCTCTGGAATTAACTTCATGGCATGACGCCTTTTAAATCAGTCACTAAGGACTGCCTGGGAGAGGGGCTGGTGGGTCCATGGTGGGGTGGGAGCAGGACAGAGCTCAGCTCTGATGGGAACAGGGTCTCACTGGGCAGTTACAGCAGCATCTGTGTGCTTCCAGCTCAGGCCAGGGTGGACTGTGAGAAGCTGTCTAATGAACTCTCTGGTCAGATGAAGACCTCAAAGGGTCATCATTTCAATTAAATAGTGAGTTACAATGCACTGGGCTCTTCACTCAGCGTATTATTATCAGCAACTGCTTCTCCTGGCAGGTTATTCAGTGTAATTTCCCCCTTGTTCTCTGTAGGTTCCCCCCAGAGAACAGACCTGCTCAAAAAACCTGGCTCCTCTTGTTATTTTTATCCAGGAGCAGCTGACAGTAAAAGTGACAAAAGAATTGATGGGGGAAGTGGTCCAGAGTGTGAAAAATCCGGTCGTAAAAGCCAGAGTGTTTGCAATAAAATATCTATACATAAAGGGAGAGGAGGGAGGGGGGGATTAGAAGCAGGGCTGGACAGAAAGCAGAGCAACAAGTTGTGAAAACAGAGGAACGAAGTGTAAATCCAGCTGTCAGGGCTGGATTTATGTAATATCCATTGGCATCAATGTAATATCCATTGGCACCTTGGTCTCCTTTTCCTCAGGAGAGCTCATGTCAATGCCAGTGTCTACCATGGGACAGTGCTTGGACCCACAGGGTTGATAAGATGCCACAGGGTGAAAGAATGGGTTTGGAGCCTCCCAGGGTCATGGGCAGAGCCAGCAAAACCCTCTGCTGCTGTGTATCTGCTACAAAGGGTCTTTCCTCTGATGATGAACAGGATTGCTGCAGGGATTTGGGATGGGGGAGATGGTCTGGGCTGCAGAGCAGGGCAGCAAACTGCACTGCAGGGTCAGCAAAGGCAAATCAGTAAGAAAAAGCTGAGTTAGTTAAATGGATAAAACAAGTGTATTGTTGAACTGGCCCAGCTTTTTGGGGTCACTCTGATGCCTAGAGGCCAACCTAGAAACAGAGACTAGACAGGAGTAAGGGAATAAAGGTGGATATTTATTTGAAAGGCCTTCAGAGGCACACCCTGGGCAGGCCAAAGGCTGCACCCAAGATGGACCCCGAGTCACGAGTTCTTCACACTTTTATAGCTTTGGTCCATTTGCATATCAGCATAAATTTGCCAATTAAACTTTAGCTAATGATGTAATTTCCCCTCAGCTTGCCCCCCTTCTCAAGATGCTGGGTTACACATTTTGGGCCTAGGCCGGGCTGGGTGTCCTTGGAGAGCAGCCTGGAGAGGCTTTGTTCTGTCTGTCTCAGCATGAGAGAGCAGCAGCTCCCAGGCTACAGGACACTGCAGAGTTACACACTGGGAATGCAGGATTTGAAAAATATAAAAGTTAAAACGTAAGGCATCAACTCTGCGTCCTTTGCTGGGTGCAAGGCTCAGGAGAAGCTGCTATTTTCTCCAGTTCTTTCTGGGGACAAGGAAGGGATCGAGAGCTGGGAGCAGAAGGTGGCAGAAGAGATGCCAGCCCAAAGGGAGGTGAAGTGTTTTTTCACATATATCAAAGAACAAACTGGGTGGCATTAGACAACAGCCTTCTGGTGAGGTTTCTTTTGGTGCAATTCCTTGGAAATTGATGCTGAAAACAAAACTGAGTGTGAGGACACCTGATATCTCTCTCTGGGCTTGACCCAGTGCCCTACTCTTCTGTTTCAGAGATGGGAGGGGGCTCCAAAGCATGCCTAGGAAAAGAGGTGTTCTCAGAGGGCACAGTGATGATGTCTTGGGATGTCAAAATGGGAGTGAGAGCTTCCATAATCACACAGCATTGGACGCCAGAGCTGGCACTGGGGAAAATAATAGTGATTCCTGGTATCAGGCATGGGATTTTCAGTGTTTCCACTTGTGCTTCTGGCCTGTGCTGGATCAGAGCTGCATCCCTCCAGTGGGGACAGGGGAGAGAAGACTAATGAGCACCAGCAAAGACCCTGCGGTGTATCCAGCCAGAGAAATGTAAAGAAAGGAAGGAAACTATTTTTTTCTTTTCCTTTGGCAGCCCCTTCTGAACTGCAGGATGTTTAACTCTGAAGTATGTCTCTGTTACATGGAGTAGCCTTGGCTGGGTGTTGGGAGCATGTGGGGGACAGGAGCAGCCTGTGGCATTTCTGTCAGCGTTTGGGCTCTGCAGGCTGGAGCAAGTGGCCAGAGGGGTGGGATTCACTGGTCTGGAGGCCGAAGGAAAGCTGAAATGCTGCACAGTATGGATCACACCTCTGAGGTTGATGTTTCCCACTTTGCCTCACGTAGCTATGGTGCTTTAGGGCAGCCTCCTGCAGCTCTCACCCTGTTCTGTGCATGGACCAGCTCAGGCTCAGCCTTTCCCATGCACCCAGAGTGATGCCCAGCATCACCTCCAGGCAGGCAAGACACCCAGAAGACCTCCTAGACATCACACTCCTGGCAGAAATGAGTGTGATGAGCTCTGGGCATGCACCAGGCCTCGGTGCACCTCTGAGCCTGTCCCTGAGCCACAGCTCTGCTCCCTGGGTGAGGAATGCCCTGACCCCCGTTGACTCAACACTGGGAAAGCCACCGGCTCGGAGGTGGATGTTGCCTCTCATCCCAAATAGCTTGGCCTAAGATGTCCGTTCTTTAGGGGATCTGTGCTAATCAAACCAGCAGAGAAAGGTCTGAAATCACCCATTTTCCATGGGCTGCCACCATCCCAGGCCGAGTCTGTGTAACCAGCAGGAACCACAGAACTTGCCAGACAAATTGTTCTTGTTTGGAGGCAATCGTTTTCCCTCGTTGCCTCCAGAAACTGAGTCAGCTGGCACAAATCCTTCAGGGCAGGAGCAGATCTCCTCTCTACATATCATTTTCAGCTGCTGGGCTGCTGGCTGGGAATTGCTTTAGTGAAATAGGGTATAGTGAAAAGGGGGTGGGAAGTGAGGAAGGCAAAGTTCTGGAGTGTTAGGTCAGTATCTGATACTGATCTGTGATAGAGCCATCTGTCTTTGGAGAACCTGGGGTCAGTTCACATTATGGACATTAGAAAAGTTTATTTAGGGAATGACAGGGAAAGAAACCTCAAGATGTTTTGAGATGATGGCAAATCCTGTAGGAAGAGATAAAGCTGTCCTGTGGGAAGGGGTGGGGGCTGCCAAGCAGGTGCCCACTCTGTGCTTAGTATGCCCAGTATCCTTCTGCTGGCAACAGAGGGTTTCTGCTTTTATTTCTGAGGACTGGCTTTTCTCATTGTGGTTAGTTTAGATGACTTGATTTATATCTTTCTTCAGCCACTCAGAGCCCAAGTGGCTGGTGGATCTCAAGAGGTGCATGTTGGTCATTGCTAATGAAGTCCACACTGTATCAAAAACCTCCCAAACCAGCTACCAGCTCTTCTTGGGGTACTTTGCCCAAGACATCCTCCCCTCCCTGCTGAGGGCAGTTCTGAAGGGAGAGGAAAAGTCTCAAGATCAAGGGAGAAGAGAAGAAGGTGCACAGCTTGGCACTGGAGAAAGGCTCCTTGGTTTCCTCCCCTGCATTTGGATGGTGCTGAAGTGTCTGAACTCCATGGGCTGTGTGGGCACAGGACTTCAGTCAGGATCCAGTGAACATCCAGAGGTTGAAGGGAACCTCCAGCAGGTCTTGAGAGCTTTACCAGGACCCTTTGCAGTGCCCCTGAGTGCGTGCTGGAAATTGATGTCCTGGAAGTCAGGAAAAGACAAAGAGCCCCAGATCCCTGGGAAAGGAAAATCTCCAGAGCCTCATGGAAAACTGGGAACACAAACTGATTTACAGCAGTTAAAAACCTGTTCTCCTCATCCGATTAAATATAGAATTATGTCCTTAATCCCCAGTCTTTCCTTGCCACGCTGGTCAATAAATAACTCTGCCAGTGCACCTCAGTCTGCTGCCCTGTCAGTGGATCCAAAACACAGATGCCCAGAGCAAGGCAGACCCTGCCTTTGTTTTTCAGTATCTTAGGGATTTCCTGATGTAGAGGTCACAGCCAGATCACTGTGCTAAGTTATCCCAATGAAATCCTCCACAATTTTTAATAAATCCTTTGTGATCTTCATGCGTAATGTTGGCCTTCATGACCTCCTTTGGCAATGAGTCCCAAAAATTAATTACATGCGTTGTGTGGAAGGAAAGCCCTTTCCATTTGCTGGTATCAAACTCTTTGCCTGCCTGACTCTGGATATTGGTTGTGTTCCAGTATGATCAGCAGTCAGAAAACATTGCTCTTTTTTTGCCATATTTTGCCCTAACTGGTTCCAAATTTAAGGAATTCCACCTCAGAAAGCACAAAGCACACAGTGCTTTATTTCCAAAAATCTGTAACCTTCATTCATGATAGATTGGCTTTGTCTGCCATCTGAGGCAATTTAGGCTGAATGGGAGAAACTGAGAAATAGTGTCCTAGAAATCAAGGAGTTTGTGTGGAGCGTTCACAGGAGAATGATGTTTTAATCACTGAAGTTTTTAAGTCTACAAGTAAATTATGTTTATTTTAGCGTATCTTTATCCAATGAATAAATAACACTGGGAGGAAGGAAGTCTTTATTAAGGATTTAGCCTCCTTTCCCTGTTCAGTTGAAGAATTTAGAGATTGCAATAAATATGCCTTTGAATCCAGAAAAGACTTTTCAGCGGAACAAAGACAGGCCAACACTAACACTCCTAATCAAGGAAAGACAGACATATTAAAGTCATCAATCCAAAGCCTTTCATGCCCTGTTTCTACATCAGAAGGATTTCTGGGTATAACCTGAAAGCCCAACTATCTTGATAATGAAACACAAGTCTGCCATGAGTGTCTTTTTCAAGTAAATATTAGCAAATTAGTCTAGATCTGACTGAAATGTTTTCTGATTAATTTTTTTTCCCATAAAAAGCGCTGATGTAATTGAAACTGAAACTTTCAATGGGAACATATCCATTTCAATGAAACCTCAGTTGAAAAAAGTTTCTCAGGTCCTGGTCCGAATTTGGGGCCAAAACCAGAGAGGCAGGGAGTTTGTCTGCCATTTTATCTGAGCCTGGAGGATGTGGAAATCTCCCAGCACAAGGATCACAGCGGCTGAAATCCCTGCTGCTGTGAATATCAGCTCTTAGAAAGTGGAGCAACGCAGGCCTGAGAGCAGAGAGTCTTTGCAGTGATGAAGATTATCCATGTACTGAATTCTGTTATCTTGGCTGGGCAAGGCTCTGAGTCCAGCTCTGGGAAAGGTTGGTAGCCTTTCAGCCCGTAGGATTCTGGAATAACAGGGGTAAATAGGGTTTCACTTGTGGCAATGGTTGCAAGTTGGGTAGCTGGGTTGGTTGAGGGTGGAACAGAGATGTCAACTCTGGCAAGTGACCTGTCTGTGGGCTGGGCAAGCCAAAGTAACCTGTGACAATAACCAAATATATATATCAAAATAACCAAAGTAACAATAATCTGTCGCATTCTCTCTGGGAAAAAAAAGCTGATTTAATTTTTTTTTTTCTCAGTCAGACGTTCTGAGAATAAGGAAATCACGGTATTACCCACTCAGCTGACTAGAGGGAAGAGATGACCCTGTGCAGTCCCTACCTCCAAGTGCCTGCATCCTGCTCTCTGTGCCTTCCCTGAGCTCTTCCCGTGGCCAGATGTTGCTTATCCTGTCATGCAGGGGATTGACACCACCTGCAAACACATCTGCCTGACTGAAGAGATCAGCTGGGTCACGGCTGAATTCCTTGAGGACTTCCAGAAGAGAAAAGTGGATGAATTCCCAGTGAGCTCTGTCACTGATTTATGTGGCTTGGATCCATAGCTGCTAAACAATGAGTGATCAGGGTTTGTTTGACAGCCCTGGTCTAAACCTTTGCACATGTTAATGTTAGGACATATTTTGGTTCTGATGCAGAATTCCCCTGGGATCAGGCTGTGCTTGCAGGGGCAAGTGGGGGATGGAAATTTTTACTGGCTGTGACCTGGGCTTTTAAACCATAGCAGTGCAGAGCAGGTGATTGTTATTGCAGCAGCAATGGCAAATGTCATGTCCCAGTGAGGTCAGACTGGTTTCCTCAATCCTGCCACCTTCTCCCTGCTTCCCCCCAGAGCCTTCCTTCACTCTGCACAGGAGGGAGACCAGGTTCCCATCTGAAATCACATTCACATTCTTGTTCAGGTAGAAATAACACGTTAAAAATGCTGGACAGAGATGGGCCAGGCTGGGAAGCTGCATCTCTCAACCAACTTTCAGCCTGTGCATCCCCAGTGGGGTAATGGGGCCAGTCCCATCTTGCTGGATGCTGCTTTTCAGATCAGCACGTCTGAGGCCCGTGCAGAAACAGCTCAGATTTCCCAGAGAATGTCTTGACAGGTCTGTTTTGTGTCCAGCTCTGCTCATCATGCTGTTTTGTGTCCATGCAGGTGTTTCAGTGTGCAGCCCACAGCCCTGCTCGTGCTGCATCCCAATCCAAGCCCAAGTATTGGCAGGAGATGAGTTACAGAGCTCGTGGCATCAGCTCTGCCTCCTACCCTTCGGGTTGCAGGGCTGTGATCCCACCCGGACAGAGGTAAGCTGCTATCTGCAGGATCTGTCCTGTCACCCTACCAGCACTTCCCATCCAAGAGTGAGCTTTGTAAATCCAATTGCTCTTTACTGAGCAGCTCCCTGACAGATTCTGGGAGCACTGGGAACATACATCAGGGTAGTGAAAATGCTCATGGCCAGGCAGACTGGGATGGCTGCAGTCTGCCTCTGAGAGTGGGGCCTTTGGGAGCTGCTGGAGAGGAGCCCCAAAAAACTCAGAGACAACAAAACCTGGTTAACATCACTGCAAAGTCGGTGCTGCAGCATGTGGGGGATCAGTGATCAGAGATGTGCATTTATCAGGGTTCTATGCAAGCTGCTTTTGACCCACTGAGGTGGAAATACCTACATATCTATATGAGGTCAGGGTGGGCATGGCCTGACAAGAACTCAAGGAGCATTTGGACAATGCTCTCAGGCACATGGTGGGATTCTTGGGGCTGTCCTGTGCAGGGCCAGGAGCTGGAGTCGATGAACCTTGTGTGTCTCTTCCAGCTCAGGATACTGTGATTCTGATTCTACTGGGTCAGTGGGCAGGAGAATTTCTTGATGGTTCATGCTGCTCAGCCCTGACCTTGCTCTTGTCACCTTCCATCCCCCTCTGCTCTGACCCCTTCTATCCAGCCATACTTTCTTTAACGCTGTAAATGTTTCCTCATCCTGAACACAGTGAAGGCTGTTTTCTCTCCTGTCTGTCTGTTCCTCACAGGATAATGGCAAGATACAGCAGTGAATTCCTATGGGAGCACACCTTAGCAGGGAATACTGCAGTGGGACACCCGCCTGGCTCAGGGATTCCAGCAGGCATCAGCAATTAACACACAAAAACCCCCAAACCAAACAATCCAGGGATGCCTCGGAGCTTGCCTTTTCCGAGATGAAGCTGGAGATGGGCTGGCATCGCCATCTGGTGCAAGTTCCCAGAATTAACCGAGCAGCTCCAGCATGGAAATGCCTGCCTGGGATTGAAAACCTGACCAGAACAGAATGGTTTTCATCGGGAGCATCTGAGTCTATGGGGTTGCTAAAACTTGGCTAACTTATCTTTAAGATAGACGACCTTTTTTTTTTTGTTTTTTTTTTTTTTTATTTAAGATGGAGAGCTGAGTTCGCACCAGAAAAAGTACCAGTTTTACTTTCTATTCATGGGGGCAAATAACTACAGAAGTTGCTATATAATATAACTCAGTAGCCAAATAGGCAAATTTTTATTTTCCTCAGTCTCAGTGCTTTCATCTGCTTCTTGTCTGGCTAAGGAGAAAGCAAAACTGTGTTTGCAGGCACCACCAACACAGCTCAGATGAAATATGGAGTTTTTTGGGACTCTGTGTGTGTCATGGCACAAAGTTAAAAGCAAATATTTGGCACTAACCTTATTCAAATGAAGATATTTTATTTGAGTTTTCCGGGAAGAAAAACAAACAAACAAACAAAAATGGAATTATTTGAGCAAAACCACAGCTTTTTCTCACAGCAGAACTTGATTTTGCAAAATATGCCTTTCCTGCTGAGTAATTGTTCCTGCAGACAATTCCTGCAGCCCTTTCAGAAAGGCAGGGGATCACCAGCTGGCATCTCCTGGGCTGGATGTAGTCAGTTATTTCAAACCAATTAGGCAATTAATGGGTGTTACTAAACCGGAGTTAATTTCAATAAATTGGAAACAGCTGAGGAATTTGGCATCAAAAAAGCAAATCCAAAGGATTTCCCAAACCACGTACTTTCCTCTCTGTATTCCCTTTCAGAAAACTTACCTGTGGTGTTGGCCTTGGCCTTGTGATAGTGAAAGAACATCATCATCTTCCCAGGCAGGGAACCACTGAGGTGTGTGACCTCATCACAGAACGAAGAAGAAAAATCTGTCCTGAATCCTCTCTGGAGGGGTGGATCAGTTGTCCAGATTGCTCCAGCAGAGATGCAAAACCAGCCAGATTATTTGGGGAGTAGGCTGGGATCCTGGTGATGGGCACCCATCTGAATGTTGCTCTAAGAATATTTTCCCTCTAAAACGTTCCCTTGCCTGATGTGGCTTTCTTTCCAAACAGGAGCTGGAGCAATCAAAACCAGAAATGAGACTTGGAAATGGGGCTATCCCTAACTTTACAGTGCAAGGCACTAAATGGGATAGTTTTTTTTTCTGGGGGTTTGCAGAGAATTATGAAGTTGTATAAACATCTGGTACTGTTCAAGATGCCCTGGGACACCCCACAGATATTTATAGAAGGCCACTAAACCCTTAGGACACCCATATCCTCTTGTGGCACCTAGAGGTTGAGGTTTCAGACCCCATCTGGCCTGAAAAACCTCTGTTAGGACACTAAATTGCACCCGTAGCCTAAAGTAAAGCACATGTAGACAATTCCATAGCCAGTCCTAGAATATCTGGAGTTGGAAGGGACCCACAAGGATCCTTAAGTCTGACTCCTGACCCTTCACAGGACAGTCCCAAGAATCACACCATGAATCCCCAATCAAACCCTCTTCTGCTCTGTGCACTCCTGGACACCCCACATCATGCTGGACTTGGTCTGGAGCCTGGGAAGGTGCAGAGTTGTTTTGGTGGGACTGGTGAAGAAAGCACCCAAAAAGAAGTTCTGGGTTTGTGCCACTGTAAGGAGTGATCTGAAATGTAGAGAGGTTGAGCTGGAGCACAGAGAAGCACCTGGCTGTTTCCCATCACTGACTTCGCTCAGGGTCTTCAAATGACCGTGTGAACAAATCCTACAAGATCCCAAACATCCTCATCTTCCTTCTGATCAGCTAAGAAGTAATGGCTGAGATTTATTTGAACTGAAGTTCATAGTGGCAGATGTTGGTGACCAGGATACTGAATATCCTGTTTCAGGGAAAAAACCCCTACCCTATCCAATAACCTGGTCTTGAGCAGGGTCCTTCACCATTCCATAACACACTGGGTGGCAAAATGTCTGTTGAACGCAGTGGCAAGGATTTTAATGGTTGTGCAGAGGGATTTTTGACAAGGGCATACAGGTACAAGGGAAGTGGCTTTAGGCTGAAAGAGGGTAGATTTAGACTAGATGTGAGGGAGAAATTCTTCCATGAGAGGGTGGTGAGGCACTGGAATCAGTTTTCCAGAGAAACTGTGGATACCCTATGCCTGGAAGTGTTCAAGGCCAGGTTGGACGTGTCTTGGAGCAACCTGGAATAGTGGGAGGTGTCCCTGCCCATGGCTGGGGGTGGGAACTGGATGATCTTTCACATGTTTCCCAACCCAAAATATTCTGTGATTCCATGAAGGGTTTGATCAAGTCAATATGTGACTGAAGACAGAAACCTGTGTCTGGTCCCAGTGTATCAGTTCTCAAGGGGGAGTCACTAGGGAAAAAGCCGTGAAGGTCCGTAGTGTAAGAGGCCACTAAATATATTCCAGCACAAAGCTGACAACAGCTAGGGCCACATGTGAGATGCCTCTGGAATCCTAGCAGGGTCGATTTATCTTGGTGTTAGGCCTAATATACTTAAAAGCCCTTTATAAATAACCCAGGACCTTTTGCACTTGCTGTTTTACAGACTTGCTTTGTTTATTTGACTGGTTGAGCTGGGCCTGTAATTTTTAATGAAAATAAACTCCTTGTCAAGGACCTTTTCCTTTTGGGACCTTCCAAAGGACACATAGAGCAATTCTGTGCTTCTTCCCTGCCTCCCAGCAGTCCCATTAGTTTTTATCTCTTTGGCTTAGGAAAGGCAAGGCCTGGGGAAAGGTTAACTGAGCCCCTGTGGGTTGTGTTTCTTCAGGCCCTCAAAGCTGAATCATAAAAATCATAGAATCACAGAAAGGTTTGGGTTGGAAGGGACCTTAAAGACCATCCAGTTCCCTGCCATGGACAGAGACACCTTCCACTATCCCAGGTTGCTCCAAGGCCCATCCAACCTGGCCTTGAACACTTCCAGGGACGGGGCAGCCACAGCTTCTCTGAGCAAGGAGTCTTCTAATTTGGGGTTTGGTTTTTCTGAGTGGTAGGCACTCAACATGCAAGTAGAGCTCAAGTTCACCCCAAAGGTTCAAGAGGCATCCACAGAGGAGGGTGGGTGAGAGGCAGACAGGAGTCCTGGGTCATGGTTTGGAGAGGGGGTGGGAGGGTAAATCCCATCTGTCCCCTTGTTACTTCGTCTTCCCCCGGGGACTTTGGGCTGCAGAGTCACCACGGCCTGAGCTGTCACCACAAGGCTGGGGGAGGAAAAAGGGGCAGTGGACAGCTTTGTTCTGTGAAGAGAGGGGTAGAGAGCTGCCTCCTGCCCTGCCCTTACAACTGTGGTCGCCACATCTCATGGGCATTGTGCCAAGAGAAGGGTAACAGAATCATGGAATCGCAGGATATCCTGAGTTGGAAGGGACCCACAAGGATCATCGAGCCCAACTCCTGGCCCAGCACAGGACACTCCAACAATCCCACTCTGTGCCTGAGAGCATTGTCCAAATGCATCTTGAGCTCTGCCACAGTTGGTGCTGTGACCACTGCCCTGGGGAGCTGTTCCAGTGCCCCACCACCCTCTGGGTGAAGAAACTTTTCCTGATACCCAACCTAAACCTCCCCTGACACAGCTCCAGCCATTCCCTCGGGTCTTGTCACTGGTCACCAGACAGAAGAAATCAGCTGATAGGAGGAACTATATTTGCTACATCTTCATTTATCACTGTTTTTCTCTTCTGCCGTCTGAACTTCAGGTATTCTCCATTTGGGATGAGTTGGTTCATTTCTTTGCTATACAGCTGTTTTCCCCCTGTACTTTGCTTATCTCTGGCACCAGCATTTCTCTTCTAACAGATCCCTAGGGTCAGCAGAGGGAGCGCAAGAGCAAGGAAAAGAGAAATGCACACACTGACTGTAAGGGGGTTTGATCTGAGGTGCTCCACGAGCCTGGCTCAGGGATGAATGAGCCCTCTGGAGAAGAAACTCTTCTGGCCACCTGCTGAGTGAGTCCTTCCGCATTTTCACACAACAAAAGGGACATCAGACGTTCTCAGTAATCTTTCTTCTCCTGGTGGATATGAGAAAATCTCCTGATTATATTACAGCAGCAGCACAAAAAAGCAGATCAAGTAAGTGTGAACTTAGGATCCAGATTAAAAGATTTGCATACAGGTAATTTAGAAATTAACAACACTCACACACAAACACACATAGAAAAAAAGCAGAAACTTGTGAAAATCATCCAGTCAGCTACTATTTCACCATTCCAGAGAGAACAAAGGGGATGAAGGGCTTTGTGCTAGCCAGCAACGTGACTCGGTGACCCTTGGTTTGGCAATGACAAATGTTGTCTTTGTTATCCAAAAAATCCAAGGTCCTCACATTTAGCACATTGCACAAGGTTGCATTTAAGCGCCACTGAGGCCAAGGAGATTTGAGCACACAGCTGAGAGTGCTCTGCTGAACCACAGCCCCAGCCCGTAAATATTTGTTAACTCAGCCCAAGAACACGGGGAACACAAATCTTATGGATCCAATGAGTGGCTGGTGTAGCAGTCAAGGCACTCAACCCTTTCTCTCATGTAACAAAAACAGAAAAAAAAAAAGTACTTAACTATTCAAATATCTGCTCTTCATTAATCTTTTCCCAGTAATTATTAGCCCAATAAGCAAGCACATCATATGGCTGCCTATAAACACAAGACATTATTGCCCATTCCATTTGCATTGGAAAAAAAGCAGAGAAAATCTCCCCGAAGCATTTAAACTGTGTAATTAAGATAAAGGCCAAAAAATCAAAGGCCTTTTCTCACATCTATCTACCTCACCGTGTGTTGGGACCATTTTTTCAGTGTCAGCTCCCCAAATAATGGCACAGTAGTAATGAGTACAAATGACATAAAGGAAAAAAAAGGGTGCTTAGATATTTTGCTGAATTTGGGGGTGCACCCAGCCTATGCTGTGTCTGATCCCGGGGGGGAAGCCACTTTCTGTACATTATTACTGAGAAATGCCCACCAGGAGACAGCTCCTAACTCCCCAACCTCTGCACTCCCTGAGGAACACTTTAACTGGGACACACTGAATGTCCAAGGTGAGCTGTGTGGCTTCAGTCAAAGTAAGGTGTTCTCAAGATGCTGTGGTTCTCCTCTTGGAAAACCTCTGGAAGAGCACTCTCCCTGGTGCACCATCCTAGGATCACTGATCTGGAGGCTGCTGGGCTTCTTAAAAGCCAGGATCCAGGAGTAATTTCTTGGGCTGGCCCTGGCAGAGTTCATTCACAAAGGGTTGGGTCCAGCTGCTCCAAGCAGTGCAGTTATTTCACGAACAGTCTCCTGTAACTATTGTGACACCAACATCCCTTGCTGTGCACAGGCTCTGCCCACCAGCCCCAGGGAATCTGCTCCCCTGCAGGCTGCAAAAGACCCTTCTGCAGAGCAGAGCCCAGGGAGCAGCAGACCTATGCCCACAGAAGCTTCCTACCCTCGTGCACGGCACCATCTGGAACAATGACACCCTGGGGCTGTTTTTCTGACACCAGTAGGTTTTCCAGCACCAGTTTGCTGTGAATGGCTGCAATTCTCCCAGAGCCTGGAGCAGCAGGGGAGAAACACTGAGAAATACTCATTGCAAACCTGCTGTGGGTGCTGGACCACCTACAGCAGAAAGCTGAGAGCCCTGGAGTGTCAGGGGCTGGAAAAGGCCTTGGCCATCCAGATGGGGAGGGCTCTTGGCTTCATTTTTATGTGTCCCTTCCTTCTGTTGTGTCCCAGAGCCGTGGTGCTGGGAGGTTTGGGTAACCCCATTGGGGGCATCCACCTGAGCCAGGAAGGCAGGAGATGTGGAGGAGCCTTGTGACATTCCTGAGTCCAGGTGACCAGCCGTGGCCCATCCCTGACATCCTCAAGCCATGAGAGTTGTTACTCCCACTCTGAGGACCAGATCTGTTTTACCACTCTCACATTTCCTGACAGCACAGGGTGGTGGAGGTTATCAACAATGATTGCTTGATGCCTTTAATTGGCCTGCAGTTAATTATACAATATTTCTTTATAAAGAAACTCCTGAAAGAGAGCTGCCAGCATGGCTGATGCCCTTGTCATTCACATTGCCTGCCTGGGGGATGGCCAGGTTGGCCTTGTTCAAGTGTTTTAGGCTTGGCTCTGGAACAGTCCACTCCAGCTGGAGTTGCAAAGACCTGCTCCCAGGTGCTCTCTTTTGCTCTATTTAGTCTGTTTTATTCTATTTAGCCTTTTATTTTTCCCCACTGTTTTCTCCAGGGAGGTTAGTGAGGAGGAAAGGAGAAGTGAGTTTGCCTTGTCATGAGTTACATCCCTTCTACCTCCTTCTCTCCTCTCAGGCCATGGAGTTTGCCTTGGGATCCTGCCCTGGTTGTCCCATGTGGGGAAGCCCAGGGTGTGATGGTGCTGCAGGGCTCCTGGAGAGGTCATTGGTCCCCCACGTGTGGCTGGGTCAGTGCTGGGCTGGGCTGAGAACAGCTGGGCTGAGAACAGCTGGGCTGAGAACAGCTGGGCCTGCAGCTCTCCCACCCCAGCCCCGTGTCCCAGCCAACCCCAGTGTGCCCCTGCCCCCCACAGTCAAGTGAAACTGGGCTCCAAGAAGGAGTCAGGCTGCTCCAAAGTAGAATTGATTTACCAGCAGATCAGTGGTTATTTGAGGCTGCACCCCAAGCCTCCAGCCTTTGCTGTCTCTGCATTCATGGCCTCATGTCCTGCCTCTTCCTTCAACCCACAGTGGTGTTTTCCTCCCCGGACTGGTGGCAGGATCTGAGATGCCTCCACAAGGAACGAGGTGTTCCCAAATGTAACTGAGCATCAACCATGAAGCCACATCCTGCAGCTCCTCCTTCCCAATCCAGCATTTATCCCACCCTGACCTAACCCCAAACCTGAGGCTTCCATCTTCCTACATCCTCTCTCACTTATTATTACAGCCAAGCCTGGTGCCATGGAAAATGCACCATAAACCAAAGCACAACTGTACAAGGCTGTGCAGAAACCCCACAGTGAGGTGCACCCTTTCTTTTCAGGGATCAGAGCTGAGAAATGGTCGTGAGCTTTCTTTTCCCTCAGAGGGGATGAATCCACAGCTTGTCCACCCTGGACAGCAGCAGGGCTGGGCTCAGAGCAGTTTGTGTAGATCTGCAGAGGGGACATTGTTCTCCGTCACCCCCGGGGCTGGCAGTCCCCAAAAACATGACAGTCCAGTGGTGGTTTATGGTCTCCCCAAAGTGCCAGTGACAGAGAAGGGTTGCAAGACCCCAGGGAAGGCTTTGCAAACCCAGCAGGGATGCTCTTGGCACAGCAAAGTGCTTTGACACCACAGCCCAGCTTTTTTCCCTTGTTTTCCTAAAGAAGCAAGATTTATGTGAGTAATCCAGGCAGTTTCAACCCAAATGATGCTGAATGGAAAAGCCCTCAAGGAGATTTTGTTCCCTCCAGATTTGTAGGGGAAAAGCAGCCCCTGCCTTTGGAACTGTGGCACCGAGGGGGCCCTCCCTGTGCTTGACAGGATGGAGGACAGAGAATCACTAGTGAAAAAGGGGGCTGAGCTGTGCCTCTCCATCCTGAAGGATGTGCCTGAGGGACACAGTGCCATCCAGAGGGACCTGGACAAGCTCGGGAAGTGGGCCCATGGGAATCACATGAGGTTCAACAAAGCCAAGTGCTGGTGCTGCAGCTGGGTCGGGGCAATGCCTGTTATCAACCCAGGTACAAGGGAGACGTGGACCTGCTGAAGTGGGTCTGGAGGAGGGCCATGAAAAAGATCAGAGGAATGGAGCACCTCTGTTCTGGAGACAGCCTGGGACAGCTGGGGCTGTTCAGCCCAGAGATGAGAAGGCTCCAGGAAGACCTTTTCAGTGCCTAAAGGGGCATATAAGAAAGATGAGAACAGACTTTTTAGCATGGTCTGTAGTGATGGTTCAAGGGTCAATGGCTTTAAACTGAAAGATGGTCAATTTAGATTTGATATTAGAAAGAAGTTTTTTACAGTGAAGGTAGTAAAACACTGGCACAGGTTGCCCAGAGAGTTGGTGGATGCCCCATTCTTGGAAACATTCAAGACCGGGTTGGATGGGGCTCTGAGCAACCTGGTTTAGTGGGGGCTGGACTAGATGACCTTTTAAGGTCCCTTCCAACCCAACCCATTTTATGATTCAATGATCCATGGAAGCCCTTCTACCATCTGCCTCTACCCAGCCTCCATGCAGGCATCCTCATCCATAGCACACTGGCTTTTAAAGCCCCTCCCAGTCTCCTGTGCCAGGCTGGATCGAGGCTTACGGAGAGGTGGATGCTGGGCACCACCTCTCTTGGCTGTTCCCAGCAGAACACTGACTCCCATAAATCCTCTTTGCAACTGCAACAGCCTGTTTTTTGGGAGGGGACACTGACACTGGAGTAAACCACGGGACCAGGTGGTTTTTCACCCAAGCTGTCTCCCAAACCAAAGTGGCACAGCAAGTCTGTGCTGGACAATGCGGCTGAACCTCTCCATGGTCTAACAGGGGAGAGCTCATGGCATTTCCTCCCACCTTCAGCAGGACAGGGAGGCCGGGACAACCTCTGCTTCCCGACAGGAGGACACAAAGAAAATGCTCCATTCGTTAGGGTTCGTTCCCCATCCGGGGGCGATGGCTTACAGCCATCAGTCGATGATGGGACCAGGCAAGCCCGGCCATGTGTGATGGGAGGAGGAGAATTGAAAGGGTAGGACGCTTGGATTCATCCTGCCGGGTTGTCATCTGCCCCCTGGATTTATCACCCGGCTCTAATGAGAGGCAGCCGGCTCTGTGTGATGTGGACAAGCCCCGGCTCCGCGCTCGCAGGCGGGGAGGGCAGGGCTTGCCACGTCCTGGCAAAGGGCTCTCGGATGCTCCCGCTCAGCTCGTGTCCTCAGGAGCTCTCGGGCTGAGCCGGGGGGTGCTGGGGAAATGTGAAGGGCAGCAAAAGCGAGACAGGCTCTGCTGGGGCAAGCACAGCCCTGAGCCAAGCTTTTCTTCTGGCAGCCGACCCCAGGCATTCACAGGGGGATTATTTTTTCTTTCTTCTTTTTTTTTTTTTTTTCCCTCCTGAAGTGTCTTGTATGGGCCCTGGAGGGGAGAAGATTATTTAAACCTGACGTGTCCCCTCTGGTCCTTCTGATGTTGCCAACCCCGCAAGGCTGCGGATGCTTTCCCACCTTCCCTCACTGCTCCGTCTGCCAGGAGCTGCGGATCCCACCCTGCGCTGAGCCAACCCCCAGGCCCTCCTTGGCTGGAGGAAGAGGAAGCCGCCCACATCACCCCGAGAATCCCCCCATTGTCTTCCTCACTCCTGGGAAGCCCCAATGACAAAGCCAGGGCTGCGACCGAGCCGCAGCAGGGAGGGGAGGAATCTCGGACAGGATGCAAGGAGCGGGAAGGACCCGCAGCGCGGGTTTGGTTTGGCAGCCCTGTTCAGACAATAAAAGGTCAGGCTGCAGAGAAGCTTGTTTTGTTGGGTTTTTTTTTCAATTTCCCTGGCTTTTGTTCAAGGCTGTGTCCTCAAGGACGGGGATTCTCTACGCCGGTGGCAGGCTGAGAGCACGGGTGGGCGGCTGGGTCTTTGTCTGGCGGGGTTTTTAGTGTGCAAATGATTTCGCTGGAGCACAGGCTGCGAGAGGAGGAGGCTGGGCTGGGCGTGAGCTCAGGGCGAGGAGGTGAAACTCTGCACCAGGATTTGGTTTGGTTCAATATCTGAAGTATCTTCTTTTTCACACTAAAGTTTTAGAGGTTTCCAGGGGACCCTGAGGATCAGGAATTGAAGCACATGCTATAGAGGAAGCTGCACATGTGGAACAAAATGGGGGCAAACAGCCCCAAGCAGAGCCTGAGATGAGGCAACAGGAGGGTCTGTATGGAAATGGTCATGCAGGGTTTGACAATGTGGTCTCAGCAGATCAGCTGCTTCACATTTGATTTTGGGTAGGATTTGAGGTTTTAGAATTGGTGCTGCTGCTTCCTAATCTTTTCAGGGCAGGGACAGTTTCCTAAAGCTGTTCATCCTAAAGCTGTGCACCCTCCACTGAATCACCATCCCTGGAAGTGTTCAAAAGACACTTCGATGTGGCCCTTGGGGACGTGTGGTGAACATGGTGGTGCTGGGTTAATGCTTGGACTCAGAGATCTTAGAGGTTTTTTTCCAACCTTTATGATTCTATAATCACACCCAGCCTGAACCCTGCTGTCCCATAGCCCGAGGGTCAAAGACCACACACAAAGAGGTTTGCAGGGTCACTGTGGCTGTGCCTCTCCTCCAGCTCAGGGAGGTGAGTTCAGGTCTCACCTGGTGTATCCTGCCAGGCTCCACAGAACTATCTCCTCTCCTTGGCCACTGTGCAAAGAGACACAATGAACCCTCATGAGTCTAGAGACTGCCATAATATCTGTCTTCTATCTGAGTTTCATACAAACTTCAGGACAAAGTTAGGAAACCGGTTCTTGGATGTGGAACAGCTGCCTCAGGCTCAACCCAAGCAAGCCTGGAGCTCAGATCCTTGGAAAATGCAAAGGCCTTGATGCATGGGCCAACATCTCCTGGTCTCTGGTACCAGTGCTAACGTGGTGCTAAGCCTCAGGAGCCTGCTGAGCAGCAAAACTGCCTTCGTGGGCCAGACGTGTCTAGGGGTGGTGTCAGGCTGGTAATAACAACAGGCTGATTGTTAATAAAAACAGTCTGATCTAGAATCTGATGCACGAAAGCATAAATAACAGAAATATAAAATATGCCAGTCAACGTGGTTTTCTGGAACAGGGGTCTTGTTGTACCAGCTTGATGTCGTTCTTTTAGGTCGTAAGGTTGGCCCATAAACATAACTGCGTATGCAACGTGCTTGTAAAATACTAGATTTGTACAGTGGGGTGTTCCAGTGGGGGGAAAAAGCACCACACATCAGTAGAGCACGTGTTAAATGAGCTAAGAGTTGGCTGTCTGACAGATCTCAAAAAGTGGTGATCAGTGGGCAATCACCAGGGCCTGGATCTGTTTCTTCAGTGGAAAATCCTTGGCCCAAAGCTGTGCAGTCTTTCCCTCCAGTGAGCTGGGAATAAATGTGACATTGCTCCTGAAGAAGCTGTGAGGGAAGAAAAATGGGGTGGAAAAGAGCAAACATCCACAGGGACTGGTCAGTCCTTCTCAGTATGAAGCCATTTCATAGAATCATAGAATCATTAAGGTTGATTCTCTGCATCAAGTCCAACACCACCATGTTCACCACTAAACTGTGTCCACAAGTGCCACATCTACATGCCTTTTAAATACCTCCAGGGGTGGTGACTCCTCAGCTTCCCTGGGTGGCCTGTTCCAGTGCTTGATCACCCTTTCTGAAAAGAAATTTTTCCTGATATCCAATCAAAACCTCCCCAGGTGCAACTCGAGGCCATTTCCTCTTGTTCTGTCATTTTTAACTTGGGAGAAGAGACCAATCCCCACCTGGCTCCAACCTCCTCCTTTCCTCCAGGCCCCAGCTCCCTCAGCCACTCCTCACCAGAGTTGTTCTCCAGACCCTTCCTCAGCCCTGCTGCCCTTCCCTGGACATGCTCCAGCGCCTCCATTTCCATGCAGACCTCAGTCTATCCAGCTGGAAAGCACCCCAATGGTGGATTGAGGGATCAAAATGTGAGGGGCTGCAGCTCAGCCTCTTCAGGACATGATGGATCATGTGGCAAAAGCTGATGGAGCCAGAGACATCTCTTTGCAGGGCTTTGAGTGTGGTAAATCTGCATGTCATGATAGAAACACTCTCAAGAGAAAACAGAAGACAGGTTGAGTTGTGGGTGCATGTAGGGAAGTGATTTAGCTGCTTTAGATGAGTCTGAAATCCACAGCTGATGAGTTGTGGATGTTGAAATCCTCTGACAAGCTGTGGCTGCCCCATCCCTGGAAGTGTCCAAGGCCAGGCTGGACAGGGCTTGGAGCAGCCTGGGATAGTGGGAGATGTCCCTACCTATGGCTGGGGGTTGGAACTGGATGGTCTTTGAGACCCCTTCCAAGGCAAATCCTTCTGTGATCCCAGGATTCTGTGAAACTGAGTACAATCACACTTCAGAGAGCACACTGAACTGTCTGTGGGTGGAGCAGGCAGCCTGGACATAATTCCCTCTGCAGCCATGGACATTTTAACCATAACAGACGGAGCTGGAGGAGACAGGTGCAGTGTCAGGAGAAGGTACATGCCCCAAGGGGAGTATCTCTCTGGAATCTCCTTCAGTGACCCAATTTTGCACCCTATGAGCTGTAAGGCACTCTCTTCTCTGGGATCATCATATGACTACAGGATGATTCAGGCTGGAAGGAGGTCTCCTGCTCAAAGCAGGGCAGTTATGGGGGTCAGCCCAGTTGCTCACAGCTTTACCCTGAAATATTCCCAGAATGGAGACTGGATAGAACAAACTGAGGAACTGCAAACAGAAAGACGAGACTTCTCTTCCCAGCTGTGTCACTTGGCTGCAGCTGGGGTGGTTACAGCCGTGTCTCTCTGCCTTACCCAGCTGTGTTGTCTCACTCAACCTGGCAGATTTGCAACGCAGACAGAGCCCCGAGATGGTATTTGGCAGCTCCAGGTGAGTTTTGATGATAAGCCCTTTATCACAGCCCTTGTTTTGAGTGTTGAGCACCCATCCGTGAAACCCGAGTGCCTTGAACTGGGCCCCCCAAAACCAGCCCGGCCGTCCTTGCCAGTCACCCACGGCTGCCTGAGCGCTGCAAAACAAGGCGGCGTTGTTTGCTTTAAAGATCAAAGCTCATTTAAATGCATTGCTTCTCCCTGTCTCCACCTGATATCCAGACGAGATGCCCTGGCTTAGGTGAGTCAGTCCCTGGCTGAAGTCAGCCGCAGTTATCTCTGCGAGGCGGAGGCAGCTCTTGCGTCGTCCTTCTGCCAGCGCCGGCCCGCCAGGTCTCTCTAATCACCTCCGCCCCCGGTCCTTGGCCCGAGCCCCGGCTTGGCCGTGGCACGTCCCTGGAGGCTGCCCGGTGCCCGGGTGCTGTGGGAGAGCGGCGCTGCCTCCGCTGCTCTGCGAGCCCCAAGGGAGATGTTGCAACAGAAACCAGCACCTGCAGCCGGGGAAGGGCATTTTCACAGCCACTGCTCCTGCACGGAGCTCCCCGGCTGCGTGCGGCACATTCAGCTCTCCGGTGGGATGCGGGAGAGGCTGACAGTTGAGTTTTTCCCCCCCCTTTTTTTTTTTTTTGAGGATGAGCTGACAAAACTCCAGGTGGCTGTTTGGCAGTCACGCTTTTCTCCTCGGCTGCTGACGCCGACAGCGAGTGACTCAGCCCTTTCCAGGCTCCCCGCAAGCCTCTTCTCCTGCTGCCACTCAAATGTTCTTTCTCTCCGATGGCTAAAACAAATTCTGCCCCGAGGTCCTGCCCGGCGAGCGGCTCAGGCAGGGCAGCACCGCTCCTTGCTGTGGTCATGGCACGGAGCAGGCATTTGCAGGATCCCCTTTCTGAACCGGGGGGGGATTGTCGTGTGAGCCTGGGCAAAGAGCTTCTCCTTCCCCTCCTTGTTCTGTTCCCAGCAAAAGCTCCCAGGGCAAAACCCACCCCTGGTGATCCGCGTTCCTGTACCTTTGCCAAGCAGTGCCTAATTCCCCACTTGACTTTTCAGCTATATTTGTTGCAAACATTTTAATTTTCTTCCCAACCCAAGAGCTGCCCTACATTTCCATCCCTATGAGCATGGGAGTTTCCAGATACTGCAGCACAAGCAGGGCAGCACCTCCCACCCTCCAGCACCTTGTGCCCAGACCCGCGGGGTCCGCCAGGTCCTGGGGGGAGGTGAGACCTTTGCCCCCGCACAGCTGATGGTTCAAGACTCCCTAGGCATAGACGGAAGCTGGGAGACCCTTTTAGGCAGCAGGATGTCCTCAGGTGGAGGTGTTGCAAAAGGGCTGATCCCAAGCAGAAAGATGGGGTCAGTGATGAGAGCTGTACTGTGCCCGGGAAGAGCCAGTGTTGGCCATGGCAGCCAGCAGCAGTCCAAAATAATCAAAGGAAGGTTTCATCATGGTTCAGAATGTACCAAGGCAGCCCTCAGAAAACAGTTTTTAATCCAGCCTTATGAGGCTGGACTGCGGCTGGTCTAGACTTTACTGAAGACCCTGCAAGCTTTGCCTCCTTGCTCTGCAGAGATCTGGCTTGCTAAGGTGGGTTAGGAACGTGGACAGGGAGAGCTGTGAGCCATGGGGGTCATCTGCCAAGGCTTTGGGTGTCTCCAGCATGGATGTGTCTGTGTGAGCTGAGAGTTCTGGGGGTCCCTCTGTGGTGGTGGAGCTCTGAAAGGAGTGTCCATGACAGTCTGAGATCAGTCCCTCCTGAATCAACAGTGTTGTCCCTTGATCCCTGATGACTGGAAAGGGAGTCAGGGATGAGACCAAGCTGTGGACATCTGCCTTGAGCTGGGGGAGGATCTCACTGATTTTGTTGTTGGCAGGACTGAATGCACTGCAATATGGGGCTGTGATGGGGCTTGCAGGTACCAACATCCTCTGCTGAGAATGGTTTAAGGCACTGTGGAGCATGGCACCAGTTGGGAAGAGATCAGAGAACCACAGAATAAAATCATAGAATGGTTTGAGTTGGAAGGGACCTTAAAGATCATCCAGTTCTACCCCTGCCCCCACCATGGGCAGGGACACCTTCCACCTGACCAGGCTGCTCCAAGCCCTGTCCAAGCTGGCCTTGAACATTTCCAGGGATGGGGCATCCACAGCTTTTCTGGGCAGATCCCTGTGAGTGGCCAACTTAGGCTTTTCCAGAACCCCCCAATTTAATGAACTTTCATAGTACTCCTCTTAGGGAGGACAGGAACTCGTGCATGGAGTGGCAGCAGCCTGACATGGAGAGCTGGGATCTGGCCTGCAGAGGGGTGCACGTTTTTGGGTGACGGAGAGCAAGGAGGAATGCAGCAGGTAGGAGACAGCATGTACAGGTAGGAGACAGCATGTACAGGCAGGAGCATGGGTGGGTGTTTCTCCAGCGCACACGCCGTGTTCAGCAGTCCCCCGGCCCTCCTGCTTGAGAGGAGAGGCAGCAATTAGGCTGATTGAAGGCCCAGTTGCTTCTTGCACAAGGAGGAGGCAGTGCCCCTTGCAGCTGCGGTTCAAAGCCTGCAGGAGATAAGGATCTGCCGTGTCGAGCGCTTGGGAAGTGCTGGGGGAATCCAAGGACAGCTCTGGCCATGCCACCCTGCTTCACCTCTACCTTCTTCCAAGCTGGCATCTGGCTCAAAAGCCTTCCCAAGCCTAGAGCAGCACAAGGGGAGTTTCCTCCTCCCTCTTCCACGCAACCCCATGTAATTACTTGGGAGCTCTCACAATTTCGGGTCAGCTTTCCTTGCTTACCAGCCTGTTTATGCAAGCTCCAACTCCTCAGCCTCCACGGAGACTCTTGTCTGCCTTCATTGGTCATGGGGAGCAGAGTTAAAAACCTGACTGATTTCACGAGCAGATTAGGTGGGGTGTGTGTAATGTGTCCTCTGGGTGTATTCCAGGGTGTCCAACCAAGGTTAGACCATTCTCCACTGGATATAAAATCATGGAATGGTTTGGGTTGGAAGGGACCTTCAAGATCACAGAGTTCCAACTGCCCCACCATGGCCAGGGACACCTTCCCCTAGATCAGGCTGCTCCAAGCCCCATCCAACCTGGCCTTGGACACTTCCAGGGATGGGGCAGCCGCAGTTTCTCTGGGCAACCTGTGCCAGGGCCTCACCACCCTCCCAGGGAGGAATTTCTTCCTAATACCTAACCTAAACCCACCCTCTGTCAGTTTGAAGCCATTCCCTCTTGTCCCGTCACTCCAGGCCCTTGCAAAAGTCTCTCTCCAGTTCTCTTGTAGCACTGGAAGGTGCTCTAAGGTCTTCCTGAAGCCCTCTCTTCTCCAGCCGGAACAAACTCCCCCATACACTTCCACCCTTGGCCAGAGTTCAGCTCTGCCTTTGCCTCCCACATCCTGATAACTCCCATTAGCAGCACCAGGCACACGGGGATGTACAAAACAGTGAACGCTTTTTATTTCGCTGCTGGAGTGTAACCACCGTAATTTCATAAAACTCAAAAAACCAAAAAAAAAGTGATTACCGAAGGCATACATTTTTTTTTCCTTTTTACACAAGACGTTAAGTAAACAGACAAGTTTCTTTTTAAAAAGGTTATAAAGTGTCAAGATCCTATACCTCATCTGCATATTCAAAGTGATGCCGTCTGATACAAAAAGCATTGGGTACAATAATTTAGCTATGGCTCAGACCAAAAAAAAAAAAAAACCAACCAAAAAAAACCCCAACAACAACAAAAAAAAGAGTCATCTGGGCTTAATCTACACACTACTATGGTCGCCCAGGGGGTTAAAAAGGAAAATATGCAGTTCTTTGTTGCACAGAAAGGAACAGCAGGGAAGTGGAGAGTTCATTGGGAGATCATCGTCTGAAGGGAAGCGGAGGAACGCCCCCTCCCCGGGAATGTCTGCAAGAGCCCGGCCCAGGACCCCGCCTCTGCATCAAGAAACTAGCCACATTTGTCTCCCACCAGACAGAATCCCATCCAAACCCACCCGCCAAGCTGCACCTACCCAGTGTGCTGGCAGCAAATAAGATACAAGACCTTGGAAACTGCATGGAAGTCACGAATCTCCCTGTGCGCTTTCCCACTGGGACTAATAAAAACCAAACAAACCCAACGAAAAAAATAAAAAAGGAAACGACTCGTTCTATTGTGGATAGAGCCAGACTTTGCTTTCTCGGGAAATCTGTTCCTCATAAACCTCTGAAGCTCCCAGCCCAAGCACCGCAGTGTCAGCCTTACTGCAAGGCTCATAATATGAATTTACAGATGCAAAGTCTTTAAATGTGTGTCACCAGAACTTTCTTAAATGAAGAGCTGGACATTTGTGACGGCCACATTTCCTGCCTTCCCACCATCCCACCCCCTCCATGTGCTCCATCTGACTGGAAAACAAACAACAGAAGGGATATTTGAGGGCATATGTGGGCTGTGTGCCACTGGTGAGAGGACACAGCTACAAATTCCTGCTCAGATTTATTCCCTCACATGAGGCTCAGCCAGGACTGACTCCTGGGTAAAGGCTACAGACTCTTGGTTTGATGGCTGGGGCATCTCTGCTTTGCCATCCCTTGGGTCTCCACAGTTCCTGCACCAGTTTGGAACCTTGTCCCTGCAAATTATGGAAGGATGGTGGCTTTCCACAGAGGGTGAGGGGTGGATAGGGGTGAGAAATTATAAAACCCAGTTTGAACCTTTGCTTCTGGAGGGAAGGGCAGGATGAGGGGGCTGGTTTGTAGCCAAAGCCATGTTCCCTGTGACATCTGCCAGGACTCAATGGAAACAACCAGAGCAGTAACAGCACTGGCAAATACATCAGATTTTTAAGGCTCTCCTTTCAGCATCTTGGCATTTGAGGTGAAATGAGGATTAGTGTACAAGAAGAGACCCCAAGAGCAGCCCAAACCATGAGCCCTTGGCTGCTTAGGTCTCGCTCTGGTGCTGTGACTACTGAGCTTCAACTTTCCCTCCTGCCCAACTGTCTCAAGACTTTTGAGCTCTTCTTTCAGATTTCTAACCCAAATCCCCCTTGGAAGACCCCTCAATTTCCCTAGCCTGGTGCTTCTGTAACCCTCTCTAGACCGAAACCTGGTACCTCAGAAGAAAGAGCCCAAGTCCATATCAAAAAAATCCCAAATATTTGGCAGTCCAACCCAGAGAAACTTTTGAATTCAGCCCTCCGTGCAAGACAGCAGCTCCTGGGCTGCCAAGGTGTCCTTTCCATTGAAGCAGCACATTTTGGGGTTAAGGGGGAGATATCCATGGGAAAAAAAAGGAAAAGGATCTAGGACAATTAAAGCAGCATGATTTAGTTTGTTTTTTGTTGGTTTTTTTTTGCAGTGACTCATAAACTGAGGAGGACCAAGATGCCACTCTGCCAGCCAGAGGCCCTCAGGATTTGGCCACACGGCCAGGTCAAGGACTGCTTTTATAAGAGAAGCTCCCTAATTTTAAGGTGATTGGGTTGATGCTACATAAAGCGAAGCCTGTCCCCCTCGTGTTCCCCCTAAACCAGCCCCCCAAGCTGAGGCCTGACTGAACTCTCGCTCAGGAGTGGCCAAAGGAGGCTGAATTCAAACCCCTCTGTCCCCAACCTGACTCCAACTCAAAGGCATCGTGGCTGAATCCCAGGACCTCCTGCCCTGGGCCACATTCCAGGTGATGCTGCCATGAGCATGGGTGAGGAAAACTCATCCTGCCAGGACAGAAACGTCTCCAAGCCTATAAAGCACCAGTTCCCACAAGGAAGGGCCTGGGATTGGGAGGTTTCCTGGCTAGCAGGGATTGAGGCTGTCACCACCACAATACTGAGCCACCTCCTATGTCCCTGGGGATGAAGCAGCACCTATTTTAGCAGCAGGAGGACAGACCCGAGCAGGAGGCGGATGGTGACCCACTCAGCAGGGTCAGGCCTTTTTATCAGCGCAATTCCACACTATTCCCAACCAACACAGACCCTTTGACCATTGCTGCCTTCTCCATGAGTCACAGGAACCAACAGCCTGGGGCAGGAGAAACTCGAGGGACTGAGGGCTGTCCCACAATGCAGAGGCTTGGAGAGGCCCGGGGTGTGTGGCATGACAACTCCAGGGCCACGTATGGAGGGTCCCCACCTCACTCAGCACCACAGCTTATCCCAAAGGATGGCCTTCCCTGCCCTGCAGTGGGGTTGGGCCCCATGGGGACAGAAGTGGTGCTGGAAACAGCTCCAAACATCTCCTCTGCCCACCCATGCGGTGGTACAAAGCAGTCCCCAGCCTTCTGCAGGTACTGACAGTGTCTAACCAGCCTTCCTCACCACCTGCCCCAAGGGATGAACCCCCTGAAGCTAACTTCTCTGGATATCTACATTTTGGAAGGCACACAAACCTTTGGAAACACCCACCACATGGCACTGAAGACATCTCCATCTGGGCAGCCTAAAACCCCAAGAGGTGGATGACCAGCCCTCCTTGTCCCAAAAACTGTGATCCTCTGCAGCTGAAGGGTGAGCAGCAGTCAGCTCAAAGGACACCTGGAGCATCCCCTGGGCCACACCTGGTGACAGTGGATGGCAGCCAGCTGTGACACAGTGCTGGGGATCAGTCTGGGGGACCATGGGTCACCTCCCGGGCTCTACTGGGCAGTGATGGGAGAAAGAAAGGCCAGAGGATGTGCGGAAGACAAAGAGGGTGCTTTTTAAAGTTTGTTTTTTTTTCCTTTAATTAGCAAATTTCTTTTTATCCTCGTTAAAAGAAAAAAAAAACCACCATCCCCACACCCCCTACGTGCCCACTGCTCCAGCTGCTGCAAGCGTTCAAAGGCAGAAAGTTGAGAGATGTTTAATGTCCCAGCTCAGGGGCAGCTCTGAGCCCACCCCACGAGGGCGTGTGCCGGGGGTGCCAGGCGCCTCAGTACAGATATGGAAAAGGCAGGTGCAAAATTGGGTGATGTGCTCTTGCCAGGAACACCCAAAATCCCCTAGGAAAGCTGCAGCCCAGCCCCTCGGCCAGCAAACGCAGTGGTGGAGGACATGGATGTGCCTTGAGAGGCACACTGTGTCCCCAGGGCACTGCAGCCAGAACTGGGGTTTGTGCCACAGCTCAGGGACGGGGACACGACAGCAGAGAGCCCACCACCCTGGGCACTGAATCTGGAAGCTGTAAATAAGAGCACCCAACACTTTGGGGGACCCCGTGCTGATCCAGCATCCCAGCAAAGCTGAGTGCCTCAAAGCCCTGCCGTGGTCCCCAAGGTTCCCAGTGGCTCTGCCTTTGCTGCAGCCAGCCCCCAATGAGCCCTATCTGCAGCATCCTGGCTGGCATCGAGGCAACAGGGAGGTGGTGAGGTGACAGAGGGGCCAGGAGAAAGGGAGTGGTGCTGGGGGTCTTAGCTCAGCCCTTGTCCTGGTCACAAGGCCAGCACTGAGCTAAGAGCCCTGTCACCTCTCCCTGCTATCACCACCTTCCCCCCGAGGCCACTGTGCCATCCCCACCTCCATCCCCGCTGCTGCAGCCCTTATATATGGGGAAGAGGTGGGGAAAGGTTTTTCTGGGGGTGCTCTGGCCCTTCTACACCCCATTCCTTCTCAGCTGGCACAGCCCTGCCTGCATCACCCCAAACCAAGCACCCTTTGCCCACCCCTCTCAGTGCAACGGGAGGGGAAGGGGGGAGGAGGATGGTGATGAAGAACGGTCGCACGAGCTCATTGCCTGCTAACATCAAGAGTCAGAGGGCAGTGCTGCCTTCCCTCCTCAGGGCTGCAGGAGACAGCAGCCCTTTTTGGGGATCCAGCAAGATGAGTGTGCTGTGAGTGCTGGAACACACTGGCGATGCTCCATGTCCCCAGCCCAGCCCTGGCAGAGGGGCAGCGTGGGGAGCACAGGGCTGGGTGAGGAGGTGAGGGGGTGGGATGTGTGCGAGTGCCCGGGGGTCTGTGCACGGATTTTGGCAAGAGGTCATTGAGGTTACATGATGCAGCATTTGTTCTTGTGGTTATGAGGGTCCTTAAATCGGAGTCTCTGCTTTGGTCGGTATTTTTCCAAGTACGTCAGCTGCTTGCTGTTGATGGCTCCTCTGCGCTTCCTGTGGGGACAGAGAAAGGCCAGAACAGTCAGAGGTGTGGCACGAGATCCCCCACACCCAATACCACCCCTGTCGGGGTGCTGAGCCCCGCTGCCTGGAGCAGGAAAGGATTTTGGAGGCTGAAGCCAGGTGCACCCTCCAGGGATGGAGACAGGCACTGACCCCAGCAGCTTTCCTCGCTCACCGTGGGAGTCCTAAGACATGGAGAGCGAGGAGGGAGGTGGGGCAGAGGTGGGGTGACTGCCAAAAGCCGCTCAGGGATGCTGCCCCAGCCTCCTGCAGCCCTGCTGCAAAGGCACAGCGTGCTCCATACCGACGCCTCATTTTCCCACTCCCAAAGGAGAGAAAACCAACCCCGGCATCACAAAAAAAACAAACCTCTGGGACAGGCCAGATCTCTCCCTTCCCTCAGAGAGGACTTTCTGCCCTGACATCAAAACACTGCTGCACTTACTGTCGGATGAACTGGATGGCATCTTCATACTTCATCCCACTCTCGATCAAGGCCAGCGCGACGAGGACGGGAGCGCTGAAAGCAAAAGCAGTGGCTGTCACTGCCCAGTCACACAGCCCAGAGGCTGATATCCATCATTTAAAGTTCAAGGAGAAGCTCAGGTAGCAGATCCCCCCCCATCAACACCTATTCCCACTAAGGTTTCACAAAACCCTGCTCAAAGAGGGACTGGGGAAATGAAGGAGGAGTGTGGTTCTCCCTCTTCTGCCTTCAGAGGGCTGGCACCTGGGATAAAACCCTGCTCAAAGCGGGGCTGGGGAAGGGAAGGAGGAGAGCTGCCATGGTTTTCCCTCTCCTGCATTCCTGAGGGGTGGCAGCTGGGGTGCTGGGCTCGGACTCACCGCCCCAGGCCAGCCACACAGTGCACGGCCACGCAGCAGCCGGGGTCCTCGCAGAACTTGGTCTTCAGCAAGTTGAGCCAATCTTCCACAATCTTGCTGGGAGGAGGCGCTCCATCATCAAATGGCCAATCCTGCAAGGTTGGCAAGAGAGAAACGCTGTCAAGACTCCAGGGAAAAACTCTCAGGCGTTGTTTTTTATTCAGGATGATGGCGTTTGGAGCCTCAGCAGTGGGGAGGTAGAAGAGTGCAAGGAACTGGGCATGGAGGGGGCTTTGCAGCATCATCCAGAATACAGGAATTGCCTGGCTGCTTTGGCTCAGGGTTTGAAGCCATACAAGTCTAGGTCTGCGGTCTTTCCACCTCCTATGGACGGGTTCAGCCTTCAGGAGCACCCACAGGACCTGCAACGTGGTCCCCACGACCTCCTGCCTCTGCAGACCAGGATGGCCTCACTGAGCTTTGGGGTGATGCAGTTCCCATCCTCCCCCCTGCCAGCTCCTGTCTAATTCCAGCACTTGGGAGCACATTGTAGGGCACTTGAGCAAAGGTGGCTTGAAGATGGTTGAAATCTCAGGGTTTGATGTGGTGCTGAAATTCAGCTTCCTGCAACACGTGGAAGGGAAGGGGAAAACACAAACCCAAAGGAATGGTCTGGGGACCCACTAACACAGCCCTAGAGAGAGTTAAATGGGGGGAGATCACCCTAAATGGGGCCATTTAAATACCATCCTTCAGGAAAGGCTATTAAGGGACAAAGAAAAAAAAAAAAATCCCATCTTCTTCTGAGCTTCATCCTCAAGTTGCAGGGGGTCAAAATTGGAACATAGTGAGGAAGGTGAACAAATGGGTTCTGCATTTGATACCCCTCAGCCCTGGGCTCAGTTACGAGGGTAAGTGTCCCAAAGTGGGGATTTCTCTCCCAAAACAGGTTTGTCAGGAGGAGCATGGCCACTGGCTATGCAGCAGTGGAAGAGAGGGACAGGCAGGGTAGCACCACTTGGAGAGGATGTGGCTTGGTGAGCCCTGAAGGGTGGGAGGCACCAGGCCCTAATCTTAGATTTTGAGGAGTGAGTCACTAAGCTGCTGTGCTGGAGTCATCCTTGGTGTGAGATGGCCAAATAAGCTGCTTCACTTCAGTGTTTGAACAGGTGGTGTGATTTCTGTTGGGATTTGATAGGAGAGGAGCAGGCTGGGCTTCAGGGTATTTGTAGTGCTTGAGGCCTGTGCCTGTCCTGCAAGGCCATCTCCTCCTGCAAGGCCACGTCCTCCCCACAGCCATGAGTGCAGGCCAGGGGCTCACACCGGGAGTGACACAGCACACCACAGAATCATCATGTGATGGAATGGCTTAGGTTGGAAGACACCTTCAAGTATCATCTATCCAAACCCCTGTCAAGGCAGGGACACCTTCCACAAGACCAGGCTGCTCCAAGCCCCGTCCAACCTGGCCTTGGACACTTCCAGGGATGGGGCAGCCACAGCTTGTCAGAGGATTTCAACATCCACAACTCATCAGCTGTGGATTTCAGACTCATCTAAAGCAGTTAAATCACTTCCCTACATGCACCCACAACTCAATCTGTCTTCTGTTTTCTCTTGAGAGTGTTTCTATCATGACATGCAGACCCAGCACTGCCAAGGCCACCACTAAACCATGTCCCCAAGTGCCACATCTACAGCTCTTTTAAATCCCTCTAGGGATGGTGACTCCACCACTTCCCTGGGCAGGCTGTTTCAATGC
This sequence comes from Pachycephala philippinensis, assembly GCA_013397055.1. NCBI lineage: Eukaryota > Metazoa > Chordata > Aves > Passeriformes > Pachycephala > Pachycephala philippinensis. Next base: position 172,303 of record VWZT01013848.1, on the reverse strand, counting down.
TTGACAACCCCATTTCAGCAAAGAAATTTTTTCTAATATCCCATCTAAACCTCCCCTGGAGGAACTGGAGGTCATTCNAACCCTCAGCTGCTCCTCATCAGACTTGTGCACCAAGATATATTTATATGTGGAATATATGTACCAAGATACATATAAAAAATATACCAAAAACATATATACCAAATATAAACATATACCATTATAGATATCTCTCTATATATATATATATCAAATATATATAGACATGTATTCAATATAATTATATAGAGATATTTCTGTATTGGCATAGATACATCTATGTATAGAAAACTAGGTTATAGATATCTCTGTGATTTACCTTATATAGTTTCTATATGGTTACAGAAACTTTGATATAGAAGCTATTTAGTTTCTATACAGTGTCTTAACATAGTTTCTCTATATGAAACTCCATATATAAAACATATCCTAGATATGTATCTCTCCACATAAGAGAGATATAAGAGATGTAAAGAGGTACATATATCCTAGATATAGAAAGTCAGACTGGAGGCTCCAGTTAGAAATGGGGCAAAAGGCAGAATTTGGTGTGAAAGTGAGCAGATATGATCTCCACCATACGGATTCTATACGTAGGATAGAGCTATCTTTCCAAGATACATCCTGTAGAGACACAGATTGCATCTATATCTAGAGACATCTGCATCTGGAGGATCTGTATCTAGAGAGCCACAGGATTATCCACCTATATCCCTGAGGATCTCAGATGCAGCCTTCTCTCTCTCCAGGATATACATTATACAGACACAGTTATATAAAGAGGTCCTACACACAGAGGACCACCCCAGGAGACACGAGGCACTTCCAAACCCTTCCCTAAATAATGAGCAGAGCCTCACTTCCCAGCTGGAGCTGAACTCCCTGGCAGGGCTATCGTGCCTGACATCATCTCCAATTACTTATCAGCCAAGATACAGCCCAGGCAGCTGCCTGCTCTGCTTTTCCCAGCTTGCTGCCTGCTCCCTTTCATCCCCCCAGCTGCACCAGCCGGCTGCTGGAAGAGCACAAAACCCTCACACCACCCCCCAGGATAAGATAACGCCGGGGGTAATGGGAACCACGCGCATCTTCCACGTGGGATCAGGCGCTCTCTCCCTGGATGTTTCAAAGCCTGAGCAACAGGCAGCGAAGGCAGCTGCCGACTCAGCCGGGTGAGTCACAGTTTCGGCTGCGTGGGCAGCGCTTCTCTTTTTAAAGCACCAGCCTCAGCTCAGCGCAGCTCAGCTGGGCTTCCAACTCTTCTCCTCGACGAGTGTGATGCTGTGCTGGGCTAGCAGGGTGTTTCACAGCCCCGAGGGATGAGATATTTAAGGGTGGTGTTGGGGCAGCTGCCCACCTACCATGACAGTGATGCCGTCCTTCTCCAGGGGGGTCTTGTCATAGGTCACTTCACACACTCGCACGACCGTGGTGGCACCGTATTTCTTCAGGTCCTGGGGAGGGAAGGAGAAGGAGGGGTCTGAACACAACCTGCCAGATGCACCCCAGTTAACCCCAACACATCCAAGCCCTGCTATGGCCACTTGAAGCAGTACAGACCCTAAAACAGTGCTGTACCCCATCTCTGAAACCTTGACCTGTGGTCCATCCAGCCTGGCAGGCAACATGAAACATGAAAATGGAAACATGAAATCCCAGGACACCCAGGCCACGTGGCCTTGTAGGATTTTTAACCAGCATCTTCGTGACTCCTCAGAGTCAGGGCCATTTATTTTTAAGCCCTGACAGCCACATCAGCAGGGATTTTACACCCCAGGCAAAGAAACATCCCTGAAATGGGTGCAAGTCCTCTGAAGGAGAAATTACTTGTGCCTGTTGAAGTCACACTCCAGATGCAGAAATGCATGGAGCCAGCTGAGGGGGAAGTCGTAGCACGCCCCACCAGCCGAGCTCAGCATCTCACAGATGGCTCAGGGGCTCCTTCTCCACCTCGCTGCTGTATCCCATCATCACTCCAACACGCTGCAGGCTCAGGCGTGGGACTTGGGATGTTTCCAGCATGGCTCATTGCCCGGTGTGAGGATTGCCCCCGGATTACGTGCCCAGTGCGCCGGCCTCGCCGGGCACCATGAGATCATCCCCGCCAATGATCCACCTCCTTTGTTCCCCATGTGCGCTCACCAGACCGTGGTGAGCCCCCCACATGCTCAGCAGCCCGGCCAAATTCTAAGAGGCTGGAGGAAAGGGGAATTTTTCTCTCTTCCCACTGGTGTGGTCCCCATTGCCTTGTGTGCAGTGTGCAGGGTATGGGGTGGCTGTCCCCAAATCACAGCCACTTTCCTGTCACCCTGAGGCAGTGGCACTCACACAGCTGCTGGCTCTTGCAACACCAAGCTCTCCAGCACCACCCAACACACTCTGGGCATTGGAAATACGCTGGGATATTTGGGATGAAAAGTTGTTATTGAGGTGCAGGGCAGTGCAGGGCAGGTTGTGTGCAACCATGTGCATCGCTCCAAAGCCCCGTGACATGATGTGGAGCTGGCAGGGGATGCAACGGGAAAGGGGACACTCTGCTCCACCTCTACTGTGCCCAAACATCACACTTGGGATCCTGAAAAACATCCCATCCCAAAAAGCTGGCAATGATTAGACCCACTGCCCCAGGATGCCACCAGGAGCTGTGGTATCAAAGGGGATGCCCTGCCCTCTCATCTACATCATCTTTTAGCCTCAAAAGATGCAACTGGAACTCCCCACTTCCAGCCTTCCCTCCTTACCTCCAAGAAGGTGCTGAGTGTGGCATTGGTGGGGTTGTGGGTGATGAGGAACCTCATGTTTTTGTAGCAGACCTCCACGGGTGCAGGGCGGTTCATCCGGGCCATGGTGGGACAGTGGGAGGGTGAGATGGTGCTGACAGTGGCGGGGGAAAAACCCAAGAAAAGTGTGGTGTGGAGGGGCAAAACAAAAAAAAACCAAACAAAAACCCAACAACCCCTCTGTGCTTCAAAAATAAAAACAAAACAGGATTGAGAACTCAATATACAGACGTTGTGCAAATAATCCCAACTCCTGGGAGCGTGCCGGCTTCCTTGACACACCACAAGCTCCCCGGGGAGGAAAAAAAAGCCNCCGGTGCCGCGCGCTCCCGGGCGCTCTAGAAAGGCCTCTGCATATGGGGGGTGGTGGTGGCGGGAGGGTGGCCCCCGTCACGTTACCCCATCGGGGTATGTGGAGTACTTGGGGGCGGCACGGGGGGCCGGGAGCCTACGGGGCGGCGTCGGCGGCGTCCGGCAGCGGTGCCTCGCTGGGGCGATCCATGCACGGGAGCCTTGAATGGTTGAGTCGGAGGGTCGGGGTGCTGGGCGAGACGAGGAGAGGCGGCCGGGGGCTGCTGCTTCACAGGGCGGGCTGCCGGGGGCTGCGGGGCTCACAGCTGCTGCTCAGCACCTCCATAAATCCCAGCGGAGAGCGAGGCTGCAGGGCAAGGAAAGGGAAACGCGGTGGTGAGAGTGTTCTCCTCCCCAAGGAAGCCCCTGCCCGGTGTGGGTGCCCCTGAAGGCACCATCACTTTCCACATCCCCTGCGAGCATCCCTGACCATCCTCATCTTCACAGGAGACCACGGATTAGAAAGCGAGGTGGTATTTAAAGCCAAAACTGAAATATCATCTGGAGAGCTGAAATGGCACTGGAAAGCCAGAGGGGATAGCTCACATTTCACCCGCAGAAGGGAAAAGCACATGGCAGGGAAGGCGTTGCTCCCATATGCCACCCAACATCTGCACCTGCTGGTGGATTTAAGCACCCAATCCACACCACCTGACCCCCCTGACACCCATCCAGACCCCCCAGACCTCACCTTTGTGTCCCCAAAAAGCACGTTGAGTATCTCCACCCCAAACGCACGCTGTGCCTGAAACCAGCTGCCGCTGCCGCTAATCGGCTGCATGCTCCTGGCGCTGGGCTCATGTCCACCAAACGCACCTCTAATGCTCTTAGGAGAACTAAGCCGCCTGCAAATGAGCTTTCTTGGGGAGGGGAGGCTGAGGAGGGGGTCGCGTGTGTGTGGTTTTGCCAGTGTTAGTGATGGATGTGTCTCCCTGCCTGCTCATCCACATTCCCACACCGCCACATCGTTCCCTGTAACAGACCCTGGCCCCTCAGCCCGCGGCATCTTTGCTTTCAAGGATGGCAGTGGGAAAAATTAAAAAATGGAATTAATTCCCATTGTGGAAATGCCCAAATCTACGAGATGATGGGCCCAGCGGGAAGGTGAGAGCTCTGTCAGCCCCACTCGGAGCTGAGGGAAATCCAGCTGGAGCCTCCCCACGTTGTTCCTCACTGGACTCTTGTTTTGAAACTGGTCCTTCCCCCAGGTCAGAGGCTGCTTAGTGCCTCGTGGCCAGAGCCTCAAAATAGACCATAAGCACATAAGTAACCCGAGCCAGGCCAGCAGGCACCCCCTTGCCTCTTCTCACAGCAGCCAGAAACTTTCCCCTCTGGATTGTTTCACCCTTATGGAGTGAGACAAGGTGGGAGCAGGGAGAGCTGAGCACTGAGCAGCTCGTCACAGCACCTGGGTGCTGACAACGGGCTCTTCCATGCCCCAGCATAATTTACAACCTGCTCAACAGCTCCTGCTTCTCCAGTGGTACCCAGGAATGGAGAAGTTAAATAGCAATGGGAAAAAAGGCAGATGAGGTGTCTGGGGAAGCAAAGCTGCTCCGCTGAAAGTGCCCAGTTTGCCTGCTAAAATCATGGACTTTTCCCATCAACCATGTCCCATCACTCACGACTTTTTTTTTCCCTATAGAAACCAGGGTAATGCTACCCCAGAGCCCTGCAAGGATGTTCTGCAAAGTTCAAACCTTGCCTGGGCTGCAGCGGATGAGTGAGACATTCAGGGGAGAAGACTTTCCAGTCCCCATTGAGAAAATCAGATTTTAGCAGCTGATGGAGGCTGGAAGCTTGGCTGAGGGATGGGAGTGAGGTGGGAGCTGCCTCTCGCAGCATTTTAGGTGTGATTCAGAGCAGCTCAGCCCACAGATCATGCTCAGTCCCCCAGGGTAGCTGACCCTCCCCACATGGACCACAGCAGCTGGAATTTTTGCTCACAGCTTGCAATGATCCTGCAAGATGGGCTGTGAAACCTGCCCTCCCCAGAGTGTTCACTGTGCTTCTCCAGTGATGATCCCACTCATCATTTTGTTTGTGGGATCTGCTTCTCCCCGAGGTGATCTCACCATGGCTGTCTAAGAACCAGTTTGGTATTTCTGGAGGGTAATTTTGGGCTGGTTTTGGCTATGTGGCTCCTACATGTCCAGCTGCTGATCTGCTGGCCAGCACAACCACAGAAAGAGCCAGCAACACAGTGAGTGAATACTTCCCAAGGAAAACGTGCTGGCAATCCCCTCAGCAAGGTTTACCTTTTTCATTGTAAGGGAAAGAGAGCTTAAAACCCTCCAAAGGGATGGGAGGTGGGAGGGATGGGCAGCCACAGCTGCCTGCTCAAAGGGAAGAGCTGACGCAAAGTAGGAATTGCCCCAAACCGTCCTCTTGCAAAGTCAGTTTCTCTGAAACAAAGGCCTTGAGGATCTTCTGCTTTTACTTTTTATGCCTTCCCTCTTCAGGCTTCCAGTGTGTTTAATGCCATCTGTCCCGATGATTTGACCTGATCCAAATAATCGATCTGATCGACGCACCAGCACCAGAGGTGCACATGGGAAAGCAGCAAAAAATGACTTTTCTCCCTCCAGACAACCTCATACCTCATTTTAACTGGCTGCCAGGGACATTAATACGAACTGTGCCCATGTTTACCCGTGTCCTGGATTAAATCCCACCCGCTGAGCAAGCCCGTGGGACTGGGAGCTGCTGCCAGCACCAATGCCTCCGCTGCCCCCTGTCATCATCCAACACACAGTTCATGCTCCATCGGCGCTCTGGATCCCGTACAATTTTTTATTGGTTTGGGTGTGCTCGCTGCCAGTAACGGAGGCTCAGTGGGAACCGCCTGCCTACGAGAACAGCGAGTGCTCCTTTCCCACAAGGTCTCCTCTCCAGTGGAAGCGTTTCAAGTATTTTGGCAATCATACGTCCCAGCAATTCAGCCCCGAAGCCCATAAATCCCTAATGGATATTCAATCACAAATCATCCCCAGCGTTTCAGGCCGCGATGCTGATCTCCATATTAAGCATGGCAGAACAATGTGGAAAAGGGAATTTCAGCTAATATTAATAACCTGCCAAGTGGAATATAAATCCTTCTGATTTGAGCGCCCTGGGGGATCAAGAGGAAGCATGTGAGGACACAGCGAGCAAACCCTGGATGAGGATGCTCAGCAATGCAGCACTGGCCTGTCAGGCTCAAACCCATCTTGGGGAAGGCCGATGAAAGGAGGTTGTAGCCAGGTGGGGGTTGGCCTCTTCTTCCACATAACAAAGCAACAGGACAAGATGAAATGGCCTCACATTGTGCCAGGGGAGATTTAGATCGGATATTAGGAAAAATTTCTCCACCGAAAGGGTGGTCAGGCATTGGAAAAGGCTGTCCAGGGAAGTGGTGGAATCATTATCCCTGGAAGGGTTCAAAAGAGGCATGGATGTGGCACACGGTTTAGTGATGGACCTGGCAGTGCTGGGTTAACAGCTGGACTCCATGATCTCAAGAGATTTTTTCCAGCCTTAGTGATTCTATGCTATATTTTTTCACCCCGACTGTGGAAATTTCTGCTTCTACCACAAGAATTTTGCAGCCAAGAGCCCACTGAGGATCCAGGATGAACACATACCTGTGTGGCAAGAGAGCAGTGAAGGATGCTGCTCTGGGGGATAGGGACCACTGAGCCATCATCTCTTTGTCTTATACCCCAAAGCTGAGGGGATCACAGAGCTCTCCAAAACATTCCTTTGCAGTGTGGCAACACCATTAGAAATACCTTGGCCTCATCCCAGCTGTCCAGGGACAGGGCCTGCAACAGAAGGATGAGGCTGATCTTCCTCACGGCAACTTGACGGAAAATAAAGGTCAGATCTTCTTCACCCAGTGAACGGAAGAGCCTGGCTGCAACGCTGAGCAGATGCCTGACCCGACGGCTGTGCTGCTGGTACCCGGCTAGCGGGACACAGATGGGGGAGTCAGGTTTTCCTAAACACAGCAACTCCCCAAGAGAAGGAAAAGGAAGCTTTGCAGAGCCAAACTGTCGCTCCATGTGGGCTTCAGCTGCGGGACTCGGAACAAAGGCTCCTACTCACCCAAACAATGTGTATCTCACCCGTACATAAATATAGCGATCTCAGAGTGAGCACATCTCCTGTTCAAAGTTCACCTTCAGAGAAATCCAACAAAACACCCAGCTGTGTCACACTTCCTCGACCTCTCTCCTGCTTTCAGCTCATGTAGCAAGACACCGACCAGCCCTTTCCCCTTAAGGCTGCTGAAGTCCTGCTCTCCCTGCTCCCAACAAGCACTTCCATCATCCTGAATACTGAATCCAAGTTTCTGAGCAGTCCCTGTTACCACCATGCAGAAGTTTCTGCACACGTCCATTGCCACTGACACGAGTGACCACGGGGAGGTCTGTGAGGCTCAGCTGCACACATGAGATCTGTACCAGCAGTACCACCAGTGTCACCACTGCCACCATTGTCATCATTGCCACCAGTGTCACCACTGCCACCACCATCACCGCAACCACAATCAGCAGCACCACCACTGTCACAACTGCCACCACCACCACCACAATGACCACTGCCATGAGCACCACCACTGCCACCAGTGTCACCACTGCTGTCAGTATGAGGAGCACCACTGCCATCACCACCACTGCCACCAGCATCAGCGGCACCACTGTCACCATCACCATGTCACCACTGCCACCAACACCACCACTGCCACCAGCATCAGCAGCAGCACCACCACTACCACCATTGCAACCACTGCCACCAGTGTCACCACTGCCACTAGCACGAGCAGCACCACCACTGCCACCATTGCCATCCCTGCCAGGGAGGACAGGTCCCAGGACACAGAGAGCCACAGTGCTGTCCCCAGCCCATGACTGCAGCTGGGACACAGCCAAGGCGCTGAGATTTCCTCCAGTTGCATCTGCATGGAAGGAAACAGGAAAGGTCCGGGAGGAGAGCGACGGAAACAAAACACCCGGCAGGAGCCAGCATCGGTGGGGAGAGATGTAAGCAGCCATGGGCACGTCCTGCTCCAGGTGCAGAGCTGGACAGAGCAGATGGGACGTCCTGGAAAAGCCATGCTGGGTACCGTGGTGGCTGTGGGGTATCTGCTGCCAGGAGCAGAGCAGTGCCTGGCACCATCTGCCAGGGAAGCATCGTGGGTTTTTCCTCCAAGGGGTTAATTTTTATGTTGTTTCTCTTGCTGCATGTGATGTTTTCTGAGCAAAACGCAACAAGGAGGATTAAAAACACACAGGTGCAGAGGAAGAGCGATGGGGGGCTCTTGACAGCCCACAAAAACACACCTGCAAGATAAACCAGGTCATGCATCTTTCCCCACATCCTTTTTGGTGTGCAGTAAATACTGGCTGACACGAAATTTCGCCAAAGAGAGCTGTACAGCCCCCGATCTTACAGCTCCAGTCGGACTTAAGGAATTTGGTAGCATTTAGAGAGCAGGGAAAGGTGCCAGCACGATGTTGGCGTGGAGATTTGCAGCAGGAGGCACTCAGGACACAACGGAAGAGGGAGGAATGGGGAAGCTGAGGCAGTGAGCCTGCCAGCCAGATAAAAAGAAGAGCACAGTCTTCCCAGCACTGTGCAAGCTGGGAATGCACTGGAGGCACTGGTAACATGATCAACCCTTTCTTATCTTGTATTTGCACCTTTTGTCTTTGAAGAGAGGCTGAAGCACAGTGTGGAAAGTGTCTGTAAAGGTCCTTTGGGAGTTGTTTTTCCCTCTCACCCAGATTCACAACCCTGACTGGACATGGACGTGCTGACACCGGGATTCCTGTGATGCCACCAGTGTCAGGGCTGCCTCTCCTGGCCAGAGCTCGTGGGGCAATGCCCTGGAGGAAACATGATGCTTCAAGCACCCCTTCAACAGCCCTTCTGCTGGAATTTCTGCTTTTCCCTTCGCATGCAGCCCCCAGGCAGCTCGAATTTGAGGTCGACGTGGACAGCTTTTTACTTAACCTAACTCCTTCTTGTGCCATAAGAGAGCCAGCCACCAGAGGATCATAAAAACCACAAACCTTCTGCACTGTGGGGAAAAGGACCTCCCTGGCCCAAGCTGAACACAGTCCCCCATCCATCCACCCCTCCCATCTTGTCCCCATCAGTGGCCCTGCTTGCAGCAAGATCCTGGTTTTATGATCTGGGATATCCCCTCCACTCCCTTCCCCCAGCAGCCACGAGGAGCCGTGGTGTCGATGTCAGAGGCTTTTCCTGGCTTGGATTTGAAGGAAAGGAGGAAAAAAAAGAAAAAGAGGGGGGAGGAAGAGAGGCCAGCTCCACGGGGAAAAGTAGTAACAGGCTTGGGGCTGGCTGCCTCCCAAATCTGCAGAGAGTGTGCCCTGGAGGGTATTTTTGGGGAGGGGTGAAAGGCTCAGTCGTTTGGGGACAGATGGTCCCCACGCTCCGGCGCCCGATGCACAGGGAAGTCAGGCACCCCAAATACTGAGGGCCAGCTCCCCCCATCCTTCAGGGATTTCTTTTGGCCAGAAGAATCAGGAAAAAAGAGCAATTCTGTGTGTGACTGGGCATTTCCAGGCTTCAAGCCTTGTCCAAGAGTATCTTTGGAAAGAAAAGAATCCCAAAGCAGTATCCTCGCCCCAAAACACACATGGGGGGGCAAACTGACCCCAATGGTCCCCCCCAACAAGTGCCACTGCCACGTGTCTCTCCCACCCTGAAACTCTGGTACGGCTGAACATCTGCCCAGCTCTTCTTGTGGTTTCTCACAGTACTTTGAATTTAATACTTGTAGCAGGTGGCAAAATTTGGGGGTGGGAGTGAAGAATGATGCTTTTTTGGGGGGAAACACGAGAAACAGCAGCACCCTCCTGGGAAGGGCAGGGAGGAACTGTCATGACCTCCCCTTTGATGTACAGTTTGAGCCAGAGCCCGTGTCCCACCAGAGCTGAACTTTGCTGTTTGCCATGTCCCTGCTCGGTGGTGGGATCCTGATGGGAAGCTGTCCCTACGTTACCTGCTCTTACCTTCTCGTCAGGCCACCAGCAGCCCTGACCCAAGGCCACCACAGCCCCGTCTGCGTCACTGGCGCCTCTTGCACAACCCCCAACCCAGACGGGCCGTGGTGGCTTTGATGAAGTTTGCTAACGATGAAGGGGGCTCCAGGGGACTCAAATCTACCCAAAAGGTGGATTTTGACCTGCAGACAATGTTGAAATAGTGCTCTGTGACATGCTGGGGACAGAACATGCTCTGCCTGTTATGTGCCCCAAGGAAAGATCTCTGGTGGCATCAAGCTGTGGTCAGCATTGTCCAGAGAAGCCAAGCTCTGGAGAAAGGAAGCTCTTCCAAGTCAATGGCACAAGGTTTGGATGGTGTTTGTGGGTGTTTGAGCTTCCTCCACCATCCAGACCCTGTGCTGTCAGGGGTTGTCCTCCCAAACCATTTTGCTCTCGCTCTGCACTATTTGGTTTACACATTTCCCCCCATGGAGACAGGGTCACACATATTACAGGCTGCTGGGAAGTGGCAGCACCACCAGCCCTCTCCTTCGTGGTGGACACCAAAGCACTTCTGAAGGCAGCCACCAAGCCCACAGAGACAGGGCTGCAAAGAAAACCCTGGGTTGTCTCCTCCTCATACTCACCAGCCATGTCACTTTAACAGCAGAAACCGCCCTTTGAAATAGCCCCTCCAGGGATGTCCCTTCTCCAGCAGGATGGGACAGAGATGCTGCATGTAGGTGAGCAGTGTCCCCTCAGGGCTACCAACAATACAGAGAGATCCTGGGGTAAACAGGATGAGTGTCAGCCAGGATAATTAAAAGCCATGGAGCAAGTGAAGGGAGGTGGGAAAATAGGCTGGGTGGGATGTGGCAAGGTCTGGCAGTGTTATCATGACCCCCCAGCCCACCATGCTCCTGGCTCCTCCCACTGAGCCCAAGTCCTGCAGAGATGGTTTTCCTTAAAACCTCTTCCAGAAAACTCCTTAGCTCCAGGAAAAAGCCACAGCAGAGCTCCCTGGTTGCCACAGGACAAGCGCTCTGCAAAAGCAACATGTTGACAAAGCTCTAGGGACAAAGGTGGGTACCTCCAAGCTGCCAGTTTTGGGTGCATGGCTACAGCATGGCCTGATCCTGCACCCTCTCCTGTTCCCCTGCACCCTCTCCTACCCTCCTGGACCCAGCCATCCCCAGCAACAGGGACAAAATCCTTTGGTCCTGCCGCTCTTGCGCAAAACCCCAGCACCGTGCCAAGAGTTGTCCCCCACCCGTGGGAGCTTGCAGAGCAAATAAAGGTGGTTTTCTTTCAAATAAAAGATCAAAGGGCATGAAATGCTGCAAGTCACAGCTGTTCTCGCTGGAGGGACGTCAATGTGTTCACTCGCCCTGCAGAGCCTGCCTGGTGTAAAGCACTGCCCCATGTCCTCAGCCCGATTTGCACCCTGTCCACGTGGGAGATGGCAGAGTAAACTGCGAGGAGGAGGAGGGAGGATCAAGCATCACTTTGGAGGAAGGATATTAAGGCAGTGCAGAGCTCAGATTGCTCAGGGTCTGCAAACTAGAATCAGAGAATTATAGAATAATTTAGGTTAGAAAAGATCTCCAAGCTCATCAAGTCCAACCTTCAACCAAGTACCATCCTGCCCACCAGACCATATTTCTGAGTACCATGTCTACCTATTTTTGAACACTTAGGGGTGGTTTCCACCACTTCCCTGAGTAGCCCATTCCAATGTTGAATTGCTCCTTCAGTGAAGAAACTCTTCCTGATATCCAACCTGAACCTCCCATGGTGCAACTTGAGGCCTTTTCCCAACTACAGAACTTCTGAAACTCAAAGCCCCTTGGAAAAGCACCTTGCAGCTGGGCTCAGATGGGCATAAAAAGGTGAGGATGAGGCTGTGGCTCTTTCTCCAGCTCAGGAATTGGTGGCCAGGGAGACCTCATTGCAGCCTTTCAATGTATTAAAGGGAGGTTGAAAAAAAAAGGCGGAAAAAGACTTTTACATGCGCCTGTAGTGGTAGTACAAAAAGCAACAGCTTTAAATTGAAAGAGGGCAGGTTCATATTGAACATAAAAAGGAAATTTGTTACGGTGGGAGTGGTGACACACTGGAACAGATTGGCCCCAGAAGCTGTGGCTACCCCATCCCTGGAAGTGTTCAAGGCCAGGCTGGATGAGGCCTCGAGCAACCTGGTGCAATGGAAGGTGTCCTTGCCCACGGCAGCACAGCTGAAATTAGAAAACCTTTAAAGGTCCTTTCCATCGCAAACCATTCCATGATTCTCTGAGTGCCTGATGGCCAGGGTGCCCGGGTGTCATCACGACCCCTCCCCCCGGTTCTCCACATCAGCTCCCACCCAGCTCCCCACTTGCCTCTTCTTCAAGTGGGGTTCAAACTGGACTCAAGTTTAACCAAGGTATTAGAAAAACCTTGCTGGGACAGGACACTCACAGAATTAGGAAAATGGGCTGAAAAATCCTTAGGACTGGAGCCCTACAATGCTGCAGCTTGGGATGTGGTCTTGGATGGCAAAAATGGGCTCCCCAATTACCATCAAGCCTGTCCCTTTCTGGGCTGTGCACCAGAAGCAGAGAGCAGCTGCTGCAGCCCCAGACGAGCACATTTTAAATCACATCCTCACTTGTCACATAGAGATGCTCTGGCATGCCAAGACTGCTCTCAGCCACTGTCTGAGGCGAAACCAGCTAAAAAAGGATGGCAAACTATACAGATCCTGGCACTTCTTGAACTTAAATGAACTGTCTTTCGATACAGAAGATGAACAGTCATCCAATCCTGTTCCTGTCATTCACAGGAAGGATTTCCAGCAGCGGCTTTGTAAAAGCCAGCAAACACCCTGGTATCTCAGGAAGGGAAATTGCAATGATTTGCATGAGCAAAAAGCTCGTGTCAGAGACACCGTGGGATGATGACACTTGGTGCTCTTCCCATCCTGTCAGGGAAAGCAAGGAGAAGGTCACGCAGCACAGCCAGCTGGCTGCGGTGGACCATGCCCAGGTGTTCTTGGAGATCACTGAAGGAGAAGGACCACATCCTCAGGGAAATGGCAGGATGAGGAGGAAATCCATCCTGTCTAGAGGGGAAACATCACCTGAACACCACAACAAGAGGGGATGCCACATCCCACGGAATGGTGCACCCAGGAGAAAGCAAATCCAACAGCGAGATGTTGCAACCTCAAAGCACCTTTCCAGACTGATACCACTCTTGGGAAAACATAGGGGTGAAGTGGTCACCACACGGTGTTTTTGGGACTGGAGGAGCCTGCAGTCAGCATCACGTCTCCCCAAAATGCCAAAAGGTTGGAAGGAGAGCGTCTGACTGTTCAGGAAGTGCCCAGGAAAGCTTACTTATGAGCGTGCTTTGCCTTTGACTTTCTTTCATCTAGATTTTTGCATAAATCCGGTGCTGCCTTTAGGGAAATGCAAATTCCCTGGAGAAAGGGGAGCGTTTGAAGGTGCTGGCTGCTCTGACGCGCCAGGCAGGGAAGCGACGCTTTTATCACCTGAAAATTAAATAAAGGCTGAGATGTGAAGCCTCCCCACCCTGCTAAGCAGGAAAACTTCCTCAGCTCCTACGGCCGGATCCAGCAGGGATGGGACAGGCAGGATGCGGCGTTTCATCCGTGCTCTGCACATCCTCCCCAGCCCCAGGGGTGAGCTTTAATGGCCTGGAGACACGCAAGCTGCTCCGGCTCCGCTCGGTTTCCCGGCTCCGCTTGGCTCCCCAGCTCCTGGATGGTTTCAGAGGCATTTTGACACCCCGGCGTGGGTGGCATTTCCCAGCCACCCTTGCTGCGCTGGAGCAGGCTCTAATCAAGCTGAAAGCAAACGAGCTTCCCCGGGTAAATGAAGCTGCAAGCCCAAATTCATCATTTATGATGAAGCCGGCCGATGATAGTAAATGTTTCTGGGGATGCACACGCACACGCTCTGCCTCTCGGCAGGGAAAAAGGCAAAGGAGGTGAATGGAAAGGCAACACTACAAACAAGTTGTCTGGGTTAAATACTGGCTTTGAGATCCGTCCAGAATGGTCCCTGTCCCTCTGCTCCCGGGGGAGATAAGAGGGTTTCAGCCTGGGGAGGGAGGCAAACAGACATTGCCTATCCTGCTGTACTCTGGGAGGGGTTTTCTCCATCTCTTTTTCATGCTGCTTCCTAAAGAGCCAGGCTGCAGCAAACAGAAAACAAAACATAGAAGAATATCTATGGAGACCTTGCAGAACACCAAACACTGACTTAGGGCTCAATTCCCCCATTGCAAGCTCCTTTGGTACAGAGAAAACGCAAAATGAGGGCATTCCTATTAATATACCTGGCTCCATGCTGAAATCCACACTATTTCAACTATCCTAGCAGAAAAACCCTACAGGCACAGATGTGTACAGAGTACTCCAGCAGCCAGCACAAAGGATGTTTTGCTATTTCACAAATCATTTAAATTTGGCATTGCACGTGACAACCAACAGCAAAACCAGCCCGAGGTGGGCTCAACCACAGTGGGACAGAGGGAACAGAGACAAGGGGCACTGAAGATGTCCCCTGCAGCCACAGGACACGGGGCTCATCTGCTCCAGTGCAAAGTCAGCAGGTACTGGTTTGGCTCAGTTCTACCAGCATGAGGCCACCGTGACATCGATGGCCATCTTGGCAAAGGCACCACAGAGCCGATCTCGCCTTGGGGGAATTAAAAAATAAATAAAAAAGTTTATTTTCAGCTCGATCCGTTCCCAGCTCATCTCTCTACAAACAGGCAGCTGTACTGGCAGGGCGCTGTGGGCAGCACTGGGACAGGCAGCCAAGGGTTGCTAAATGAGCACTGTAATTCAATGCCGAGCCATGGGGTGAAACTCTGCTGTGTGTTCCCACATGGGAATTTCTCTGGCATTTTCTTTCATCAGCTGGTCGATAAAACATCCCCATCCTGTTTCCAGATCTCCCGTAAGTGTCATTTGTCACGCAGATGGAGCACATCCTCTCTGCTGTCATTAGCACGTCCTGGGCTGGCATTTACTAGAAATGCAGCAGAGGGACTTCCCTCAAGCTCCACCAGACAGTGGCACCTGAAAGACTCTGGGGGTCTCAAGAAGAGACTTCCCTGCAGTGTTTGGAAATGCCAAGCAACCTCTCCCACGTAGCTGGACCCGCGGCCTCCCTGTCTGAGCCTCACAAGCTGGCAGGGCTGTGGTGATCTGCATCTGGATGGATGCACCCATGGAGCCTTCACCTAACTCAGGCACAGAGGAACACCTGCCCCAAATCTGCTCCCAGGAGACTGGCATAGTGTAGGAAGAGGAGGTTTTAGTTAACACTAAGGATCAGCTCTGAGCTCAACCACTTCTCTGGCACAGCTGCAGGCAGGACCATCATTGCAGCATCGCTGCCTCCAAAGCTGGTGACACCACCACCAACTCCTCACCAGGAGCACATCCCAGCCACCCTTCCAGCTTGCAGCCACAGCACCAAGGATGAGGAAGATTCACAGCATCCAGGACCAGCAGCGCATCCCTCGGATGCCAGGGAATTGATAAAACCCTGGTCCTCGACCTGTCCACTTCAATAAAACAACCAACAGCTCCATGAAATCTCCCCTAACTTTAGCAGATGCCAATTTTAGCCCAGCTGCCTGCATGACGCCTCTGCTGTGTTTTTATCCCTAGCTTCAGGCAGATATTCTGATTTTTGTAATGCCTGAAGACAGTTTTGGGGAATACACAGGCATTTTTAAATAAATCAGTATTTTAAAGGGAAGCAGAGAGGGAAAAATAGCCTTGTTCTGGAAAAGAAAGCACTAAGATTTGCTGGCAAAAAATGCACCTACATGTAAGACACTCCTATTCTGACCCCCATCTCAAAGTTGGGCCATGAAATCACAAAGCTGGACCATGGGTTGCCCCACTTGTCCACAGCTCACTTCTAGTCTGTGCTTGGCATCTTGGGGGGAATGGAGTAAGGTTACATGGCTGTCCTGTGCAAAAGCTTTTCGCACATTTGTCATCATTCAGATGGGCTTAAAATCTGATTAGTTTTTTACAACTTTCGTTTTTGGAAGCGATTTATCATGCCTCTACATTTTAGCGGAGAGCACTAAATGGATGGAGGATGCTCAAGAGCAGCTCTGGGATATACGGAACATATCTTCATGTCACATTAACCCAGCCTTGTACAACATGAGAATTTGAGGCAAACTTTGTCTCCAAATCACGCCTTTTTCAATGAGTTCATTTTCAGGAAGCTGTCCCATCCACTAACCTCAAAAAATGTCTCTGGCTCATGTCCATTAAACCAGATAAATGAGAGTTTATAAGTTCATAACTCGAACTGAAGTCAGAAAGTTTCGTCTTTCGTATTCTAGAGCTGATTCATGGCCAGCCTGACCCAAAAATGTGGGCTTGTTTCAAGTTTTTTGTCATTTCAGGGTTCATTTGCAGTTTAAAGTGATGCTCTCCTCCTGCCTGTGTTCTCCTGTGCTCTCATCCCAGCTCAGTGCTGGCACAGCTTCTCTCTGCACTCCCCAAAGCCTGTGTGGACACACTTTTTGACCTTGATCAAGTGAAATGCCCCTGGATTTGCTTCTTTGCTAGAAATTCAGAGGGATGTCAAGCAAGGATTTTGGTCCTGGGGCTGCCTGAGCAATCATCCCCTGATGCTGAGCACAGGCAGAGAGCACCACCTTGGACTTTTATTTTTATCCCTAAAGACACATTTCAGCTTTTCCAAACTGAGCTTTTCCCCTCTCTGCTACACCAGTACAAGAACTGGGAGCTTCCTTATTCCACTAAACCCAGCTGTATTTCTGGTCTGCAGAGTCAACAAGAGGAGCAGCCGGCTTCTTGGCTCCCTTGGAAACTCTGCAGTCCAAGAAAATCAGACGAAACATTTGAATGCGCTCAAGCTCCTTCGTCAACAGTCTGATTTCTGAGGGACCTGACCCTGCGTCCAGGCCGGCCGGCGCTGCACCGACAGCAATATTTTTGGGTCCTGTGTGAAATACTCCTGCAACAGTCCTGCTGCCAAGTCTTGCAAAAGTTCCCAGGCTGAGGAGCTGGATGTGAGGAGCATCCACTGCAGGGTTCATGTGAGTTGCTGAAACATCTCAGCTCACCGGGGAAGGGTCAGAAGTGGGGAAGGACGTGCATCATGTTGACTGCAACTCGATAAAAGCAACAAAATACCTACAGGGACTGTCTGACATCTCACATGGACTGTCACAGGAGGGCTGAGGTTGGAAGGGACCACCTCCAATCTCCCCAATGGGTGAAGCATCACCACAGGCATCTCACCATTGATGCCTTGGCACCTTCATGGACATCCTACAGATCAGATGGTCACCACAGTCATGCATTACCACCATGCCTCGATTGATGGATGAGATTCCTGGTCCTGGCTACTTGAATTGTGCTCCTCTGAGGAAATTTAGCATCTAAAGCACGTGTCTAGTAGGGTCAAAGGATGTAATTTCCTCCCTTTGCCCTACCCAAGGTCACTGAAAGACATGGACCTGCATGAAGGGCATCCCAGCCCACTCCTGAGACACAGATCTCCCTTCCCAGATGCCCTCTCTCAGCTCCAAACAGCAC
The DNA here is from genome assembly GCA_013397055.1 of Pachycephala philippinensis. Taxonomy (NCBI): domain Eukaryota; kingdom Metazoa; phylum Chordata; class Aves; order Passeriformes; genus Pachycephala; species Pachycephala philippinensis. The sequence continues at coordinate 154,553 of VWZT01013848.1, read as the reverse complement.
CAAACTCTTCCACTGGGGTCCTTCAGAGACAGGAAAAGCACCCTCAACCGCAAAATGCGGCCATCACTCTGAATTCTCCGAGGAGGCTCATCCACAAAGCCCATCCGAGGCGCGGTGCCCGGTCATGGCCCAGGATGAGGCATCTGGCCGAGCCCACAAGGTGGAAAGTTCAAGTGGCTGCTGTTTATTTGGCTTTGCAGAGAGCAGTCGCCCAGGCTGAACGTGGGCCAAGCACCTTCCCATGGCAGGAAGCGCTGCTGGAGTCTTTAAATAACCACCAGTGGTCAGGGCTTTGGTTTACAGCTTCGCTGGATGGAAAACCACTCCTCACTCCGTGTCTGCTCCAGCCCTCTCCTGGGTGTAAATGTCAACACTCGTCTCGTTACCTCCTAGGTCTTCATGTCCATACCCCAGCCCCATGTGGAAGCCTGACAGAAGCGGGAAAAGTTCTCCAAGCACAGGCGTAAGAACACATGTGGGCTTCTCATCTCTCGTGGAAGATGAATTTTATGTCCTACAGTCAAAGCTTCCCTTTGCTTTTGTGTAAATTTGTAGCTCCCTGGGGCTCTCCTCACCCTCCCCATCCTGCTTTAAGGATGGGGAGGGTGAGGAGAGCCCCATCCACACACATCTCACACTCCAGCACTGAACTACACCACCCTAAGTGCTCCTCACCTTCCTGCAGCTGGACCGGTACGTTACCAGTTCATAGGATTAAAATCCAGAATAAAGAATAAAATCCTTCCTCCAGGGCAAGCAGAAAATGCCAAGATCTCTCCACAAAGGCTTTTCTCAAGTATTTCCCTGGGGTACTTGAAATCAGAAATCTTGCCAAGAACCTGGGGAGAATGGGTCACCCAGCAAATCCTGCTTTACTGATGGAAAGTTCCCAAAAGCTGTTTCACTGGGAAGCCTGGCTACTTTGGGATTTTGTCTTGCCAAGACTCTGGGGGATATAAATGATTTTTTTTTTTTTTTTTTACCTATAGCTGTCATTAACATATTAACCTAAAATGATTGCTGGTGAGAGGAAGCTCTGTAAATAAGCAAAATAGCATTTTACAGTTGGAAAACAAGACCTTGTCCTGACCTCCTCTCTTGGGCAGATTCACTGGCGCACAGCAAACCAGTATTTTATTTTAAACTGTGCTTGTAAAAAGTTAAAAAAAGCTGCTTCCTTGACACTTAAGTCAGGTAAGGACACAGCAGGCCAATCTGCCTTATAAATAAGCCTGCTCTTGTATACACATGTGTTTTAAAATAAGCTTATGAAATGTAAACACATGGGCTTTAACAAAAAATAATTCAGCCTCACTGAAACCATTTAAGTGGGACTGAGCCAGGCTTCAGAGATCTGCACAGGGCATGCTAACTTTGACCCAAAAACCCCTTAGAGACAGATAAAACACTCTCATAAACACGCAAAAAGGAGCAAAATTCAGTATTTTTCTTAAGGATCATCCCTAGAGCTGCATTTCTGTCTTGGCTATAGGAAAAAGACATTGTGGGGGAGGAAGAGTTTCTTCCAACCCATGTGAGCATGTTCCACACAGCCCACCTTCTTTGTACCATTTAGATGGGTGATTTTTCTATTTGTCCCTGGCCTGTATGCCCCAGGAGAGAAGCTAACCACCAAAAAACCTGGGCTTTAAAAATAAAACACAGCCTTGGCTTCAGAGGGACAGGTGCAAGGGGAAAAACTATTTTTAACCCTCATTTTGCAAGAGGGGAATGCTGGGACCCCTCTGAGTGGTGCTTGTCTGAGTTTAGAAGATTTATGTGGAGTCAATGGAGGCATCTGACTGGTGGTTAATCCTGGTGCTGGGCACTGGGGCTGGGGAAGTGGACATCAAAGCATTCCTGCATCTGCTGGGGAAACGGGAGAGGCGGCAGACAGGGCTCTGCCTCCTCCCTGCGCGGCTGCTGGGGCGACAGGCGGCACAGACCTGAGCTTGGGGCTTTCCAGGACCCAGAAAGGCTGTAGGGATGGCTGAGCAAACCCCCAGGGATGGATCTTCCCACTCGATTTGCTGGGTTTCCATCCTGCTGCCAACACAAACATGAGGAGAGGTGCTCCAGCCCTCTGATCATTTTTGTGGCCTTCTCTGGACGCGCTCTAACAGGTCCACGTCTTTGTTGCACTGAGGACCCCAGACGTGGGCACAGCTCTCCAGGTGGGGTCTCACACAGGCAGATTCTATGATCCTATGAAGATGAGCTCCTAGCAAGCTCACGAGACCAGTGAGTGGCTGGTGCCCCTATGTCCATCCATCCTGGGATCCATGGTGGAAGCTTTTCCTACCACTGACAAGAGGATGGTTCAAACCTCTCGTGAGCTGGTTCGGCAGCAATCCAAGAGTTAGTTTCTGGCCTGGAGATGAAGAGCACATTAAGGATTTAGCAGGACCTGACAGCTCAAAAAGGGTGGCTAAGGTAACTTTGTCTAAGGCTGGCATTCAGGACTTCTCCATCCAAGGAGCCAAACAGCCTCAGGCAGGCTGTCTTGGGGGAGTTCTGGGTACACTGCATAAATCTCCAACCTTATTAAAGCTCCAAAGGCCACAGAATCCAGCTCCTGACCTTCTCCAGAGCAGAAAACGACAAAACGTTTCCTGTTATTTATAGCAGCTGGAGAGCCTGATGGGAAAACCCCACTTGTGAAACGCGGGCTGCTTGCCACGGTTGCTCTCAGGGAACGGTCAAGCTGCTCCGAACTCCAGCCTGGATGGACCATTTCACCCCTGGGGCCACTTCAGCCCGGGCAAGACCATGTCCAGAGGCTGCGCAAGAGGAACAGGCAAATGGATCTTGCTCCCCTTGGCTCTTCCAGGTCATGTTCACATGGCCCAACTTGAATTAGACAAGGTTGAGCATCCCAGGAGAGGGGGCTTCACCTGGATGTGGGCTACAGGCACCTGGCAGCCCTTGAGGAACACAGTTAACCCATATGAGGCTCCACATGGACCTCACCTAGGAGGCGACTGTCAGCTTTCCAGGGAAACTGAGGAAAGGGCATAGCCCCTTTGCTCACCTCCTCTAGGTGCCACCCCTCTCCTCAAAGCACAGCAGGACAGGCACTGGCACGTTCATCTGCTGGCAGTTGGATTTCCACCACTCTGGCACACTTGGAAGGTGCTTTCCAGCACGTTCAGTCACGCAGGTGCAGGAAAGCTCGCAGCCCAAGGCGAGCTCTTCCTGCACCGGGACGGGCTTTGCTGCTGGGAGCCTCCCAGCACCGGCCCTGCTCGAGAGGAGAATTTGCTGTCACGCTGTCGAGGAGGATTCCCAAAGCTTCTGTCTTGGGCCCGCGCCAGCGCGGGTGTTCTGCTCGCTCCCAGGCCGAGGGAAGCAAGCTGTTCGTCACGCATGGCCGTGAGATGCTGTGAAGGAACTCGCCAGCCACGACAGGAGCAGCCGGCTCTGGAGCTGCCACGACGGTGGCTGAAAGGCTGCGATGGCACCCAGGGACATGCACCAACCACTGCCCTGCCACGGTCAAAAATAAGCCACCGAGCTGGGGGTAGGGTGACAGTGAATGTCATCAGTGTCAACGCAGCAGTGAACAGCTGCTGGATTTAGGAGCACACTGGGAACAGCACAGGTCACACTCTGGAACTTCACCTTCATCATGAAGCTGCTGCTCCTGTCCAGGTAACGATGCCTTGTGTAGGCTTCAGCAAGAGAGCAGAAACCTGAATTTAGGGACCCCGGAGCCTCATTAGAGTCATCATAAAAATCACAGAATGGTTTGGGTCGGAAAGGAACTTTAAATGTTGTCTAGTCTGACGCTATTTAGTCCTGCAATGAGCAGGGACACCTTCCAGCAGATCAAGAGACCATTTCAGTCACCTGGTCCCAGGCTTCTTGACAGGCTCCTCCTGTCCTTCTCTGCCACAGTTCTGCTGTTGGTTAATCTGTGTGGCCCCATGGCCAGTGTGAGAGACTGAGACCCCAACACATCTTATCCTCAACAACAAAACCCCAAACCACAGCCATGGCCTAGGTGCATCTGATGCCTGAGATGGCCACCTGAAAAACAGAGACTAGACAGGAATAAGGGAATAAAGGTAGGTATTTGGAGGTAGCTTTCCAAAGAGCCCAGACAGATCTTCTCCCAGGGAGATCTTGGCCCTTGCCATGGACAAGTTCCTTCTAAACATCCCCAGGCAGTTTGCCTGCAAGTCCAATTAATAACACTGTATTTTGTCAACAAAGTCGGGTCAGCGGCAATTCATAGACTTCACGCTGGTTAACCTTTTCCCACCAAACAAGCCCAGGGATATTTTGACTCCCTGCCCTTGGGAAGTTTATTTGTGTAAGATCCGTCCACTTACCAGCTTCCGGCAATGAAAAGACACACAAGGAGTGTAACTGCTTCCTAATAGTTGGGGAAAGACTTGATGGTTGTGGCCAGGGCTCCCTGGCATTGGCACTAGAAAAGCACAGCACTTGCCAAAGCCACCTGAGAGAGTCCAAGAGGCTTGTAATCAGCTTGAGAGAGAAATCAGAGTGAGTGCAACAGCCCAACCATCGCCCCCAGATGCAACAAGATCTTCTGCGGAGAACCTGGGGGTGTTCTGCTCGCTGGAGGCAAAATGCATGGACTGGGATTGGGGATTATTGAAAGAAGACTCAACAGAGAAGAAAGATCAGAGAAACCCATCCCTGCTTTCAGCCTTGTCCACGTGCCATCACCCAGGAGGAGATGACTCAACACCAAACCAGTTCAAGATTCCCCAGTGCTTTTCACTGCCCAGGACCACATCTCATCATCTGATGCTCACAGCATTTTGAACCAAAAGCAGATGAGTGGGATCAAGGAAAAGGGCTACCTCAGCCTTGGCCTGGTGAGGATTTTACACCTGTTAGAAGAAGAAGGACCAAGGAGAAAGATTTCTCACCTTCCTCTCGAGACATCTGGGATGCATCTCTCAGCCCAGGATCACAGGCTGCTGCAGCTCACAGGTTGTTTCAGCTCCAGGTAGCCCAGTGATTTGAAAGGATTGGCCAAAAGGGATTCAACTTGAGACTCCCTTGCTGCCTGGGCTCTCCTGGCAAATGATTAACAGATGCTGCACTGGCTGGCGAGCTCTTCACCCAGACAGAACAGCATCTGGCAGGCCCATTACTGCCTTGTGTGGTGGGTGTGCCCTGGAGAGCCTGGAGATTTATTGCCCAGATACAAAGTGACTGAGCTCTGTCCCAGGAGCACTGGGAAAAGCAGAATTTCTTCATAAAAGAGCCTGGTTATCACAATTTCAATTATTTGCACGTGAAGAGGAGGCTAGGAGGGCAACGACACCCCAGGGTGATATGGGGAAGTGACACAGTGCTGGCTGCAGTGGGTGCTGCCAGCTGGAGGAGGGTGCCTGGTTCAGTGAAGGAATAGCCATCCCAGAAAGGGGCAGGGAAAGCTGTGCCTTTTAACAGCAGTTGGGATATTTTCTCCAGCACATTCCTCTCCCTCCAGTAATCTTGTGGGAGCCTGAAAAGACGGGCTGTGAAATGCAATTTCTCCCTGCCGGCAGCTCTGTGGGGATGCCAGGAGCCAGAGCAGCCTTGCATGGAGGCAGGACCAGTGTCCATCATGCTGCAAACATGAGACACCAATAATTAAACTGGGAGGTGAGGAGAAAGCCTTTCCCACCATACACCTCCTCCCTGGCCTGGCCTGTCCCTGCATCAGGATGGACTCAGAGTGTCTCAGACTGGGGCAAAGCATATGGGGTGTGCTCAGCATGATGCAATATTTACCTCTTGAGATCTGGGTGAGGTCAAGCACTTGCATCACTTTGGGCTGTATCTGCTCAGGGATAGAGTTAAATCCTTCAGGTTTCAGAGTAAATCCCAGTTTGGAGCAGTAACTGGGAGAAATGCACAGTGGGATGCACTGGCTCCTGGGTGGCTACTCCAGGGTCCTTGTGTGGTGCCTGAGATCTCAGTCCATCCCATGGATGGGCAGGACATTGGGCTGCGTCTGGCAGCAGTGTGAGAGGACACTGGTCACAGCCGCATGCTGAGCTGAGCCGTGCACGCCGTGGTGTGTCTGTGTGACATGCCTTCACCCACCTCTGCTTTCAATTAAAGCCACTAATGATTTTAGCAAGAAAAGACCGAACCAAGTGCATCCCGTGGCAGGCTCGCTAACATTGGCCAGATGTGCTGCAGGTGCCATGGTGGCTACAAGTGTGCAGGTGGCTTTGCAGGGAGAAAGTAAGAACAACAACAAAAAAAGTTATAGGTCATTGCCATCAAACCAAATCTTCCAGGCTCAGAAAAACTGAATGGAGCCAGTCCTGGATGCTTTGCGGTCTGGGCTTGGGTGAGGCCCCAGGGCTGTAATGGTTTTATTTAGGGCATGCAATAACCTTTGGCTCCTATTGTATTTGGGTTTGCCAGAAAGGCAGTTGGTCTGGCTGGATTAAAGCTGGCGGTAATTACATGCCAATGCCTCCTCCGTAGCAAGGAAGGGTGAAACCTAAAAAGAAAACCATGTGTGCATCCCCCTACTTGCCACTTCATGTGGGGACACCCCTTGCCCTCCCACGAACAGAAATCCAGCTCATGCCTAGTGTTAACGCTTTGGAGAGTTATTGACAATGCAGTCCAAAAAGGAGGAGAGACGTGGGAATGCTCCTGGTGTCAAAACGCATTTCGTAAGCAACCAGACTCATCCCCTGAAGGACACCCTCTGCCTCGCCCAGCCACCAACCCAGCCAGCAGCCTTCCAGCCTTACCCGCTTCCCCCCAGTGAACGTGCCAAATACAAACCAGATGCTCCAAAACGCCTGCTTGAAGACATCCCCTTTCATCTGGTAATTGCTGCTTCCGAGGGAAAAGATCTTAAGTGGTCCTCAAACCCTCTTGAATGACCCAGACACCTATTTTTGTCCCTTCTGGGCTTCTGAGCATCTTTGGTTTTGGCATCCGAGCCACTCTGCTGCTCCGCATCCCCTCTTCCTGGCAGCTGATGGCCAGTCCCAGCCTCCTTGCCAGCGTTTGCACACTTAGGTCTGGTTTATTGCCACCCAGTTGTCATCAGCCACATGCAATCCCACTGCATGGGGTGCCACGATGCCACTGAGACTGGCACCACTGTTCCCCCAGCACCAGAGGGGCATGGTGCAGGAAAGGCAGGCCAGGGGTTCAAAAATGAGGTGCAGAAGGAAAAACTAAGATACTCTTTGCAGTAATGGCAGTGGTAACAGCTCTATGTAAAACTGCAGCACGTGGAAATCCACATACCCCCAAATTTGACCTACACAAGCCTAAACTTAAATGAGGTACATCTGCACCGAGGATTTTCTCTTGTCCTTTTCAGTCACTGCATTTCTAGCTTTGACGAATAAACAGCCAGTCCTCAAACCTCAGGCTCTTTATTGCTTGTGGTTCCCTCCCCTTCGATTCTAAGAAATTAGTAACAGGAGAAGAAGGTTGCAAAACACACACTGGCCTCTCCTGTCTTTAAATACAGTGAGAAATCAAATAAACGGGGAGAGAGGAACAAGGAGGATCGACTGCAGGCAGAAAATGCCCAGCTGTACCCACTCTGAGTGCTGGAGGCTGTGGATGCTGATTTAGGCAGTGAGAAAATGCAACGCACAAAGTAAACCCAGCGATGAGCGCGGGATGTGATGCACTCCCGCGCTGGAGCTGCAGCTGTGAAGGAGCCCACGGGCTGCTCAGAAAAGATTCAGGAGGGGAAGTTAATGCCCAATGTGATGTGCTAAACAACCACGGCCTGGAGGAGAGGAGCTGGGGGTCAAAAATCACTTAACGTGGGAAGATGCGATGGGGTCTGCTGGTCTCCTCCTGGTATCTGCTGCTGATGCTCAGTGCCCCATCAGCATCGCTCTCCCTGACAGTGCAGATGAGCATTAGTGGGAATTGTGTTACACCAGCCCAGCAGCTTCACTGGAAAGTGGGAGATGAGAATAATCCTGCTAATAGCTGCAGAGCCCAGCTCCTCCTCGATGATGCCAATTTACGCGTGGTTTAACGAGGGCACGGAATGATGGAAGGACACTGCAGGGGAATGTAAAATCCTGCCTCAAATGGACACATGCTGGTGCAGTTTAGATTAGGCAGAACGAAAAAAGACAAAAAGGTTCTTAACTAAAGGGAAACTTGGAGGAAATAAGGAGCTGCTGAGTGCTGGCACCTGGAGCACCCTTCCTTCCATCAAAGGTACCAGCCAAGTTGTGCCTGCCAAGGAAAAGGCAGGGGTCTAAATTGGGATGGATAAGCCAGCATCTCAGCATCACAAGGAATAAGCACAGAGCTCCCACAGAAAGCACATAAAAGGCATCAACATGCAAAGAAAACCCACAGCAAAGATGTGGCTGCAGAAAGTATGGGGAAAATGAGCTCCAAGGTGAGAAATTACCATCCTGAGGGGAAAGCAAACACCTCGCAGCTCTTCCCATACCATCCTAGATGGTCCAACACCTCCAAAAGCGGACCAGTGGTAAGGAGTCACGTGTGTATTTTGCATTGATGAACTTTCACACTGTAAATCCACTTCAGCCTTTGAGCAAAGTGCCTGGCACAGCTGTGCATGGGAAATGTTTGCTCCACAACACCAGGGCTGAGATTAGCATGAGATTAGCACGGCCGGGAACATGAGCCCTGGCACTACCAGAAAGGAGAGGGAAGGGTGCTACTGAAGGCTGCACCAGGAAAAACAAATGCTCATCTTCTGCCAAAATGGCTTTTGCATTGCAAAAGAGAAGCGTGCTAACGAAATTAGATAATGCTTTCAAATCAGAGAGCCTTTGTCAGTGGTGAGGATGGTTGGGGTTGTCCTTCTGCAGGCTGGGACCATATCCAGCAAGGATATCAAGAGGCAGCATGGTGGATTTTCCTTTTCAATGGGTGAGCTGCAAATCAAGATGCTGGGGCTGTCTCCACTGCAGGAATGAGGAAGCCTAGATGCCCTTACACCCCCTCCAGCCATGCTCCACCAGGAGCTCTGGGGTTATTTAGGTTGGCAGACCCACGGCACTTGGTAGAGCCTGCCAGAGGATAAATACCAGAGCAGGGAAAGGAGCCATCCAAGCTAAAAGCCAGTGTGGGTACAAGAAGAACAAGGCCAAATGGGTACGAGTCATCCAGAAATAAATTTAAGCTGGAAACGAGAGCAGTTTGTATCCCTGCGAGCAGCAAGGCTCTGGCAACAGCTCTCCCAGAGGACTTGCCAGGGTCAAACAGCTCATTAGTTTTAAGAAGGAAGCTGGCAGGGGGTTTGTGTCACAGCTGCTTGTAACGGAGGAGGGGGACCAGCCCAAAATTGGTGGTGGCCCTGGGGCTGCCTTCAGCAGAACACGGGTCTGCAGCCACAGCCCACATCCCACCTGTGCTGCTGGGATACAGCAGGATGCAACCGCATCCGCTCGCTCTCAGAGACAGAGAGGGAAGCTGCACAGGGAGGGAAATAAAAACGCACTGCTTCGTTTTCCAGCTGACAGGAGCTTAAACACCGGCTGGGAATTGGGCTCAGGGCCCTGTGTGAAATTCAGCTTGGCTTGTCTTGAGACAGCAGCTCTACTCCCCGAGCACCCTACAAGCATTTCAGTAATAGCAGGGGGAATCAGACCTACTTGTCAAGCATGTTGCTATTTGTGCAAACGCTCTGTACCGGAGGGAAGCTTGAAGAACAAGTCCCCTTTTTATAGCGCGTTGGATGCTGGCATCGAGCCTGCAAATTAGAAGGAATTCAGAGAGGAGCAACAACAACAACAACAACAACAACAACAACAACAAAAAAGCCTAAGGGGCTGCAGGGATTAGTTTGAGAGGGAAAAAAATAAAAGGGAGCTAAGTGTGTGGTCCAGTGGATGCGACTTTGGGCTGGGACTGCACCCAGTGTTGTCCCATCTACAGCACACCTCCTTGTGCCATGTGCAGGCTTCCCTACCTATCCTTAAGAGGCAAGATGTGTTTCCTGTCACCTCAGGAGACAGCTCTGTCATATCCACACAGAAAAAAAATTATTTAAAAATGACATATATGATAGAAAGTTCAGTAAGAAGCTGCCAGAGTAAAGGTCAGCCCATGAACAAAATCAGTTTGAGCTGGGAGCAGCTTAACCATAGCAATGAAGGGTGTGTGGGGAAGAACCCCCTGCTGCAATGGTTTTTTTAGGGTCGTTTTACCCCACATTGCTCAGTTCATCTCCAAACCTGCCGAACTGCTCAGAGAGGGGCAACATCCCCAACTGGATGTAGTCTTGCTATCAGCATCCTTATTGTCTGGGGCACTGAGAGCGGCAGGAGTGACCTGGATCATGGGTTTAATCACCAGCCTTCAGCCTGGCTGCACTTGCACTGGTGCCAGGGCCCTGGAGAGGGGACTTGGGCAAGAGCCCAGCATTGTCTCTGCGGGGAAAAGCTTGGCTGTCCCCAGCTCGGGGCACTCAGCCTCACGGGGACATTCCCGTGACCAAAAAGCTGCACCAGCCGGGATGCAACAATGCATCACCCTGGTGAGCACCAGCACAGGGACATCCAGAGCCTTTCAGGGATGAGACCAACTTTGCTGTTTGTTGACCAAACCTCCCCCTTTTAGTGCCTGTCACACAAGCATGGACTAAGCTGTAATTTGCCATGACGGGATGTAGGAGAGGAGGGGACACAGAGGCTGGGACAAGCCTTCCCTTAAATGCCCCCTAACGCCACCTTAAAAAATAATGAACCGGGGGCAGCGGAGGTTACTGGTTTGCTATGAGAATTTTCATGAGCATGAGAAAAAGAAAGACCACATTGCTCCAAAGTATTTTTTTTTTTTTTTTAAGCAAGCTTCAGGGGCTCTGGGAGAGCAATGCTTGCTGCGAAGTTTGTTTCCTGTTGTGCCCACGTTACCAAGCAGAGCCGGCCGTGGAATGTGCGGCGAGGGGCACCCGGCTGGGCGGTACCTCTGGGTAAGCACTGGTGGCCAGGTAGGATGGCACGGTGAGGGTCACTGAGCCTGGGCATTGCCTCCAGCCCAGGACATTGCCCAGCCACCTACATTCCCAGTTTAACACAACTCTGCTTCCAGCAACGCCCCATTTCCAACTGTTGTGTTGCACATGCAGCTAATAAATAAACATCATATAGACATTAAAAAGTGTTTTTTAGATGTTGGGATAATCAGGGCAATTGCCCTGGCGCCTTTCCCCAGCGTGCCAGGGTGCAGCGCGGTAGCCGGCAGCTCCCAAACCCTTCTCCGCAAAAGTTCAAACCTTCAAATACTTGGAATTGCTCTTTGAGGGAATTTATTTTAAAGCCGCTTTAACGGCAGCTGGGAATTACCAGGGAGGCACTGTGCTCTGCTATTTCCCAGCTGCTGACCCTGTTCGCATGAAGGGGGCCCCGGGCAGCCGCCCAGCTGGGATGCTTGGGGACATGTGTCGAGCCAGCACTGCCTGGAGCTGCACCCAAAATTCCCCTCGTCCCAGCTCGCAGCAAAAGCACAGAGAGGGGCTGCTGTGCATGGCAGGAGCGAGAAAAATTAGCTCCCACATCCAGCGGTGAGGGCGTGAGCTGGGATGTGGTAGGGTTATTTTTTAAGACCCTGTTCCCATGAGGGCTGAAAATTGCACCCAACCATGTTGTTTCCTCCCCAGAGCAAAAGCAGAACTGGGAGGTTATGAGCCTCCCAAAAACCAAATCAACATCCCAATGTGCTGGTGGCATGTTGTTTTTCAAGGAGCATTTTGGTCTTAAAAAGAAAAGGGTTATTGAGCAAAACCAGTGACAGCAAGTCAGCAGCTAAATGTCATCCAGACTGCAAGCGACAGGTCCTGATGGAAGGTTGGAAAATGCCACCACAGAGCTGTGGTTGTTCCTCCTGCAAACCCTCTGTGTCCCCATTTCCCTGAGAGGGTTACAGAGCCCTTCTCCTTCCACACCTACATTGGGATACCCTGGCCACCCCACCTGACTCAAGCCCTGGGGATGAGCTGGGAGCCCTGGAATAGGTGCAGGTGGCTGGGATGGGTCTGGTGGCAGACAGAGGTGGCTCCAAGCCCAACAGCTGCCAGATGTGAACCCACCTGCAGCTACCAAGTCACCGAAGCGAAGGGGCCCCCAAAGCCACAGACAAGGGTTGGCCTGATAGGCATCAGCCCCCTGCAGCACTTGTGGCCTTCTTCTCCCTGCTGTCATGCTTGAAAAACATTTGTGGAAAAACACTGCAGAACGAAGAGGGTTTGAGTGGCAAGTTGGAGAAGGAGCTGGGGGAAGAAAACAACTTGGCAAGGAAGGAGGAGCTGAAGGACACAAGTGTTCCCATTTTGGTTCAGAACTCCCTAGGGTGCCGCTCGCAGCGTTTATTGACCAACTCGCCTGCTCTTGACGAGCTGGCCTTGCAAACTGTGGCAGGAGGGAGGCTATTCCTGGTCAAGGCATGTACAGCAGCAACACTTTCTTAACTCTATAATCAACCAGTGACACACAAAACACACAGTCAAGGACCTTCCTGGAGAGGGCTCCAGCTCTGCAGTTACTGCACCTGCGGCGTCACCATAAAAAGCCATCAGGTGCTCTCATGAAATACTTCAGAGGTCCCCAAAAAAGGGGGAAAAAAGCCGAAGTCCAGCCAGGCAGACACAATTCGCTTAATAAAATCAAGGTGCACACTTGACTCCAGCAATGCCGCAGATAAAAGAGGACTGACTCAGTATTAGAAGGAAAATAATCATTGTCATGATAAAAAAAATGAGAAGCAGCTAGGTCAGGTTCATTAAGGGTGAAAGGCAGGGGTTTGACTCCAAACCCAGATGTTCTCCCAAGCATTGATACGATCTTCCCAGCACAAGTCTGTGCGGGAACTCGTCATCCCCCCTGTTCCTTGCAACACGATAACACAGCACATCGCCCCCAGCTCCCAAGTTAAACATCTTATTAACTGCAGTGACGTAAAAGAGGAAATCTCCGAGAACTATCGCAGAGATGAGAGGGAACACATTTACCATCAATAGGCGATGATACCGCTGCAGAGAGATCTGCACGTAAAGCAGCACCCAGCCCGTCCTTCCCCTCCCTCTTCTAATCATTCCATGTCATGGGAAACTAAACCTGACATCCAAACAGCCCTGATACGAGACACTCGCTGTAAAAATATTTTTAAGATTGAAAAACAACAAAAAAACTTGCCTTCCAGGAAACCATTTGGATACAAACCCTGCGCAGCTGCAGCCACCCTCGGTGTCCGTATTCATCCCTCCTGCTTCAGCTTGGAAATAAGGCAGGGTGGGGAAGGGGAAAGGAATTAAAAAAAAAAAAGGTGGGGGAAAAAAAAGAAGTGATATTGCAGCTGATGAGCTGCGAGAGGCTGTCGGCAAAGTGGTCCAGCAATCATCTGAAATTCAGACGGTCACGTGTGGGTTCTGTCTGCAGCTCCCGCGCAGCCCGGGCTCAGCACTTCGCCCAAGTGCACACGCAGCAATTCCCCGCGCCGAGCTCTCCCGCCCCACTCCCACACGCTTCCCAACCCGTGCCCCATCCCAACCACATGCAGCAGGTTTTGGCACTGCAAGGTGACCCAGCTGCTCTGGCTACAAAGGTGGATTTCTGCCATGCAAGTGCAGGGCACGCTGAAAAGCATCTCTAAGCTGCAAAACCACCCTCCCCTTGGAGTTTCTCCACCTAAATCCCAGCCCTGCAGGCAGCGCTGTCTTCTCCACCAGGATGTGCCAGCAGCCATCACCCCACTGCATCATCTGGGGCTGGTGGGGGGTCCCATTGGCCTGGAGGAGTGCCCAGAACATGCTGTACCCGCTCCCGAGGCCAGCCTGTCCCTGGGCAACCCTGGGCATGTCCAAAACCAGCCCCTGAGCTCCCTAGGCTGCTGTGGTTGCATCAGAGAGCAGTGGGTGAGCCCAGACACCTCTGGGGTGAGGTGGCAGCCAGCTTCTTTCTTTCTTTCCTTCTTTCTTTCTTTTTTTTCCCCTTAATTTTCATCTGAGACATTGCTTTGCAGCCAAGGGATGCTTCAGGCTCCATCCTGCACTGCTCCACAGTGCAGCAGCTCCTGGGAACTCACCAGGACCAAGCAATCACCAAAGGTCCCTCTGCAAAAGGCCATGGTGTGGCTGCAGAGATTCAGCCCCACCGTCCCATCCCCAAAAATCTTCCGGACAACTAACCAGAATTTTTTTCCTCTGCTTGCACTCATTCTTCACATAAATTAGCAAGAGGAATTAGGAGACTGAATGTTCCACACCTCCTCAGCTTCACGGCCCGGCTGGAGATGCATCGCATGGCACTGAAGTCAGGCAGATACAGTGGGACTAAAAAAAGAGCGTGGTTGCTTTTTTTTTTTCTTTTAAAGCCGGATTGCCTTTCACGGTGACTATATTTATAGGTAGAGCTGTTGAAATTTTAAGGGCTCCTTGCCACAGGAATCCGGTCGCGTCTCGTGTTCGCAAAGTGGCGTAACTTGGCAAAAATGAACATTTAATAGGCCAATGGGTGCTGCTTCCCTTACTTAATTTTGGGTTAAATCAGAAGGGAAAAGGACAAGATGTAAAATTAGCCACGCATGCCGCTGCCATGTGCCACAGTCTGTATTTTCCAGATTAGGAGCGTAATGAACACGGGACTTCACACCCACCCCCTAGACCGGCACTTTCCTTTTCTGTCAATGACCGAAAAAACCCAGCTTTCGCGGGTGTTTATTTTTGCTTTCCGTTTGGCTATCCGTGGCACACACAAAGCCTCCTCTGCACTTCGTTTTATGGTTGAAAAACCTCGTCAGGGTTGAGCTGCAGAGCGGTAAAACTCGCTCTCCCCGTCCAAAGCCGCCCGGGAACACCACCCGCCAACACGCCGCGGCACACGATGCCCAGAAACCACGCGGTCTCAGCCCAAAAGTTGGCAGTTTTCTTACACAACAGCATGCTACGCTGCTAAACCCCTTTTTTTATTTTAATTTATGCTATAAAAGCGTGTTACACCCTGTCCAAAGACGCTACCACCCCACTGAGCACGTCTGGATGCTAAACTTTGATTCTCTGTGACAACGTATGTCTATTTAAGACAAAACCCAAACCATAATTAAAGTTATTGATAGGAGACGATGTTTACTGTTTGCTATTTTAACATCAAGTGCTGCTGGATTTCAAGCCACTGATTTCCATGGCTTGCAGGGGATGATGGAGCTGGAAACACGCCTAAATGTTGGGGTTTTTGATGTTTCTCTGGGAACTTCTGCTGTCAAATCAAAGAAATGCACTTAACAGGCCAATCCCAGTGGATGCTTCTCATCCAGGATCGCCTTGACTGGAAGCCGAAGAGTGATTTTTGAGCTATCAAGGCACACATAAAAATAAAATAGCTGTAGCAAAAGCTTTTTGCTTCTGCAAGCAGCCCTCTCCTAGGCAGAGCCAACAGGGCGATGGCTCATGGCAGACCATTGACACAAGTTAACCAAAATTAACGTTTTAATATTCCCAAGAGGAACAAATTTCAGGTTGGAGCGCTCACCAAAGGTTAAAAGTCTCTTCACTTGCCCAACTGTCAGATTTGGTGGCATCTGACAGCCCCAAAAAGTGGCTGTGTCAGGGACTGTGCTACATCAGCCCCTGCCAGCCAGCACCTGGGTGGTTAACTCTGAAGCCAAGTGACAACACACTGTTAAGTCCCTGGATGTATATGAATACTGGTGCAGAATATTGGTGGGTCCACAAAGCCTCAGCTTTAAATCCACCTGCGGCATTTTAACGCTATTAGCAACAATGTGACAAAAAAATCAGTGATCATTGTAACACTGGAATTTAAATCCAGCTCACAACCTGGTAGGGAGATTCATGACATTTTGTATACGAATAAGCCACCAGTCCCATTTATCCATATTATTCTTTTTCCACTGCTGCCAATAAATACACCACTTTATTAAGGCTCAGTTTTCTTGCTGAGCCTCCTCTGGCTATAAGGATGCACATAAACCCAACCCAGCAGCTCCAGACATTCGGTTGCCCCGTTTACGTTTCAGCTCCTTTGAGCAGAAAGATGAAGCTGTAACCAAATGAACTGGAGAAATTGGCAGCAGCACAAACTTGACAGATTCCAGCTAATTGCTTGGATTAGTAATTCCAGTTGCATACAAAAATCCACCTTACCTACAGCAGAGAAAGGCATGGCATGGGGTGTCCTCCTGCTACGTGCCCTGCCTGCCCAGGGAATGGGAACTGCTGGCATTCCCAAGCCCCCACGCCATGGCCAGGCCAGGCAAGGCTTGTTAGTCTAACGAGACATGCTCAAATACAGAATCACTGAATCATTCAGGTTGGAAAAGACCTCCAAGATCACCAAGTGCAACCATCAGTGCACCACCACCACCATGTTCACCACCGAACCACGTCACCGAGTGCCATATCCACATGTTTTCTGAACACTTCCACGGATGGTGATTCCACCACTTCCCTGTTCCAAACGCGACCCAGGAGCTGCCATCCCTGCCGCAGCTACCGGTGCAGGGCAGCCCCACTCGTTTGACGCCGTTTTCTCACGAAGAGGGAAACATCCATGGGGATGGCGAGACCGGACAGCCTGGAACACGGCGCTTCCCCCCTCGGGCCCCTTGTGACACCGATCGCTGCGTCCGGCCCCGGCCGGGGGTGGAGAGGCCCCGCGGAGCCCTCACAGTGTCCCCGCTGCATCCCACCCACGGAGCGCGGCGGGATGGGGTCTGCCGGGATGCTCCGTGTCCGCACCGTGGGGTGGGGGACTGCGGCACCGCGCGTGGGCTCCCAGCGGGACTGTGCCGGGGAGGAAGCAGCGTGCGTGAACCCCGCACACCGGGGCTGGAGCTCCCCTCCCGTAATTTTGGGTTCGATCTGAAGGTGCTGTAGCCTCGCTGGGGGCCGGGGGGCCACGCACGCTGCTGCCCCCCCACCACAGCCCCAGGATGGCTGCAGCGGAGCCATCACCCCGCTCCTGGGGGG